>JAJGRX010001360.1:1200000-1725595 GCA_025461125.1 Carex kokanica | reverse complement strand
GTGTGTTTAATTCTTAAAAAAATTTAGGTGTGTCGGTACTTTTATCTGTATGATTTAGTTTCTCTTTCCTTATTTTTTTTTATCAAATTGCATGATAATATGTATGTAAGGTGTATTTTTAAAATAATACAAATACTTTGTTATTTCTTTGTTGAATTAATTATTGCGCTAATTACGTTGTTTACCATTATATATATCTTGATATGAGCTGGGCTATGGTGAGTTGCGAAGTAAGATGTCATTTTTACTTCACGCTCATATTTTTATTTTGAAAATCTAAACGCCCGATCCGAACCGCTCAACATGTTCTCCATATTGAAATGTGCTTGGAGACCAAATTTTATAATTTTTGGAATTTTTTTACTATTTATTAAGCGACTTTGAAAATCGCTGATCGAATGGTCCAGAATTTTTTACTGTTCACCCGGATCTGGGATTTTCAAAGTGGCTTAATAAATAGTAAAAAATTCCAAAAAATATAAAATTTGGTCTCCAAGCACATTTCAATATGGAGAACATGTTGAGCGGTTCGGATCGGGCGTTTAGATTTCAAAATGGAGTATGAGCGTGAAGTAAAACGACGTTTTACTTCACAACTCACCATAGTCAATCTCCTTGAATATTTTGAAAAAGTATTTTCTTTGCACCAAAAAAGAAAAATCTGAATGCAAAATAGTTTTGCTGTAGAAATTGTTTTAATTTAAAAATAATCTTTTCCTTTTAATAATGTACTTTCTGGTTGGAAATGAACTTTCAATTATTTTTTTGTACTAGCAGGTTTGTGGAAAAGTTAATTGAAGAAAAATAGGAGCAGATAATATACTCATGTAAATCAAATCCTCTGAAAAATGCTTCATATTATTAATGCCAATAATTGAGAAAGTATAAAACATTTTTTTTTCTTCTTGATGAAGGAATAGAAGTCTGACTTGTATTCATATATTGATGTAAACATTACACCGGTTTTTGTTTAGAAAACCGTCTGACGAAGTAATTTACTTCTCGGGTACCCGTAGCACAACTCAAGTGGAATTTTGCAGATACACCCTTCTCTCTTCTCTCTTTTTTTTTCCACTGCTACCGTAATTTACCAGAAAATATAACAAACCATACATATTACTGTCATCAATATTTCTAGTTCTTTTCTTAATGGCTATTTAGCATTGTAACCTATTTATGTGTATGTTGTTAAATTATGAGAAAACAAAACACTCAATAAAGTTCTAATTCAATCATATTGCTAACATTTGGAGGCCATTTAGGCTTTTTAGCAAGTCAATGTCGAATATGGTTGTAATATTCCGGGCATGTGTATGGAAATTGCTTAGCATTGCTTGATGACTTGAAGGCTTCAAATTAACCATTATATTATAATTATAAATAAACAAACTGCTCCGATTGCGTTCTTCATTCTATTATAAAATAAGAAATAGCTTGAAGGAATATTAACAAACTGCTCCAGTGCTACATGCTAATATCAGCATTTTTACCACATTCAAAACAACTATAGACTGCTCGCCTGATCTCCTCCTTCACACCCGAAGCAAATCCATCATTCCTTTTTCAATCATTTCCCAATATGGCTGATATTTGTATAAGCCTATGTACCCTGTCATGCGACTGCTTGAATGCCGTTGGCTTGCCGGCTACTGTCGCAGCTGAATTTCGCTCCTTCAGATCCGTTCAAGATAATTGGTCCTCTCTCACGGAAGCTAAAGAAACCTTACAAGCAGTTCAGACAGTAGTAAACACTAAGGTTGCCAAAGAAATAGAAAAGTCAAGAAGTGTTCATCCGCTTGTCAAGTTGTGGTTGAGTCGGGTTGAAGAGATAATCATGGATAAAACACTCGAGGAAGAATATGAGAAACTTACTATCTCTAGGTTCAACCTCTCTCGCCGACGCAAGCTGGGGAAGCGAATTGTGAAGAAGCTCCAGAAGATGAACGACCTGATTGGCAAAGGGAACCAATTTACAGACTTTGGTGTTGATCTGCCGGATGATCCTGTGCTGATACCAGTAGCAGAGACCTTTGGGATGGAGTTGATGCTAGGGCAGCTTGATGAATGCTTCAAGGACAACGAGAGGAGCATCATCGGTGTGTGGGGGCAGGGAGGGGTTGGTAAGACCACACTTCTAAGCGTATTTCATAATGAACTCATGGGCCGTAGTGATTTTGATGTGGTGATTTTGATTGATGTGTGCAACTCGGAGGTTCTTAATGTGAAGGCAATCCAACAAAAAATCATCGAGCGGCTAGGATTGCCATGGGTTGATACAGAGACCGAGGATGCTCGAGCCAGGTTGTTGATGCAGACTCTGTCAAGAAAGCGGTTTGTAATTCTGTTAGATGATGTTCGAAGGAAATTTAGCTCGAAGATATCGGCATACCATTACCCAATACCGATAATGGATCCAAGATCATTCTCGCCTCTCGCGAACAGGATGTCTGCATCCAGATGGGGGCGCAGCATAACCTGATCAAGATGCAATTGTTAGACGACCAGGCTTCCTGGCATCTATTCTCTAGTCATCTTAGTACTGATGCCCAGGATTCCATAAATTCTAGTGGTTCCATCAAGAGACAAGCTGAGGTCATCACTAAAAGCTGCCAGCGCTTGCCACTTGCTCTAAAAGTCATAAGCTGCGCAGTGGCCGGGCTAAAGAGTCTAAATGACTGGAGAGATGCCATGATGGCGATAAGCACGGTGTTTTGGGAGAAATTGGAGGTGTCGACGAGCAGATCTTAAACGATTGAAGTATAGCTATGACAAGCTCGACTCAACTACCAAGAAATGTTTTCTCTACTGTACTCTGTGTCCCTGAGTAGTTCAAATCCGGAAACAACAGCTAGTGGAAGTACTGGATTGCTGAAGGTTTCATACCAGAAAATGAGCCATGGAGAGGCTCTGTGATGATCATAAACAAGCTAACTTCAGCGTGTTTGCTCCCAAAGAAAAAAAACTCTGGACTAAAGGTAAGGCTGCATAATATAATTTCGCCAATTTGGTCATTGGCTAGCAAAACAGAGGAGCAATTTCCTTGTACAATCTGGTAAAAAATCTTGAGAGCCCACCAGAAATCGAGCAATGGAACGGGCCTAAGAGGATATCGATCATGTCTAATGATATTAAGATCTTTCCTTTCACCCAACTGCATTAACCTTGAAACCTTGCTGCTCCCGAATAATCCAAATTTAACAAGCCTCGGTCCCCAAATTTCTTTAAATCCATGATTAATCTCAAAGTTCTTGATCTCTCAAACCTGGTATAAAAGAGCTTCCTGATGTGATGCATTATGCCAGTTGCAACATCTGAACCTAAGCCAGACACCATTACAAAACTACCCAAAAGGTTTTGGGTCTTGAAGGAGTTGAGATACCTTGATTTTAAGTCTAACAGAAGCACTCAAGGAGACCCACGACAATTGTTCTAAATTACTAAAGCTAAGGGTCCTCAATCTTTTTCGGAGCCACTATGGTATTTGTGACGTATCTGACCTGAATTTGGATAGATTGGAAGGACTAAATTTTCTTGGAATTACCATTTGTAACGAAGATGTTCTGAAGAAGTTGAAGAAGGACAGACCCGTTGGCGAAATCGACTCATAGATTGTGCCTAACAAATTGCCCGCGTATGAAATCTATCCATGTTACTGATTTCAATCAAATGGTTCCTCTTCAAGAGCTTTACATTGAATCATGTCCAAAATTAAGTGAACTAGTGATGGATCAAGATGACGGGGGAGTATCAAATCTGCAGGTGTTAACTCTCTCCGGGATTTACCCAATCTTGACACCATATTGGTTAAATCACTGCCACATTATTTCAGAAGACTGCGAGAACTGACAATCTATGAGTGCCCCAAGTTAGAAAATATCAATTGGGTTGCAAGGCTTGAATCACTTGAGAAACTCGTTGTATCCCGTTGCAAAGGAATGGTGCACATGTCTGAAGAAGAACAAACACAAACCATGGTTGAAGAGGCATCTGAAATTGAAATCAGTGAAAACAAGAAGAAGATTGATGAGAATTAGCAGAAAACCTTGAGTTTCCAAAATTAAGATCACTTATATTGAGTGACATGAAAATCTGGTGAGCATTTGTAGTCCCAGAATATTTCCTTCTCTGGAGAGTATTAGAGTTCAAAAACTGTCCAAATTTGGTTAGATTACCAGTAAGCCATGGCCACAAAATTATCAAACTTTGGCAGATACGCGGCTCTTCAGAATGGTGGAGCAGACTAGAATGGGATAATATGGAAACCAAAAGAGGCCTGGAGAAGTACTTCATGGCAATTTGAAGTCATGATTCATTATTGGCGTATATGGCAATAAGGGCAGCTGGCTGTATCTCTGATATCTCCAGAAGAAGAAGGATATTCTAGGCTAGCTGTGTGTGATATTATTTTGTACTAATTAGGAATATTAATATAGTTGAAATAGAGAAGAATAGGGAAAGATAGCATTTGAGATATTGTGCTATGGCTATTTAGAGAGCACCTCCCTGTTGTAACAGAAGCTGAAAAAAATTAGTATTGTAAAAGGTTTTTTACCAGATGAAATATATTCGGGTGGGAAGGGGCTTTTCTTGGGAGTCTTGTGTCTCTATTCTTTGATTTCATATCTCTATTATTTGATTACATTCATGTGGGTATATATATATGGATATCAATTTTTTTTTTTTTGAGAGATTAAAGGATATCAATTGTTGGTGTTAGCAAAATATGGCTTGTCAGTTTTTTTGAATGAAATGAATATGAAGATTTTTTTGCACTGATCAAATATTGTTGGTGTTAGCAAAATATTCTTGCACTGATCAGTTTTTTTGAATGAAATGAATATGAAGATTTTCACATAATCCCAACGGTAATAATGTGTTTTGAATTCATGACCTCCTGACTGGTTGGTTTGTGAGGAAAGGTTTAAAATAGCTGGTTGCGGATTCATAGGCAGTGAGCAAATGTCATAGCGGATAGTGGATAGCGGGGCATTAGAAGACGATGTCTGTAACTAGCAAAAATGATTTTTGATTATTTTTTGTACTCTGTAGGCAATGAAATTACCAATAAAAATGATTTCAAAATACAAAGTCATGTTGCAATACTAAGTTAAATAATTTTTTAATATTAAAATAAATATTCAGAATAGATCAACATTGTCTAATAATAATTACGACAAATCAAACATCACAATATCACATTACATAATAAAACTAATTAAAATAACAAAAATATAACTATTTTGAGCATACATATTTTAAAAATAGTCATTATCACAAGAAAAGCACTAAATGAAAAAAAAAAAAAAAAAATGACTGATAAGAAACAGAGAAGGAGAATTGCCTTCTAATTCTTGTATTTAGCTGTTTGGAGTCCCTGTATACTGGTCAGTATGCTCATGCTTTATACGAATTAAGAACATTTTATAGACTGAAGCCCAGGGAAACATTATATATATTTATTTAGTTCTTTATAATATAAATTTCTATTACGATTAAACCAAATGAGTGTTTCCCTTTCTCTACAGGAGGTAATATTTGTCAATATGCAACTGTGATATTCCAAAGGGTATATTCTGCTGCTATTGATTTTATTTTTTTTCCTTTTTGGGAACATGACAAGTAGTGACGATTGAGCTGGCTATCTTACTTGTAATATTTAGTTGTTTGATTTTTCCTCTCTATGCTTGATAAGCAAGATGATTGATCTGCAATAATACTTTGATTTATCTGAGTGATTACCTCTGTTTTCTGAATCTGTTTATTTCATTGGAATTTACAGTCAGAGCATAATACCATAGAAGGAAAAATCGGCCATTTCGGACCGGAATCGGGCTGTACTGATCCGATTTCAGGCCGAGTTACACGGTATGTGAATTTTTCATCCAATTTCAGCTGAAACGGTCTGAATCTAGTCAAATTTCGGATGAAATAGTCCTATTCCAGTCAAATTTCAGCCGAAACAGTTTGATTGCAGTCATACCATTAACCGAAACGCGCAAATACCACTCTCAAAAAAAATTTCTCCTCCAGCGTGACTCAAACCAAGGAGCTAAGCCAACTACCACCACAATATGCTATCTTTTATTACTAAAATACATAACTACATGTAAATATAAGTGTTGAAATGCTTGTATTATATTATTTTAGTGAATTATTTGATTGTAATTATTTGTCTCATAGAAATTATTGACAAATTATTATTTTTATCAATTTTTTTCAATTTTTTAGTATAAAACAAGTTTCTGACAAAAAATTCCGAATTTCCAATTCGATTCGGTCGATTCTGATTCCACATTAAGAAGACTGATCCGATTCGAATTCCAATTATTCCATCTATAGATAATACACCCAGAAAGGGCCCTGCTACTTAAAAAAAGAATACGCGAGCAGATATTTATTAGGCCTTGGCCCAATTTTACGTTAGTAGGTGGAAAGAGTCGGCCCACTTAAAAGTTGTATCAAATTTTTATTGTTGTCATTTTTTTTAATCGGAGTAAAATCATTCAGATTCAAGAATGCAACCGTTTTGATTTTTTGGTTAGAGCTTTAATTTCATGCAATAAAGTAGGGTGACAATTTTTTTACAACGATTTATTAACAATTTGGACAGTAAATTGTCAAATCATTTTAGACACCGAAATTTTTATTAATACCATTCCTAAAAAATAAATAAATAAATAAACCACAATTTGACAATAATATCTATATTTACTAGAACTGACTTTTGAACCAGAATGAATAATTCATATACAAAATATTTTTATTTTTTTTCTAGTAACACACCAAGAAATAGTTTAATTCTTTTTATAACGAGAAAAAATCATGCCTGAAAAATATTTCGGAGTCCTTCGAGTAATCTAAGTTATAAGATATTTTATCTATTTTATTTAATGTTCTTTCTAACATATTTAAATTATTAATTACTCTTTCTATTTTTGAAAATTATTAATCAAATATTTTAAAACTTAAGGAATCAGATGAATTTCATTTGGTTTTTTTGGTTTCCAAGGACCGCAACAACTAATGGCGGCCCCCCAAGAATAGAATCGTCAATTGTCGTTGCAGCCCTAATAGATTTGGTTTGTTTATTTATTTATTTTTGGAAATGGTATTAATAAATTTCAGTTTTAGACATATTATTTATTTTGTAGATTATTCGTTTATTGTGAATTAATTTTCATATAATTTAAAAATCAAAATTTATTACATCAAATGCCGTTAGCTATACATCGTTGTATTTTAATTTCAATTGATGAACGGTAAAACTAGTACAAGATTTTATCAACATTTTATAATATGTAAAAGGTATAGATTACGTTTAATTTATTGTATGTTAAAAGTTTAAATTTTTTACGGTATCATACAATTTATTTGAATATTTTCAAATATGTAATTGATAGTCCACAAAGTGTGTTTAAAGCAAGGTTCTAAATAGCGTTTATAGCGTCATAGCGGGAATGCTACAAAAGAACTATAACAAATAGCGGAAGCTATGCCACATAGCATTTTTTTTTTTTTACATTCCGTATATTCAATATTTGTACTAAATATCAACATTAACTAAAGTCTCATGGAACAATAAATAACACCAAAGTAATTAAGAAATTATAATATTCATATTGAACCCATACAAAGTCTAAATTGCGGTTCAAAATATCCATAGTAATATCATAAACTATCAATTTTTCCTATTCAAAATATCTTAAGCATTATGATTCATGACATAATCTATTTTTTTTTTATTCAAATTTCAATATCAGTTTGGACTCTTTTTCTATTCAAATTTCAATTTCAATTTCCAATTTCCAATTGATTTATTTGTAGCAAGTAACAACAAATTCAATTTCGGTTTGAGCTTTTTGGGTCTTTATTTAAAGCTCATATAAATTGCTTACAAAAGCTCATATTGTATAGCGTGCGCTATTTGCCCTACACGCTATAGTGGACTGCTATCACCGCTATAGCGGCCGTAGCTCAATTAGCGCATTTTCATGTCATAGTTTAGTGTTTGAGATTCAAAAATGCTATAGCGCCGCTATAGCACTATTAAGAACACTGGTTTAAAGACTTCAAATATTTTAGGTGTGCAGGTATTTTTATCCGTCTGATTTAGTTCTCCCCTTATCTTTTGATCAAAATTGCTCTGTAATATGCTTTTCGTTCCTTATTTAAAAGATGTGTAGTTGATGAATAACATAATAAGAACCTCTGTCAAACAGGTAATATGATAATCGAACACTATAATTTCAATCAACACATATTGGCACTTTTAAACCTAATGAACAAAATTCAATCTAGCTCCATGGCTGTTTTTTTTTGGGGGGGCTATCGAAATTCATATAAAAAATAAAATTAATATTTGTTTATTTTCTTAAAAAATAACAAAATTATGTTGATATCTGAATTTAAGAAAAGTAACAAAAAGAAAATGAAGAGAAAAAAATATTTTCCGATGTTTCGATTAAGTTCTTCTTTGTATTTCATCTGTGATCGCATCTGCCAACAAGCGATTAGCAGATGTTGACAATTCTTCTCTCCATTTCCGCTGCTATTGTTTTAGGGTATGTTGGAATGAAGTGAGAATAGCTAGAATAGGAGCTATTCGAGAATAAAGTCTATTCGAAATAGCAATGTGCATCCAAACAACATTTTTGCTATTCGGAATAATTACAATAGTTGATATTCTCTATTCTTTGTAAATGTTGGAATAACTATTATTTAGAAGTGTGACAAAATTGACGTTACTTTGAAGAGAGGAAAAAAATATTTCTTCTCGAATTTCTGCTAACACAGTTCTGAAATGACAAAGTTGATGTCACTTTTGACATCTCTGCGTCGTGACAATTCGTTTAATCCCCTACTTGCCTATTTTTCCTCTTAATTAGCATCTTGTTGATAATTTTTTTTATGTTACAACTATTTACTATTTCAAATATACAATTCAATCAATATTTTTACTAATCCGAATAGCATAATTTCATACTAATCTGAAAATCACTATTTTTTCTTTATTCTTATCTGCTCATTTTAAATTTCACTATTTCAATTCAAGTTCCCTCTTTTCTGTGCACGTAGACCGCGACAACGCCAAGACTTCTCTCCGCATCGTTGTTTCTGTGTGGACCGCAGTACGGCAGTACCCCAATTTTCGCTGCCGCTCTGTGAGCCGCGATGGTAGATCGAAGGAGGCAGTTAGATTTCGTTTGGTGAACCGCGACAATGGACCAATGCCTCTCCTCCGTGCGTTTTGGTGAACCGCGCAAAGGTATTTCCCCTGTGCGCTGGCTGTGAACCTCGACAGTGGACCAGACGCCCTTTTGGCGCTATTCATTGTGAGCGGCGCGAAAGCCCCTGTGCTAAATGGCTATGAAGATTTTGTTTCCACCGAATTGATCAATCTGACTTTGACAACTTGAATAATTAGGTCAAAATACTAAGGTAATTCTGATTTATTATTGAGTTAGAATTTGTTTTGATCACACATGCACCAATGCTATATTAGTCTTAGTTAGTGCATACACCAAATTGCGTTGGTCGATTCTTTGGAACCATATCATGATTATTTTGACTAATTCAGAGCGAAGATCAAACATATGCAAATTTTGAATAAGATTTTCACGTAATTACAGTTTTTAGATAATTTCTTTAATTGGAATTTTTGATGATTTGGTGATTTGTTGTTTGGGTGATTTGGTGTTTTGTTTAGAGGAGAAATTTAGAGAATTCGACAATTTTGGTGAAATGGTGTTTTGGTTGAGAATCATTATGTTATCATGTATTTAAATTCTAATAGATAACACCATGAGTTTCCGATCCGTACAACTACATCTTGTGAGTGTTTACTTAGTCTTTTCTTGCACCGATACACAGAGTGTACTTATATTATGCCGAGTGGATTTCAGATTTTGAATGATTATCGGGTAGTTTTGGGATGGTAGTTGTGTTGTGGCTATGTTGCATAGATACGGGTACGGGTATCGTATCAGATACAATACAGATATAGCGATACGGCAATTTTAAAAAATCAAAGATACGATACGGCTATTATATCTATTATTTTTTTATTATTTTAATTATATTTTTTATTCAACAGTTATATATATATGAGGAGGGATCCAATTACACCTTTTTTGGTGACACATCATGACACCGTTTTTTATATAGGTCAATTTTGCGATTTCAAAATCCAAACAGCCGATCCGAACCGTTCAACACGATCACCATATTAAAATGTGCTTGGAGATCAAATTTTACATTTTTTTGAATTTTTTTACTATTTATTAAGATGATTACAAAATCGCTGTTTTTCAATTGTCTGAAAACAACGATTTTTGTAACCATCTTAATAAATAGCAAAAAAATTCAAAAAAATGTAAAATTTGATCTCCAAGCACATTTTAATATATCCATCATGTTGAACGGTTTAAATCGACTATTTGGACTTTAAAAATGGTAGGTGTCAAAGTGTGTCACCAAAAAAGGTGTAATTGGATCCCTCCTCATATATATATATATATATAGAGAGAGAATGGCTAAGCTCAAAACGTTTGTTCCTGGGCTCAGGAACAAACAAGTCGGTTCTCCAATTTCTGAAGTTCAAACAACAAATCCAAACCGTTAGATGTTCAATCTATATTAAAATGTGCTTGGAGACCAAATTTTACATTTTTTGGAATTTTTTTACTATTTATTAAGCTCATTTGAAAATCGCTGTTTTCTAATGGCGCATAATTTTAATAAAAACAGCGATTTTCAAACCAGCTTAATAAATAGTAAAAAAATTTCAAAAAATGTAAAATTTGGTCTCCAAGCACATTTTAATATAGATTGAACATCTAACGGTTTGGATTTGTTGTTTGAACTTCGGAAATTGGAGAACCGACTTGTTTGTTCCTGAGCCCAGGAACAAACGTTTTGAGCTTAGCCATTCTCTATATATATATATATAGAGTAGAACTAGGGTGTTCCTAAGCTCACCAAGGCTCTCGTGAGCTCAACTCTAAAACCTATCGAATTGACTTTAAACGACATTTTCAAACCGTTAGATGTTCAATCTATATTAAAATGTGCTTGGAGACCAAATTTTACATTTTTTCGATTTTTTTTACTATTTATTAAGCAGGTTTGAAAACCGCTGTTTTTATTAAAATTTTGCACCATTGGAAAACAGCGGTTTTCAAACCGGCTTAATAAATAGTAAAAAAATTCCAAAAAATGTAAAATTTGGTCTCCAAGCACATTTTAATATAGATTGAACATCTAACGGTTTAGAAATGTCGTTTGAAATCAATTCGATAGATTTTAGAGTTGAGCTCACGAGAGACCTTGGTGAGCTTAGGAACACCCTAGTTCTACTCTATATATATATATATATTAAATATCAAAATTTTTGGATATGGTAAGATATAATAGCCCAGGGAGTGAGGCTATGGTGCTATGCATAGCACGGATGGCTAGTGTACTACGGCTCAATATGGTACTTTTTAAAATCCTAACGGTCGATCCGACCGTTCAATGTGATAACCATATGAATATGTACTTGTAAACTAAATTTTATATTTTTTCGAATTTTTTTACTATTTTTTCAGATAGGTAGAATTTTGATGGTCCAGAATTTTCAAAAAACACTGATTTTTCTACCTATCTGAAAAAATAGTAAAAAAATTCGAAAAAATATAAAATTTAGTTTGCAAGTACATATTCATATGGATATCACATTGAACGGTCGGATCGACCGTTAGGATTTTAAAAAGTACCATATTGAGCCGTAGTACACTAGCCATTGGTGCTATGCATAGCACCATAGCCTCACTCTAGCCCAGGTATATATCAAATATAAAATATACTAACTTCTAACAACAAATATGTATTGTTGTATTGGTAAAGTGGTGTGTAGTGTGGAGTACAGTACACGGGTTCAATTCTGCTTGGCGATGAAAAAAATGACTTTTGGTTGATGGTCCATGCACGGTGTATGGGCTTCAGCTCAGCCTGCTGGTGTATGCGTGGTGCATGCTGGGTTCGCACTAGGTTCCATTCTACGGAGCGCGTCAGAGCCGTATCTAAAGGTGTCAGAGACGTATCAGAGCCGTATTCAGACGAGTCAGAGCGTATTGGAGACCGTATCAAAAAATTAAGGATACACCACGTAAGCCGATAAGCTAGCTGGTGTATCAGATATGTATCAGGGTCGTATCGGTCGTGCATCTGTGTCCGATACGTATCAGATATGTGTATGGAGCCTATATTGGAGTATCAGAGTAACATAGCATTGTGGTAATTCCAACTTTGGTGTCTTCTTAATTCCAATTTTGGTGATTTCAGAATTAGCTATTTTGGTGTTTTGGATGTTTAGGGGTTTGTGATTTTGTTGATATTGTTTGACCATATTTGACATTGAGAAGTTTGATGACATAACGATTTTTATGCGCAAGACCTTTTGTGGAATGGGCTTTCCCTTTTGTTTGTTGCCACGGTTTTTATATCGAGGTTCTCTGCTAGCATACGTGGTATTGTTGGATTTTTAGAGGGATTGAGTAATTTGACTATTTAGGAAATCCTCACACTTTGGAGATAACAAGTGCATCTGTTTTGCTCCATATTTGTGATTGTGTCATGCTTCTTGATGTTAAGAAGGTTGACATTAAGGTGGACATTGAGGATGTTGTCATGTTTTTTGTTAGATATGTTGCCTAAGTTGGATAAAGGTTTTTTTTTTAAAGATACTAGGCTATATGGTAGATAATCAGGCACCTTTGAGGATGTTGTCATGTTCTTCGTTAGGCATATTGCTTAAGTTGGATAAATAGTTTCTTTATTTTTTAGATACCATGCTATATGGCAGATAATCAGGCACCCTTGAGGATATGAAGAGTAATTTGTTGATCAAGTTTGATATTGACAATGACTTGACATTCGAGAGCAGTTATCGAGATTTTTTTGGTGAGATTTCAGTTTGAGGTGGAGTGTGCTTCTTGTCTCGCTATTATATTTATGTTTTATTTTCTAGCTAGTTTTGATTCTAGCATGTTGCTAGTGTATGTCTGTTTTTGATTTATGTTTTAATTTGCTTTAGATACAATTTGGCTTATGGTGGAGATTGTTATGTTATTATCCAAATTGTTATTTAGACTCAACGAGCCATGTATCTTGTTTGTATATATTCTTAGTTTAAACTCTTGATGAGATAGAAAAATTAAAAAATTATGGTTACTCAAATTTGTCTTTTCCCTTCTCTTCTTCCTCTTGGCACAAACTCTAACAATACGTTCAATTTAAACAGAATTTAACATTTTTTAGAATTAGAGATACATTGGCCATTATTTGTGATAAATGAAATAGACAAAAAAAAAATCTCCTACATGCATGGCCAAGTCAAGGTCGTAGCTTACTTGCATTAAGCAATGACTTATAATTGCTTAATTTATGATAAAACACGCTTATACGCCAACAATTCCGATGACATATTATGAGCATCTTGAATTTTCAAACGATTTTCTAATGAGAAAACCAGTCCAGCACATCCCCTTCCTAAGCAACTTTCTTCTTCAAAGTATAGACCATAATATCAAATTGAGAATTCAAGCAAAAGAAACATACAGTCCATCTTTCTTCAAAGTATCTTTTATTAATTCAAGAAATTTATAGTTTACAATCACAAAGACAGCAATCAAATTATCATGTATATTGATTAGTCTTAAGGCAAGGGTTATGCACATTAACCCTTATTTTCGAGATTCGTACTATATCTCTAGTTTTATCAGTGGACTGAGACCAGGTTTGAAACAGTGGGTTAAAATACACAAGCCTTCTGATTTGAAAGAATTGTTTTCTATGGCAAAGCAACATGAAAAGGCAACAGAGTTGACTATCTTAAGAGCTCATAAGAATGTATTAGATCAAACTTTTCTGTACTTCTATCATTCAAAATGAAATTGCATAAAATTACACCAAATTGAATTTTTATCAAATAGATGAATCCACATTAGTTTGAACCTCCAATTGAAAGATGTAAAGGAAAAAAATAATTAATAACAAACTAATTACATCTATCGAATTCCTGTTGCTCTTTCCTTAGCAAATCAACCTCTTTCCTGTTGCAAAACAAATTGATATATATCATATATGCTTTGAATTATAAAAACCTAAAGAGGTGGTACGCAGAGAGGGGCTAGGGGCATGGGTAGAATTAATTCAAACTAATGCTAAAACATATGTAAAATAGTGAACATTGACTAAAATTAAATGCTTTCTGGTAGCAGCTCTTCCCTGAGTTGCCAAAAAGTCTTCAGTCTATTCAATCAAGTGCATTCTGTACTGGAAGCAAGTTAAATCATATATTCACCTTATGGAAAATAATTTAACTTGGTATTTAGAATGACTTTAATTGTATTCCGTTATCTTTTTTATTGGTTTCATTGCCTACGAAGTACAAACAAAAATCGCTCGCTATTTAAACCTTTCTTCACAAACCAAATCGTAACACATTATTTACCATTGGGATTATGTAAAAATCTTCATACTCATCTCATTCTAAAATGCATGAGTGCAAGAACATTTATTCACAATAATTAATCAATAGAATTTTTATTACAAACAAAAATTATGATCAGAGCCACTGAAATAACATATTTTGCCAACACCAACAACAGATATATATCCATTTATATACTCCACACGAATCATGAATTCAGATTGCAATGAAGTACTTCTCCAGTTCTCTTCTAGTTTCCATTCCATCCCATTCTAGCTAGTCTACTCCACCATTCCGAAGAGCCACGTATCTGCCTAAGTTTTATAATTTTGTGCTCATTGTTTACTGGCAATCTAACCAAATTTGGACATTCTTGAACTCTAATACTCTCGAGAGACGGAAAAATTCTGGGACTGCAAATGCTAACCATATTTTCCATGTCGCTCAATATAACCGATCTTAATTTTGAAAAGTCAAGATTTTCTGCAAATTCTTCAAAAATCTTCTTCTTCTTATTTTCACTGATTCTTATTTGGGAAGTCTCTTCAACCAGTGTTTGTATTTCTTCTTCTTCAGACATATGATCTCTCCTGATTTGCATCCCATGCGCCCCCTTTTCTGACTCAGCTATTATGTGCACCATTCCTTTGCAACGGGATACAACGAGTTTGTCGAGTGATTTAAGCCTTGCAACCCAATTGATACTTTCTAGCTTGTGGCACTCATAGATTGTCAGTTCTCGGAGACTCCTCAAATAATGTGGCAGTGTTTTAACCAATATGGTATTCAGATTGGGTAATTGCCAGAGAGTTAACACCTGCAGGTTTGATTCTCCTCCGTCATCTTGATCCATCACTAGTTCACTTAAGTTTGGACATGATTCAATGTAAAGCTCTTGAAGACAAACCATTTGATTGAAATCAGTACCATGGATAGATTTCATATGCGGGCAATCTGTTAGGCTCAATCGATGTGTCGATTTCGCCAAGGGATCAGTCTTCTTCAACTTCTTCAGAACATCTTCGGTACAAATGGTAATTCCGAGAAAATTTAGTCCTTCCAATCTATCCAAATTCAGGTCAGATACGTCACGAATACCATAGTGGCTCCGAAAAAGATTGAGGACCCTTAGCTTTAGTAATTTAGAACAATTGTCGTGGGTCTCCTTGAGTGCTTCTGTTAGACTTAAATCAAGGTATCTCAACTCCTTCAAGACCGAAAAATTTCTGGGTAGTTCTGTAATTGGTGTCTGGCTTAGGTTCAGATACTGCAACTGACATAATGCATGACATTCAGGAAGCTCTTTTATACCAGTGTTGGAGAGATCAAGAACTTTAAGGTATTTCATGGATTTAAAAAATTTGGTATCCAGGTTCTTCAAATTTGGATTGTTCTGGAGCAACAAGGTTTCAAGGTTACTGCAGTTGGGTGAAAAGGAAAGATTTTTAATGTCATTAGACATGATTGATATCCTCTTGGGCCCGGTCCATTGCTCGATTTCTGGTGCCCTCTCAAGGTTTTTACCAGATTGTACAAGGAAATTGCTCTTCGGTTTTGCTAGCCATTGACCAAAGTGGTAAATTATATTATGCAGCCTTACCTTTTGTCCAGAGTTGGTTTCTTGGAGCAAACGCGCTGAACTTAGCTTTTTTATGATGATCAAAGAGCCTTTCCATGGCTGATTTGATGGTATGAAACCTTCAGCAATCCAGTACTCCACAAGCTGCTCTTTCTTGATTGAACTGTACTTAGGGAACATAGTACAGTAGAGAAAACATTTCTTGGTAGTTGAGTCGAGCTTGTCATAACTATACTTCAATGGTTTAAAGATCTGCTCGGCCACACCTCCAATTTCTCCCAAACCCATTTTTGTCGCTGTCATGGCATCTCTCCAGTCATTTGAGCTCTTTAGCCCGGCCACAGCACAGCTTATGACATTTAGAGCAAGTGGCAAGCCCTGGCAGCTTTTAGTGATGGCTTCAGCTCGCCTCTTGATGGAAGAACTAGAATTTATGGAACTCTGAGCATTATTAGTAAGATTACTAAAGAAGAGATCCCATGAAGCCTGGTCGTCTAGTAATTCCATCTCAATCAGGTTATGCTGCGCGCCCATCTGGATGCAGACATCTTGTTCGCGAGAGGTGAGAATGATTTTGGATCTATTTTCAGAATTTGGTAATGGTATGCCAATTTTTTCGAGCGGAAATTTCTTTTGAACATCATCCATCAGAATTACAAACCGCTTTGCTGCTAGAGTGTTCATCAATAACCTGGCTCGAGCATCCTCGGTAATTGTATCAACCCATGGCAATCCCAGCCGCTCGATGATTGCACGTTGGATGTCCTTCACTTTAAGCATCTCCCTGTTGGACACATCAATCAAAATCACCACATGGAAATCACTGCCCATGAGCTGATTGTTGAAAACATTTAGAAGAGTGGTCTTACCAACCCCTCCCTGCCCCCACACACCAATGATACACCTCTCGTTGTCTTCGAGGTATTCATGGAGCTTCTTTAGCATCGACTCCATACCAAATGTCTTTGCTACTGGTATCAGATCCACCACATCAACCGGCAGATCAATACCAAAGTCTGTAAATTGTTTCTCTTCTGCAATCAGGCCATTCACACACTGCAGCTTCTTCATAATTTGCTTCCCCAGCTTGTGTCGGTGAGAGAGGTTGAACCTGGAGATTGTAAGTTTCTCATATTCTCCCTCAAGTGTTGCATCCATGATTGTCTCTTCAACTTGACTCAACCACAACTGGACTTCAGGGTGAACACCCCTTGACTTTTCTATTTCTTTGGCAACCTTAGTGTTTACTGTTGTTTGAGCAGCGTGCAACCTTTTTTTAGCATCTGTGAGAGAGGACCAATTTTCATGAACGGAGCAGAAGGAGCAAACTTCAGCTGCAATAGCAGCCGGCAAGCCAACAGCATTCAAGCATTCGCATGACTGGTTACATAGGCTTATACAATCAGCCATATTAATTGGGAATTGATTGAAAAGGAATGATGGATTTGCTTCGGGTGTGAAGGAGGAGATCAGGCGAGCAGTCTAATAGATTTGGACAAGTTAGTTGTTTTGAATGTGGTAAAACTGCTGATATTAGCATGTATCACTGGAGGATGCATGCAGTTTGTTAATAGAATGGAGAAGCAGTTGGTAGCCAATCACTTTTTCTAGGGGCGGAAGTTAAATGGTTTGAATCCTTCAAGTTAATTAATAATTATCAGGTATGATTGCTTGCACGCTATGTATGCCGTATTATTCTGAACTTTTCAAATTAAGTTTTCCATCTGTGAGAAGATAAATACCTATACTCAATTACTCATACACTTTATATATTCAACTAACTAGATTCAGGTTTGGACAAGGTCAAAAGATCAACAGCAATTTGCAAGAACCTTCTTCTTAGATCAATTAATATCTTTTACTCCTAATTTCTCATGTAGAAGAATTTAATTAGTACTGGCCTTCTTATTAAATTTTTATCCAAAAGTAATGTTGAAAGAATTTTCTGACAAAAAATGCAGGTTTGTTTTATTGGACCCAAAATTTTGTTTTAGACAAGTTAGGGGCTCAATTGTATAAATACAAAAAAGTTTGTAATTTTGCAATCTATGAGGTATAATAAAGAAGAAACTTATTAATTAATTGATAATTCCATCTAGGAACTTTTTTTTAATGTATGGTATTTTATGGTTGGAATTAATAATCAAGGAAACGATATACCGGAATATTTATTTTTTTGAAGAAATATGTTTTATTGGCAACAAACTTATTTGACAAACATAACAACTAGACAAGACAGTGATAAATTAAAGAAATTATTGTATTAAATCGCACCAAATTTGATAAATATTGTATTAAATTACGGAGACTATATCAATAATTCTTTATATTTTGACGATTATTGTGGTTGTATATATGCATGGTTGTAGACATATTTCTTCCTACTTGTGAATTCTTATAAAATATATTCAGTTTAAGAGCATTTTGAAAATTCTATGACGTTGATGATGACTTATTCTTTCAAGTTATGTTATACGTTGAATATATAATTTTTTCGTGGTCATCCGTTTGCAAATATATGAGGTGAGAAGAAATGGCTTAATAATAAAAAAAACAGTTAAGTGTTGAAAGGGGTAAGAGCATCTACAATGGGGATTTCTTTTAAATTGCTAATTTAATATGTTAATTGCTAATATAATCGCTGGGTTGTAGGTCGATTTCTAAAAAAATAAATTTACTTATAAAACAAACGATTTCTTTTGGACATGCTGGTACTCTCTCTCTCTCTTTCCTATTAGCTCTGACTCCTTTGTTTTCTTTCCTATTGTGTCTGACTCAATTTCTGAAATAGAGGGGTTAAGAAATTAAAATGAACTTAATTTTTTTAAACAGTGTTTTACAGTTGTTTTTTAATTTTTTACGGATTGCTAGGTTAGAGATGCTCTAACGCTGACCTTTTTCTAAACAAAAACAACAGGTGTAATGTTTGCATCAATATATGAATAGAAGTCAGATTTCTATTCCTTCATCAAAAAGAAAAAAAAAAGGTGTATTATGTGTTTTCAATTGTTAGTCATATATGACGCGCTATGGGTTGCTTACAGGCCTGCTAATGAGCTGGATCAAACCCAAAATTCAGTCCGGCTCTATCAATCTTCATTAAAGGTTCAACTCAGACTCGGATCAAATATGAAGAAAAAAATCCGGCTCGACTCGGTCCATTTGATCCTCTCGGCTCAGCCCGAACTCGGCTCGTTAATAAATGAGTGCCTAATAAAGAGTCACTTCCCTTCTTTTTCCAAATTAAACTTCTCCAAAGATATAATTTGAATGAAATCTGTAGAGACTGGAACAACAGAAATTGAACTTCCCTTCTTTTTCCAAATTGCCTAATAAAGTGTCACCTCCAAATTGCATGAAATCTGTAGACTGGAACAACAGCAAGCAGCACAAAAGAATGCCTGTTGAAAATTAGTCCGGACTCTGGATGTCTGAGTCAAGTAATTAATGTCCCAAATTAGAAATGTCTAAATTAAAATTACCAACAAAAATCAGAAATATACAGATAAAGAAGTGCCGTATATAGGTTGGTGGATAATCAATCGAATAAATTAACAAAGAGATTCGACTCGCAAACTCGGCTCGGCTCGACTCGGTTAGGTTATTGATGGATTATTTTAAGTTCAGGCCGAGTTTGGACTAAACTCAAATTGAACTCAGCTCAATTTGACTCATTCAAGAGCTCAACTCAAAGTCCATTAGTCGGGCCGACTCGTTTAGAATGCCTAGTTGCTAAGTTGAGACATTGGGGGCCACAAATTTGTCAATATTAATAACATGAATCATTTTTTTAGAGAATTTGACTTAAAAGGTTATATCATTTTCTCTCTATTTTTCTTCAATTAGCTTTTGGATTTCGCTGTGAAAAAAGTACATATTAAAAGAAAAGATAAAATTTTGACATTAAAACAATTTCAACAGCAAAACTATTTTGCATTCAGAAAATTTGTGGTACAAACAAAATACCTTTTTGAAATATTTGAGACATTATATAATAATAAACAACATAATTAGTGCAATAATTCAACAAAGCAACCAAAAAGTATTTGTATTATTTTAAAAATTATTATATTTCAAAAACTAGCATTTGGTACAGTGGCAAAGAGCAACACCCTCTCTGTGGGAGGTCATGAGTTCAAAACCAAGATAGAATATTTTATGAACATTAAATTAGAAGCAAAAAGCATATTACAGGGAAATTTGATAAAAATAAAATAAAAAGAGAGAAAGTATGACAAACCTAAAATATTTTCTTAAACATACTTTATGGATTATCAATTACATATTTAAAAATATTCAAAAAAAATTGTATGCGTTCTCTGAAAATGATGCTTTGTAATTTTCTTTTCGGCTCAGTCCTTTAATACAAAAATAAAATTGACAATAAATCGTAATAGCATAAAAATAATAAATTACTTTAAATTTTCAGTAGATCATTAGAAAAGCCTTCTGATACTCTTAATTATGAATTAAAAAAATACATAATCATCTCTTGACCGAATTTATAGTTTGCTTGTTTCTTTTTCTTTTTCATGTCCCCCACAAATAAATTACATGGAAGTTTCATAAGATCCATTCAAACATAGCTTTCATATAAACAAGGCTAACCAATAATTTTGACAACTGTAATAAAAATTGTATATTTAAAATAAAATAAATAAACGGTAACATTTACCTTTTATGTATTATATAATGTTGATAAATTTTTATACTAGTTTTATCGTTTATTAATTGACATTGAAATACAACGATCTATATTTATGGAATGTGAATTGACCACACACTGCAAAGTGATAAATGAGATAAAATTGCTAGACTTATATGGTGATTATGTTCGTCGTCAAAATAGAAACTTCAACTTAAAAATTAGTCTTGTGTTTTATTTAATTAAAATCTCTTTTACTTTTAAATTCAGTTTTGTTTAATTATTTTTAGTTTTGTGTTTGATGAATTATTATTGTAATGTTAAAATGCTATCTGGAGTTATTACTAGTCTTGTGTTTCAATTTTTATATTTATGTAATTTAAACTATTTTAGTTTAATCACAATTTAATGAATTTAATAAATGGAACAAATGAGGACTTTGATTAATGAACAGTGAGAAGGGGGTAGGAACAAATTATTGCTCCATCGTGTTTAATCACAAATGAAAATGAGAACTTTAATAAATTATTGTTTGCAACTTTGGCTCATCAGAATTTGAAAAAAAAAAAAAAAAAAAAAAAAAAAAACGGAGATGGGAGTTCATTTTTTTCCATGAATAACGAGGCAAAAGTTAGAAATAAAATCCACAAGGTATTATAACTGGAGAATTAAAACTAGACCACTGAACACTTTACTAGAAAAAATACCCTTGATCTCATTTTTTTCCCAAAATTCCCATAGTATTTACTGTTGCCGAACAGGCCTTTAATAATTGCAGGTCAAGTCACCCAACTATTTAATATCCACAAAGAATTGTCTCTTCCGTGTTTCGAACATTCGACCTAGGCCTGCTAATGGGCCGGATCAAACCCAAAACTCGGTCCGACCCTATCAACCTTCATTAAAGGTCCAACTCGGACTCGGATCACATATGAAGAAAAAAGTCCGACTCGACTCGGTCCATTTGATCAACTCGGCTCGGCCCGAACTCGGTCCGGTCCGAACTCGGCTCATTAATAAAGAGTCACTTCCCTTCTTTTTTCCAAATTGAACTTATGAAATTACTACAATAATACATCAAATTCTAAAACAATGATAACTCAGAAACTAGTGTCCTAATGATAACTCAGAAACAACGACTCCATTCTGAAACAATTACTACAAGACATCAAATTCTGAAGCAAATGAAAATTAATATCATAATCTTTTGTCTGGAACAAAGAACAATCCACTCCATTACCCTTATGGGACCTGACTGATACAGTAACAACCTAGCATTCAAAAAAAAAAAAAAAAATTCTACCTAAAGATTGACAATTAAAATTCTGCAACAAAATTCTCCTTGCATCAAATTCAATACCGATGTGTACTCAAGCTCCCTGATTTCACCGTTTCTTTTGCAACTTTCTCCAGTAAAAAAGATGCTCAACAATCTGCTGCACAAATTGCTGTAGAGAAGGTAGTAACACAATGCAAATATAATATTGTCAAAACTTTAAATTAGAACATTAGAAAAACAAAGGAAAATTTGAAACCTACACCAAATTACTTTAACAAGCTGTGTGCATGATACTTTAATGTTTAATTTTTGGTTTTGATTCGACACTGATCATTCGAGCAAATCTCAAAAATATCTCTAATTAAGCATCAGTTGTTAAAATTATGCATTGATTGATCACCTAATTAAGCTTCAATCACACAACAAATTTATACATAACTTATAATTAACATTATTTAGGAGCTGATCACCTAATTAAGCATCTGATAAACATAAGTATATAGAATGTTTTGAAATTAAGTAGAAATTACACTCAAAGCTCGTACCAGCATAGGTACCAGCAGCAGGTCACAGATTGTTTTGAAAAACAACTAAGCAAACAAGTATAAATTCCTAATTAAGTAGAAATTTCTAATTATGGGTTGCATTCAAAATCAAGTAGAAATTCCTAATTAAGCTCAAAAGATCCGAGTTTTTATCTATTGTTAAAACTAAGACATGAAAAATCGAGCACGAGCTAGTAAGTTACCAGTTGAAAAGACCAGTTGAAGAGACGCGATCTGAGGGACAAGTAGCGAAGGTGTGCCAAACAGAGGCGAGGAGAAGAGATTACCAGTTGAAATTCCTAATAGCGAAGCTTTTTGTACAGGCTTGGGTGGTAGGCATGAGTTGAAGCTTAGGATTGACCCAAAGGCACCTTACGGCCTTTGTACTCCGGAGAAATTGAATAAGTGGTCGAAGGTCTTACTCCATTTCTTTTGATGGCAAGACTTTTGTGAAGAGTAAAAAAGATTTGAGCTTTGGTAACTCTAATAGCGAAGGTGAGTTACAAAGGCCGTAATATCTTCGACTCTAATAGTGAAGGTGAGTTACGAAGGTAAGATTTGAGCTTTGAAATTATGAATATCTTCTGCCCCGCAAAGAGAGGCGAGGGAGATAGCGATTGAGGGAGACGGTGCGTGAACTCGCAAACTCGGCTCGGATCGACTCGGATCGACTCAGTTAATTCGGCGATGTATTATTTTGAGTTCGGGCCGAGCTTGGACTAAACTCAAATTGAGCCCAATTTGACTCATTCATGAGTCGGCCCGACTCGTTTAGCAAGCCTAATTCGACCTCACACATGGAGCATTGTCTTTGTCACTAGATCAAAAGCTGATTCTCTAACTCTACTTTTATTGAATAAAATTAAAACCTCTGATGAAAGCTACTCAAAATGGTGAATGCATATGACTCTTATGTGTAAGATCATGAATTCGAAACTGACAAAGTGGAGAAATATTCTGTAATATAAACAGGAGTTCGCAAAAAATTGATAAACTAAACTTTCATATTTCATTTCAAAAATAACTACACAAAACGGTCGCATTCCGAAATCTGATTTGTTTTAATTTTTTCTATCGGTCCATCATTTCTCAATTAGTATATTTAAAATTCCAATATATATATTTACTAAAAGAATGAGTTTCTAGAGCACCTTTCGTACTCTCTGGTGAGAAATCAGTGCAATGACAACCCTCAGAGTCATCAACCTCATCTAGTGACTCAGATCTAATGTATTAATATTCGGTTCTCATTCGGTATGCGGAAGGCCACCGCATACCATATATATGGTATTCGGCCGAATATACGGATTTTTCTTTGGATTTATATATTCAGATTTTCAAATAAAAATTAATATTAATAGTTATGTAAATCAATATCCTACTGCTTTGAGATCAATGGAATCCGCATATGAAGCGAAGTTACTACTTGAATACAAGCACAGCCAACAGCCCATGGTACAAACAAGTGTTTTAAGAATACAAGCATAAATTCAAAACCAAATACTTAACCGAATATTGAACCGAATACTGAATATATTATATGCGGTAAAAAATATACGGCCGAATATTCGAAACCGAATATTAAACCAAATATTGATTTTCTATTCAGATTCCAACCGAATACGAATATTAGGCCGAATGAACCGAATTTTAATACACTGCTCAGATCTTACTTCCAAGTTTTCCAAGAAAAAACATGCCGCATAGTCTGTAGCGTTCGGTGTAGCATAATTATACACGGGGTGTAAAGTTTTTTTTGAGGAAAAGTTTAATTAATGTTATTTTTTAGGGATAATTTTCTATTTATCGTCAAAGAATTCTTCATTTAAAAGCTTCTATTGTTGAGTGAGATTTCAAACAGTGGATCCAAACCATTCAACATTCAATATATATTAAAATGTGCTTGGAGACCAAATTTTACATATTTTAGAATTTTTTTACTATTTATTAAGTTAGTTTTAAAATCGTTATTTTCAATGATCCATAAATTTTTCACTGTTTATTAAAATCAGCGATTTTAAAACTGGCTTAATAAATAGTAAAACAATTCCAAAAAGTTTAAAATTTGGTCTCCAAGCATATTTTAATATAGAGATCTCATCTAACGGTTTGGATCGACTGTTTGGACTTTGTAAATTGGAAAACTAATTAGCTGCATGCCTGCATCACAGCTCCGAAACAAACGTTTTGATATTAGCCAACCTCTTGATAATCCATAAAGTATGTTTAATTCTTAAAAAAAATTAGGTGTGTCGGTACTTTTATCTGTATGATTTAGTTTCTCTTTCCTTATTTTTTTTATCAAATTGCATGATAATATGTATCTAAGGTGTATTTTTAAAATAATACAAATACTTTGTTATTTCTTTGTTGAATTAATTATTGAGCTAAACATACACCGGTTTTGGTTTAGAAAACCGTCTGACGAAGTAATTTACTTCTCGGGTACCCGTAGCACAACTCAAGTGGAATTTTGCAGATACACCCTTCTCTCTCTTCTCTCTTTTTTTTTCCACTGCTACCGTAATTTACCAGAAAATATAACAAACCATACATATTACTGTCATCAATATTTCTAGTTCTTTTCTTAATGGCTATTTAGCATTGTAACCTATTTATGTGTATGTTGTTAAATTATGAGAAAACAAAACACTCAATAAAGTTCTAATTCAATCATATTGCTAACATTTGGAGGCCATTTTAGGCTTTTTAGCAAGTCAATGTCGAATATGGTTGTAAACTTGTAATATTCCGGGCATGTGTATGGAAATTGCTTAGCATTGCTTGATGACTTGAAGGCTTCAAATTAACCATTATATTATAATTTATAAATAAACAAACTGCTCCGATTGCGTTCTTCATTCTATTATAAAATAAGAAATAGCTTGAAGGAATATTAACAAACTGCTCCAGTGCTACATGCTAATATCAGCATTTTTACCACATTCAAAACAACTAGTAGACTGCTCGCCTGATCTCCTCCTTCACACCCGAAGCAAATCCATCATTCCTTTTTCAATCATTTCCCAATATGGCTGATATTTGTATAAGCCTATGTACCCTGTCATGCGAATGCTTGAATGCCGTCGGCTTGCCGGCTACTGTCGCAGCTGAATTTCGCTCCTTCAGATCCGTTCAAGATAATTGGTCCTCTCTCACGGAAGCTAAAGAAACCTTACAAGCAGTTCAGACAGTAGTAAACACTAAGGTTGCCAAAGAAATAGAAAAGTCAAGAAGTGTTCATCCTCTTGTCAAGTTGTGGTTGAGTCGGGTTGAAGAGATAATCATGGATAAAACACTCGAGGAAGAATATGAGAAACTTACTATCTCTAGGTTCAACCTCTCTCGCCGACGCAAGCTGGGGAAGCGAATTGTGAAGAAGCTCCAGAGGATGAACGACCTGATTGGCAAAGGGAACCAATTTACAGACTTTGGTGTTGATCTGCCGGATGATCCTGTGCTGATACCAGTAGCAGAGACCTTTGGGATGGAGTTGATGCTAGGGCAGCTTGATGAATGCTTCAAGGACAACGAGAGGAGCATCATCGGTGTGTGGGGGCAGGGAGGGGTTGGTAAGACCACGCTTCTAAGCGTATTTCATAATGAACTCATGGGCCGTAGTGATTTTGATGTGGTGATTTTGATTGATGTGTGCAACTTGGAGGTTCTTAATGTGAAGGCAATCCAACAAAAAATCATCGAGCGGCTAGGATTGCCATGGGTTGATACAGAGACCGAGGATGCTCGAGCCAGGTTGTTGATGCAGACTCTGTCAAGAAAGCGGTTTGTAATTCTGTTAGATGATGTTCGAAGGAAATTTGAGCTCGAAGATATCGGCATACCATTACCCAATACCGATAACGGATCCAAGATCATTCTCGCCTCTCGTGAACAGGATGTCTGCATCCAGATGGGGGCGCAGCATAACCTGATCAAGATGCAATTGTTAGACGACCAGGCTTCCTGGCATCTATTCTCTAGTCATCTTAGTACTGATGCCCAGGATTCCATAAATTCTAGTGGTTCCATCAAGAGACAAGCTGAGGTCATCACTAAAAGCTGCCAGCGCTTGCCACTTGCTCTAAAAGTCATAAGCTGCGCAGTGGCCGGGCTAAAGAGTCTGAATGACTGGAGAGATGCCATGATGGCGATAAGCACGGGTTTGGGAGAAATTGGAGGTGTCGACGAGCAGATCTTTAAACGATTGAAGTATAGCTATGACAAGCTCGACTCAACTACCAAGAAATGTTTTCTCTACTGTACTCTGTTCCCTGAGTACAGTTCAATCCGGAAACAACAGCTAGTGGAGTACTGGATTGCTGAAGGTTTCATACCAGAAAATGAGCCATGGAGAGGCTCTGTGATGATCATAAACAAGCTAACTTCAGCGTGTTTGCTCCAAGAAAAAAACTCTGGACTAAAGGTAAGGCTGCATAATATAATTCGCCAATTTGGTCATTGGCTAGCAAAACAGGAGAGCAATTTCCTTGTACAATCTGGTAAAAATCTTGAGAGCCCACCAGAAATCGAGCAATGGAACGGGCCTAAGAGGATATCGATCATGTCTAATGATATTAAAGATCTTTCCTTTTCACCCAACTGCATTAACCTTGAAACCTTGCTGCTCCAGAATAATCCAAATTTAACAAGCCTCGGTCCCAAATTCTTTAAATCCATGATTAATCTCAAAGTTCTTGATCTCTCAAACACTGGTATAAAAGAGCTTCCTGAATGTGATGCATTATGCCAGTTGCAACATCTGAACCTAAGCCAGACACCAATTACAAAACTACCCAAAAGGTTTTGGGTCTTGAAGGAGTTGAGATACCTTGATTTAAGTCTAACAGAAGCACTCAAGGAGACCCACGACAATTGTTCTAAATTACTAAAGCTAAGGGTCCTCAATCTTTTTCGGAGCCACTATGGTATTTGTGACGTATCTGACCTGAATTTGGATAGATTGGAAGGACTAAATTTTCTTGGAATTACCATTTGTACCGAAGATGTTCTGAAGAAGTTGAAGAAGACAGACCCGTTGGCAAAATCAACACATAGATTGAGCCTAACAAATTGCCTGCGAATGAAATCTGTCCATGTTACTGATTTCAATCAAATGGTTCCTCTTCAAGAGCTTTACATTGAATCATGTCCAAAATTAAGTGAACTAGTGATGGATCAAGACGACGGGGGAGTATCAAATCTGAAGGTGTTAACTCTCCGGGATTTACCCAATCTTGACACCATATTGGTTAAATCACTGCCACATTATTTCAGAAGACTGCGAGAACTGACAATCTATGAGTGCCCCAAGTTAGAAAATATCAATTGGGTTGCAAGGCTTGAATCACTTGAGAAACTCATTGTATCCCGTTGCAAAGGAATGGTGCACATGTCTGAAGAAGAACAAACACAAACACTGGTTGAAGAGGCATCTGAAATTGAAATCAGTGAAAACAAGAAGAAGATTGATGAAGAATTAGCAGAAAACCTTGAGTTTCCAAAATTAAGATCACTTATATTGAGTGACATGGAAAATCTGGTGAGCATTTGTAGTCCCAGAATATTTCCTTCTCTGGAGAGTATTAGAGTTCAAAACTGTCCAAATTTGGTTAGATTACCAGTAAGCCATGGCCGCAAAATTATCAAACTTTGGCAGATACGCGGCTCTTCAGAATGGTGGAGCAGACTAGAATGGGATAATATGGAAACCAAAAGAGGCCTGGAGAAGTACTTCATGGCAATTTGAAGTCATGATTCATTATTGGCGTATATGGCAATAAGGGCAGCTGGCTGTATCTCTGATATCTCCAGAAGAAGAAGGATATTCTAGGCTAGCTGTGTGTGATATTATTTTGTACTAATTAGGAATATTAATATAGTTTGAAATAGAGAAGAATAGGGAAAGATAGCATTTGAGATATTGTGCTATGGCTATTTAGAGAGCACCTCCCTGTTGTAACAGAAGCTGAAAAAAATTAGTATTGTAAAAGGTTTTTTACCAGATGAAATATATTCGGGTGGGAAGGGGCTTTTCTTGGGAGTCTTGTGTCTCTATTCTTTGATTTCATATCTCTATTATTTGATTACATTCATGTGGGTATATATATATGGATATCAATTTTTTTTTTTTTGAGAGATTAAAGGATATCAATTGTTGGTGTTAGCAAAATATGGCTTGTCAGTTTTTTTTGAATGAAATGAATATGAAGATTTTTTTGCACTGATCAGTTTTTTTGCACTGATCAATTGTTGGTGTTAGCAAAATATTCTTGCACTGATCAGTTTTTTTTGAATGAAATGAATATGAAGATTTTCACATAATCCCAACGGTAAATAATGTGTTTTGAATTCATGACCTCCTGACTGGTTGGTTTGTGAGGAAAGGTTTAAATAGCAGGTTGCGGATTCATAGCAGTGAGCAAATGTCATAGCGGATAGTGGATAGCGGGCAATTAGAAGACGATGTCTGTAACTAGCAAAAATGATTTTTGATTATTTTTTGTACTCTGTAGGCAATGAAATTACCAATAAAAATGATTTCAAAATACAAAGTCATGTTGCAATACTAAGTTAAATAATTTTTTAATATTAAAATAAATATTCAGAATAGATCAACATTGTCTAATAATAATTACGACAAATCAAACATCACAATATCACATTACATAATAAAACTAATTAAAATAACAAAAATATAACTATTTTGAGCATACATATTTTAAAAATAGTCATTATCACAAGAAAAGCACTAAATGAAAAAAAAAAAAAAAATGACTGATAAGAAACAGAGAAGGAGAATTGCCTTCTAATTCTTGTATTTAGCTGTTTGGAGTCCCTGTATACTGGTCAGTATGCTCATGCTTTATACGAATTAAGAACATTTTATAGATTGAAGCACAGGGAAACATTATATATATTTATTTAGTTATTTATAATATAAAATTTCTATTACGATTAAACCAAATGAGTGTTTCCCTTTCTCTACAGGAGGTAATATTTGTCAATATGCAACTGTGATATTCCAAAGGGTATATTCTGCTGCTATTAGATTTTATTCTTTTCCTTCTTGGGAACATTACAACTGCAATAATACTTCTGATTTATCTGAGTGATTACTTCTGATTTCTGAATCTGTTTATTTCATTATAATTTACAGTCCAAGCATAATATCATAGAAGTAAAAATTGGCCGTTCCGGACCAGAATCGGGCTGTACCTATCCAATTTCAGGCGGAATTATACGGTATGTGAATTTTTCGTCCAATTTCGGTCGAAATGGTTTGAATCCAGTCAAATTTCAGACGAAATAGTCCTATCCAGACATATTTCGGCCGAAACGGTTTTATTTCAATCATACCATCGACCCAAACACGCAAATATCACTCTCAAAAAAAATTCTCCTCCAGCGTGACTTGAACCAAGGAGCTAAACCAACTACCACCACAATATGCTATCTTTTATTGCTAAAATACCTAACTACATGTAAATATAAGTGTTGAAATACTTGTATTATATTAATTTAGTGGATTATTTGATTGTAATCATTTATCTAAATAGAAAATTTTGACAAATTATTTTTTTATCAATTTTTTCCAATTTTTTAATATAAAAAAGTTTCTGACAAAAAAGTCAGAATTTTTGATCCGATTCGGCCGATTCCGATTCCACAGTCAAAAGACTATCCTGATTCCGATTCCACTTTTTCCTTCAATAGATAATACACCCCGAAAGGGGCAAAGGGCCCTGCTACTTAAAAAAAAAAAATACGCGAGGAGATATTTATTAGGCCTTGGCCCAATTTTACGTTAGTAGGTGGAAAGAGTCGGCCCACTTAAAAGTGGTATCAAATTTTTATTGTTGTCATTTTTTTTAAATCGGAGTAAAATCATTCAGAAAAATATGACAAAACCTAAAATATTTTCTTATCAATTACATATTTGAAAATATTCAAAAAAAATTGTATGCGTCCTCTGAAAATGATGCTTTGTAATTTTCTTTTCAGCTCAGTCCTTGCATACAAAAATAAAATTGACAATAAATCGTAATAGCACATAAAAATAATAAATTACTTTAAATTTTCAGTCTATCATTAGAAAAGCTTTCTGATATTCTTAATTATGAATTAAAAAAAAATACATAATCATCTCTTGACCGAATTTATAGTTTGCTTGTTTCTGTAACACCGTGAACTTTTAAAATTCAGATTTAATTAAAATGATAAGTGGTAAATCGAATAATATATATATATACGTATATACGAATTTAGTGACGTGGATGGTGAACAATAATTATACGATAATTTGTGTTAAGAGGGAAGAGTAAAATGTGTAAGAATTCAATTATATCGAATATGGGACAAGTGTGAGGTTTTATTTGCAAAATTTCCAAGTGGGGCCCTTTTGTCATTCCTCCTTTCTTCTTCTCTTTTCCTCCTTTCTTTTCCTGCACCCCTCCTCCTCTTCCTTTCCTGTTTCGCCAAAGAGAGAAAGAACGAGAGAGAGACCGAGAGAGTGAGAGAGATCACGCCGTTTGCACCTCCGGTTACGGAATCGCTCGAAATTCGAGATCTCGCTCGAGGAGCTTGAATCTCGCCTATCCGTCTACTCCACCGGTATTTTCCTCCCCTATTTCTCTCTCATTTCGAGTTTTCGTATTTCTAGGGTTTCGGTGAAAACCCGTAGAATTGCACCAAATTGATTGTACTATGCCTTTGTTGTTTCTAAAGTGTTATTTGAGTAGTTTCATGCTCAAATTTGCAACCAAATTCCGATAACCGGATTTTCCCAAAATTGACTATGGTGTTGGTACCGTTTTCTCGAATTGACCTAAATCTGACCCAAATTGTACCATTGACTGAATTGATAACCCAGTGACTAAATTGATTAGTACCAAAACCCGATTTGTGACTATTCGTGCCTAAAACCCTAAAATAGCAAATATTCAAAGTTTAAGGGTTTAAATTGTAAAAGTCCTGAATTGAGTGAATTGATCCATGAATAGATCCGAACGAGCGCGCTTAGCGAGATAGACGAGATCGCGGATTCTCTGTGTACCCTACATACTCAGGTGCGGGGGTTCACGGGATCTGTTTTGGGATTTATTTCGTAGAACTAAATAACGGTGCATATAACTTATATATTGATGGCTTGATTGAATATACCTTGCATATCATCATGTTGAATCTCTGATTGAAAGCATTAGTTGTCGCATTTGCATGAATTGCATATTAATATAATTGAATTGTTATATCTGTGATGATTCTCATGTTGGTATGGTTTATCGATTTCTGTTCTATCGTGTTGGATAAGTGAATGGAACCACAGTACTGAATTGAATTGAATGATTGAAGTGAACAGTGAATTGTAAAGTCTAATTAGCTACTAGACTTTACTCCAGGACCCTTATGCGCATCTGGTGAATGGCCCTAGTGAACCCAGTACCGGTTGGGTAAGGGATAAGTGTAGTGTGATTGCAGGTAGTGAAACTGTGGTTCAGAGGTTCAGTGGTTTAGTGGTTCAGTGATTTAAGTGATTCAGTGAAAAGTTTATTTGTTCTCGTTTAACAAATTGACATTCTGTTGCATAGTCGCGAGATATGCTAGTGATTATTCGAATTGATTTTGTGATGTGAATGTATAACTTGAAACCAGGTAAGAGAATTGTTAAGCCAGATGGGATAGATTGTTGATATCTATCGTTGTTAACCGGACTGTGCAAAGTTACTAGTTAAGCCCCAAGAATTCTGGAAATCCTTTGATTACTTTTGAATGAAATAATAGTTGGAATTCGTTTGAATCGGTGTGTGAGCATATGCATGTTATTATGACTGATTGATTAATTGAATAATTAGATGCGGTAATTGTTTAGTTCTAGTAATGGGTTTCTTACAAATCCAGTAGCCCTATAAATTCCGCACTGAGAAAACGATCGATTAGTTTTCTCACCCCCACCCCCTTCGGGGATATTTTCTTTTTATTGAATTGTGCAGGTAAACGTGAGTAGGAAGGGACTCAGGCTCGACATGTGAGTTGTAAGCCTAACTGTTAGGTTATGCCACCTTATGTAGTCCATTTTGTTGTACATTGAACCCCTATGCGGTATATTTTGTTGTATGTGATATTATCGAACCAAATCACCTTGTCGAAACCCTAATGTCTATTTTAAATATGTTTAATTGATCAGCTGTGTGAATTGCATGATTGTATGATTTTAAATTGGAGATTTTAAATGGGGAATACATGATAAATCATGCGGGAATCAATCGGGTTTGAAAATGGGGTTGAAATGGCATGAAATGGGCAAGGGAATGAATTTCAGTAGGTTTATTGCGGGCCGCAATAAAGGAGACAGAGCCGGAAAATGGCTCTGGATGAATCTGCGTATATTATTACGGGCCGCAATTAATTTATTGCGGGCCGCAATAAAGGAGACAGAGCCTAAAACCCAACTGAGAAAATTCGTATATGTATTGCGGGCCGCAACCATTTCCTTGCGGGCCGCAACGACAGTGGGGTTTTGAGTCAGAGGGATTATTGCGGGCCGTAAGAGGGGTGGTTGCGGGCCGCAACAACTTGAGTCAGAGAGTAGAAAACAAGTAGAAGAAATTCGAGTAGGGGTTGCGGGCCGCAATGGGCCCTACTGCGGGCCGCAATGGGTGTTCTGAATTTACTGTTTTGAGTATAAATGGACCGAATTGAATCGGATTTGAACCAAATTTGTTTTAAATCAAATCATATGATATGTGTATACATTTTAAAGTGTTTGGTTGAGTAGATTATATCGTACATGCCTTGTGAATATACGGGCAACTGTATATTCACGGCGAGAACTGCGCGACCCCCTGTTCCGGGGTGTGACAGTTTCTTTTTCTTTTTCATGTCCCCCACAAATAAATTACATGGAAGTTTCATAAGATCCATTCAAACATAGCTTTCATATAAACAAGGCTAACAAATAATTTTGACAACTGTAATAAAAATTGTATTTTTAAAATAAAATAAATAAAACGTAATATATACTTTTATGTATTATATAATGTCGATAAATTTTTATACTAGTTTTATCGTTTATCAATTGACATTGAAATACATCGATATATATTTATGGCATGTGAACTGACCACACACTGCAAAGTGATAAATGAGATAAAATTGCTAAACTTATATGGCATGATTATGTTAGTCGTCAAATAGAAACTTCAACTTAAAAATTAGTCTTGTGTTTTATTTAATTAAAATTTCTTTTACTTTTAAATTTTGTTTTGTTTAATTATTTTTAGTTTTGTGTTTGATGAATTATTATTGTAATGTTAAAATGCTATCTGAAGTTATTATTAGTCTTGTGTTTCAATTTTTATATTTATGTAATTTAAACTATTTTAGTTTAATCACAATTTAATGAATTTAATAAATGGAACAAATGAGAACTTTGATTAATGAATAGTGAGAAGGGGATAGGAACAAATTATTGCTCCATCGTGTTTAATCACAAATGAAAATGAGAACTTTAATAAATTATTGTTTGCAACTTTGGCTCATTAGAATTTGAAAAAAAAAAAAAAAAAAAAAAACGGAGAGGAGAGTTCATTTTTTTCCATGAATAACAAGGCAAAAGTTAGAAACAAAGCCCACAAGGTATTACAACTGGAGAATTAAAACTAGACCACTGAACACTTTATTAGAAAAAATACCCTTGATCTCATTTTTTTTTCCCCAAAATTCTCATGGTATTTACAGTTGCCGAACAGGTCTTTAACAGTTGCAGGTTAAGTCACCCAACTATTTAATATCCACAAAGGATTGTCTCTTTCGTGCTTCGAACATGCGACCTCCTAAATGGAGAGCATTGTCTTTGTCACTAGACCAAAAACTGATTCTCTCACTCTACTTTTATTGAATAAAATTAAAACCTCTGATCAAAGCTACTCAAAATGGTGAGAATCAGTATTTGATCTAGTGACAAAGGCACATGACTCTTATGTATAAGGTCATGAATTCGAAACTCACAAAGTAAAGAAATATTCTGTAATATAAACAGAAGTTCAAAAGAAGATGATAAACTAGACCTCCATATTTCATTTCAAAAATAACTACACAAAATGGTTGCATTCCGAAATCTGATTTGTTTTAACTTTTTCTATCGGTCAATCATTTGTCAATTAGTATATTTAAAATTCTAATATATAGATTTACTAAAAGAATGAGTTTCTAGAGCACCTTTCGTATTCTCTGGTGAGAAATCAGTGCAATGACAACCCTCAGAGTCATCAACCTCATCCAGTGACTCAGATCTTACTTCCAAGTTTTCCAAGAAAAAACGAGATAGGAGTAGGTCCAATGCCCTACCTACTTTTAGATTCAATTAACTCTAGTACCGTGCGATCAGCATTAAATCTGTGTGCACGGAAATTGATACAGACTCACACGGATTTTGATACGGATTGCACGAATCTTGATGTTGATCAGAAGGTCATCAAACCCATCGAACCAAAGTAGGTCCGATGGGCATCGGACCTACTCTGAATTCAGAAAAAACATGCCGTATATAGTCTGAAGCGTTCGGTGCAGCATAATTATACACGGGGTGTAAAGTTTAATTAATGTTATTTTTTAGAGATAATTTTTTATTTATTGTCGAAGAATTCTTCATTTTTTATTTACTCCTACACTCTTTTTATATTGCATATAATTTTTAAACTTTTTTATCTTTTTTCTATTTATTCATTGAGTTAATTATTCACATTTAAATGCTATTAAGATCTATCTTTTCTCATTATATCATTGCTCTTATTTACAAAGTTTTGTAGTTTTGTATGTTTTTACCAGCAGCTTGAATAAACTTCTTGTGCATTAATAAATTTGATAATGCCGTTCAGTTGACAATATATGTTAGTAGTTTAAATAAACTTCTAGACAACGGCGGATCTAAAGAGACTCAGGATAGGTATTTGTCTACCTCTGAATTTAAAATTTTTGTTAGATCTAGTGGTATATTAAACTTGTGTCTACCCCTGAATAGACTTGTGTCTATCTCTGAATCACGTGTCCTGTCGTGACCAAGTCAGAATTTTACGTGTCATGCTGTGTCATGATCAAATTTGGAAGGATGGTCACAGCACATTAGTCACGCTTTGACCACACGTGGCCGGTTTGTCACGTTTGATCAACTATTTTTTCATAATTTATATTAGTTTATTTAAGATTCACCATTCGATCAAGATTTAACGGTCATAATTATACGTGACTCACGTGACCACGTGCCGTGTCGCGATTAAATCTTTCGCATGACATGTCGTGCCAAATTTTTGAAAGATAGTCACGTCACGCGAATGGTCACGGCACACGACATTTGAGTCTGACACGTAACCGGCACACGTGTCGTGCCGTGACCAGAACGTACTATGCCGTGACGTATCCGATCACGCCATGACTTTTTAAATTCCTATCCGCTACTCCGCTATTATTCGTCAGGAAAAAAAATTGCACTATTGTCATTAATTTGTGCCTATCCCTGACCGAAATTCTGAATCTGCTCCTGCTTGTAGGCACTTTACCATTAAATAAACTTGCTGGTACCAGTACATAAGTGGAATTTGACCGATATAAAGATGTCATTTAAAATTTCACTATGAACAGTTAATTATAATTCCTTTTTTTCATAGCATTTTGAACAATAGCTGTCAGTTCTCCAGGATAGACTGCGTACGAGAAAGCAATGATTGTTATTCTTTTTTTAATAATAATGGCAAAACTCGTTATTTTGAGGAAAGAAATCATCAAGGTCTTAATGTTCTTGTTTTCCGTACGAAATAAATAAAATCAAAATAGACGCCTATTTTTGCAGAAGAAGAATTTATAAGATCACCTCCAAATTTGTATTTGATAATTTGAAGAAAAAGAAAAAGATTCCCGGCTCATAAATGGCTGATGTGCAAGGAGTAAAGGTATAATGGAAAAAAAATATAAATATTAATAACATTTAAATAAAACGAGTTTATGGAATATATTAAATATAACAAAAAGTATTAGAGTAAATATGAAACTGAAATGTTTTTTTAGTGGGCCGACGTTTTTCACCTACTAACGTTACAACTTTCACTAGCTTCCCCGTAAAATTGGGCCAAAGCCCAATAAATATCTCCTCGCGTATACTTTTTACTTAACGGCCCCCTTTGCTAAGTCTGGATCTTCTCCTCTGTTCGCACTTCGCATTCGTTAAAATTAATTTTTCTGCGCCGGAGACGAGGCGTCCAGGCAACTGAATTCATATAATTACCGAAAGTAACTCAAATTTAAGTTTAGATCAGGACCGTCAGATCTGTTTGGGCACGAATATTAAAGGGTCCCGTGCATTCTATCTCGGGTCGGATTGGTCCAGATCTAAACGCAGAATTTGAGTTACTTGAGAGTATCGCCATCCAGAGAAACAGAGACAGGGCGCGCACCGACATTTTTATTTTTATCCAAAAAAAAATATTTTAATATAATTAACCAAGTTTTTAAAAAAATTAAATTTATACCCAAATCGTAAATTTTATTTACGGTTTGAATTTTTTTTTTTTTTTTTAATATGTGTCATCGATTAGGTAGAAAAAATATATATATTTATATATTCTTTACGTCTTACTTTCCAAAGAAAGAGAATTAATGTGTTTGACCACATTATTATATTAATTAAATGGAGTATAGCTAAGGTAATTCAATTTCAGCCAAGGAATGTTTTAGAGTGAACTCGGATATGTTAATTTAAGTACTTTTGCTCCTAGACCACCAAATCATTTATATTTTCAATTTGACCCTTTATGATTTCATGTTTCAAATTTTTAGGATTTTACCACTAAAGTTAAATTGCACTAAACCCCTTCATACTTTTAAGAATAACACTTGAATTATTAAGATATTATATATATTAATTTTGGTTACAAGTCGAATATGTTATAAATTATTTCAACATTAAAAATAACCTCCATAATCACTTATGTAGTTTTATATAAGAACTAGTGTTAATTAGTTATTGGTCAGTTTCATTGACAAAAGTTAAAGGTGAGTTTCAACATAATATTACGTTATCAAAATCCCTTCAGTACGTGTTTTAATTACGTCTTAATTTTGAATATTTGAAGATTTTATGTGAAATGAATTAAAACACATACTGAAGGGATTTTGATAACGTAATATTATGTTGAAACTCACCTTTAACTTTTGTCAATGAAACTGACCAATAACTAATTAACACTAGTTCTTATATAAAACTACATAAGTGATTATGGAGGTTATTTTTAATGTTGAAATAATTTATAACATATTCAACTTGTAACCAAAATTAATATATATAATATCTTAATAATTCAAGTGTTATTCTTAAAAGTATGAAGGGGTTTAGTGCAATTTAACTTTAGTGGTAAAATCCTAAAAATTTGAAACATGAAATCATAAAGGGTCAAATTGAAAATATAAATGATTTGGTGGTCTAGGAGCAAAAGTACTTAAATTAACCTATCCGAGTTCACTCTAAAACATTCCTTGGCTGAAATTGAGTTACCTTAGCTGTACTCCATTAATTAATATAATAATGTGGTCAAACACCTTAATTCTCTTTCTTTGGAAAGTAAGACGTAAAGAATATATAAATATATATATTTTTTCTACCTAATCGAAGACACATATAAAAAAAAAAAAAATTCAAACCGTAAATAAAATTTACGGTTTGGGTATAAATTTAATTTTTTTTAAAACTTGGTTAATTATATTAAAATATATTTTTTTTGGGTAAAAATAAAAATGTCGGGGGCGCGCATAGAAGGAAACCCTATGGAGTAGGTCCGGTGCCTATTGGACCTACTTTAGGTTTGATGGGCTGAAGGACCGTCCGATCCGTGCACACTGCTTTAATATTCGTGTGCTACCGCATCAATGTTTGCACGCACGGATTTTAAATTAAATCGGACGGTTTTGGAACCCATTGGACTCAAAAGTAGGTCCAATGGGCATCGGACCTTCTCATTTCTCAGAACAAATGATAGCCAATAGTTGCTAGAAGAAATAAATTCCCCTCTTTCCACTTAACCCCCTTCATTTTTGACTAAATCAGCAAATATGCATCTCCCTCTCTCCTTCCTCCGACATTTTTAAAAATACCGCAAGTTAAATAAAAATTATTAAACATACCCACGGTCCCAAATTTTTATTAAAAATACCCATACCGGCCAATTATTGGCCGGTCTTGATTAAAATTCCCGACCGGCCAATTATTGGCCGGTTCCGTAAAAAAATTTTTTTTTTTTTTTTTTAGAAAAATTGCTAAAATGCTGAAATGAAATCTAACACAAAAAAATTGAATTATTTTTTTAAATATTTGTTAGATTATTTTTTTGATAGCATATTTATACTAAAATACGCTAAATTACTTGAAATTATGTTAATTTATACTGATTGACACTAGATTACTTTAAATTATGTTAACTTTTTTTTAAGAGACATTAGCTAAAATGCTGAAATATAACACTAAAAAATAGAATTTATTTTTAAATATTTGCTAGATTACATTTTTTATATATAATTAGCATATTTATACTAAAACACGCTAAATTACTTGATTTATGGTGAATTACAGTAAATTACAATAATTATGTAGAATTATGCTAGAATACGGTAAAGTACGCTAAATTACGTACGAATAGGGATGATATCTTCACTGAGAAGGGAAAAAAAGACGACGAAACTTCAAACGGCCATAAAACGGCGCTCGAGTGTCCGATTTCAGCAAATGACCACTTTTCGGAAAGCTTGCGAAAATGCGCATCATCCGTGCCGGCAATGCCGCGATGCCGGATTGCCAAATTCAGAATCGCCAAAAAACAAAGAGAAGGGCCTCAAAACTTCAGTTGAAGTTTTCGATTGAGATTTTCACTTTTATTATTCAATCTACGTAGCTCAGTAAATTAGTTATATAATGAACTTATAGAATACCAATTTTTATTATTTTTTGGAATCTTTTTACTATTTTTTATGATTTATGAAAGATGGCACAAAATCGGCCCTATTCATACGTAATTTAGCGTAATTTACCGTATTTTAGCATTATTCTACATAATTATTGTAATTTCAGCATTTTAGTAAATTTACCGTATTTTAGCATAATTATTGTAATTTACCGTATTTTAGCACAAAATCAGCCCTATTCGTAGTGTATTTTCTAACAAATATTTAAAAAAATAATTCAATTTTTTTGTGTTAGATTTCATTTCAGCATTTTAGCAATTTTTCTAAAATAAAAAAAAATAAAAAATTCACGGAACCGGCCAATAATTGGCCGGTCGGGAATTTTAATCAGGACCGGCCAATAATTGACCGGTATGGGCATTTTTAATAAAAATTTGGGACCGTAGGTCTTTTTAATAATTTTTATTTAACTTAGGGTATTTTTAAAAATGTCGGCTCCTTCCTTCCATCCAGACAGTGAGATTAATTAATTAATTACCACTATAAATAAATAATTCCTTCTGTCTCTCCTCCCGCTTTATACGCACAAAACTTGTAGAAAAGTTGCAAATAAAAAAATATTATTTGAGCAGCTTAGTTTTCCATTAGCCCGTTCAAATCCACCTCTCTCTCTTTCTCTCTCTCAATTGATTGGGTAACTAAGATCACGGACAAGGATTGCAAAAATAAACAATCAAGAGAATCAATGAAGTTCACACATAAATTTTTATTAATATCCAAAAAAATTTCAAATTTTCAAAATTTGCACCCATTTTCAACTTATTTCCAAATCTATTCAAATTGAAGAATTATTTTTCAGATCCAGTGTCTCTTTCCGGAAAATAATTTTCCGAATCCATAGGTCACTTTCCGGAGAATTATTTTCTGGATTTGGAATTCCAGAAAATAATTCTCTGGTTTTAGGGATTTTTTAATTAAATAGAAAATGTTATGATTTATTTATTTTTTGTATTGAAATATCAGAAATATTTTTATATTTCTTTAAAAATAGATGGAATACTATATAATTGAATTTGTTAGAAAGACTGCGACAAATAATCCAGATCAATATTTTTCAGGCCGGATTTTTTGCGGCCGTAAGAAAAATTAAAATTTTTCTTTGTGTGTTATTGGAAAAAAAAATACTTTAGATCTGAGTTATTGATTTTGGTTCAAAAGTCACTTATGGGTAAATAAAGAAAATATCATGGTCCTTATGGTACATTTGAATTCTAAGATATAGTTGTTAGTTGTATGCAATATTCTAATTACTTTGTTTGACATAATTTGCAAAATATACATTAGTTGAATTTAACCAGTTTCATGATTAAGTGAGTTTGTAGGTTTATGATAATTATAATTGCAAGATTAATTTGAAAAACCAAAGAAAGGCTCACGAAGATCTTTATTGCAAGACCAAATTGAATAACCGAAGAAATCAACAAGACTTTACGAAGACATAGATTTGTAATAATCAAATAAAAAAGTAAAGTAAATTTGAGATTGTTAATTTTTGTGGAGCAATCGTTCCAAAAAATTTAAAATTTGGTCTCTAAGCACATTTTAATATAGAGATCACATATAACGGTTTGGATCGACTGTTTGGACTTTGAAAATCAGAAAACTAATTAGCTGCACCACAGCTCCGAAACAAACGTTTTGATATTAGCCAACTTCTTGATAATCCATAAAGTATGTTTAATTCTTAAAAAAATTTAGGTGTGTCAGTACTTTTATCTGTATGATTTAGTTTCTCTCTCCTTATTTTTTTTTATCAAATTGCATGATAATATGTATCTAAGGTGTATTTTAAAAAAAAATACAAATACTTTGTTATTTCTTTGTTGAATTATTGCGCTAAGTATGTTGTTTATCATTATATATGTCTTGAATATTTTGAAAATGTATTTTGTTTGCACCAAAAAAGAAAAATCTGAATGCAAAATAGTTTTGATGTAGAAATTGTTTTAATTTAAAAAATAATCTTTTCCTTTTAATATGTACTTTCTGGTTGGAAATGAACTTTCAAATTATTTTTTGTACTAGCAGGTTTGTGGAAAAGTTAATTGAAGAAAAATAGGGAGCAGATAATATACTCATGTAAATCAAATCCTCTGAAAAATGCTTCATATTATTAATGGCAAATTTGTGGCCCCTAAGTCTCGACTTGCAACCCACGTCAGCGCGTAATAAAACATTTTTTTTCTTCTTAACGAAGGAATAGAAGTCTGACTTTTATTCATATATTGATGTAAACATTACACCGGTTTTTGTAATTTACTTCTCGGGTACCCGTACACAACTCAAGTGGAATTTTGCAGTTACACCCTTCTCTCTCTTCTCTCTTTTTTTTCCACTTCTACCGTAATTTACCAGAAAATATAACAAACCATACATATCATCAATATTTCTAGTTCTTTTCTTAATGACTATTTAGCATTGTAACCTATTTATGTATATGTTGTTAAATTATGAGAAAACAAAACACTCAATAAGTTCTAATTCAATCATTTTGCTAACTGTATCAGACACGCTGGACTTCATTAAAGCAACTTTTACAGGTCCTGCATTATGATAATTCAAATACAAATACGCAAATGGCCTATTTGCCATTTGGAGGCCATTTTAGGCTTTTTAGCAAGTCAATGTCGAATATGGTTGTAATATTCCGGGCATGTGTATGGAAATTGCTTGATAACTTGAAGGCTTCAAATTAACCATTATATTATAATTTATAAATAAACAAACTGCTCCGATTGCGTTCTTCATTCTATTATAAATTAAGAAATAGCTTGAAGGAATATTAACAAACTGCTCCAGTGCTACATGCTAATATCAGCATTTTTACCACATTCAAAACAACTATTAGACTGCTTGCCTGATCTTCGATCTCACACCCAAAGCAAATCCATCATTCCTTTTCAATCATTTCCCAATGGGTGACTGCACAAGCCTATGTAACCAGTCATGCGCATGCTTGAATGCCGTCGGCTTGCCGGCTGCTGTCGCAGCTGAAGTTCGCTCCTTCAGATCCGTTCAAGATAATTGGTCCTCTCTCACGGAAGCTAAAGAAACCTTACAAGCAGTTCAAACAGTAGTAAACACTAAGGTTGCCAAAGAAATAGAAAAGTCAAGAAGTGTTCACCCTGTTGTCAAGTTGTGGTTGAGTCGAGTTGAAGAGATAATCATGGATAAAACACTCGAGGAAGAATATGAGAAACTTACGATCTCTAGGTTCAACCTCTCTCACCGACGCAAGCTGGGGAAGCGAATTGTGAAGAAGCTCCAGAAGATGAATGGCCTGATTGGAGAAGGGAACCAATTTACAGACTTTGGTGTTGATCTGCCGGATGATCCTGTGCTGATACCAGTAGCAGAGACCTTTGGGATGGAGTTGATGCTAGAGCAGCTTGATGAATGCTTCAAGGACAACGAGAGGCGCATCATCGGTGTGTGGGGGCAGGGAGGGGTTGGTAAGACCACGCTTCTAAGCGTATTTAATAATAAACTCATGGGTCGTAGTGATTTCGATGTGGTGATTTTGATTGATGTGTGCAACTCGGAGATTCTTAATGTGAAGGCAATCCAACAAAAAATCATCGAGCGGCTAGGATTGCCATGGGTTGATACAGAGACCGAGGATGCTCAAGCCAGCTTGTTGATGAAGACTCTGTCAAGAAAGCGGTTTGTAATTCTGTTAGATGATGTTCGACAGAAATTTGAGCTCAATGATATCGGCATACCATTACCCAATACCGATAACGGATCCAAGATCATTCTCGCCTCCCGCGAACAGGATGTCTGCATCCAGATGGGGGCGCAGCATAACCTGATCAAGATGCAATTGTTAGACGACCAGGCTTCCTGGCATCTATTCTCTAGTCATCTTAGTACTGATGCCCAGGATTCCATAAATTCTAGTGGTTCCATCAAGAGACTAGCTGAGGTCATCACTAAAAGCTGCCAGCGCTTGCCACTTGCTCTAAAAGTCATAAGCTGCGCAGTGGCCGGGCTAAAGAGTCTAAATGACTGGAGAGATGCCATGATGGCGATAAGCACAGATTTGGGAGAAATTGGAGGTGTCGACGAGCAGATCTTTAAACCATTGAAGTATAGCTATGACAAGCTCGACTCAACTACCAAGAAATGTTTTCTCTACTGTACTCTGTTCCCTGAGTACAGTTCAATCCGAAAACAACAGCTAGTGGAGTACTGGATTGCTGAAGGTTTCATACCAGAAAATGAGCCATGGAGAGGCTCTGTGATGATCATAAACAAGCTAACTTCAGCGTGTTTGCTCCAAGAAACAAACTCTGGACTAAAGGTAAGGCTGCATAATATAATTCACCAATTTGGTCATTGGCTAGCAAAAAAGGAGAGCGATTTCCTTGTACAATCTGGTAAAAATCTTGAGAGGGCACCAGAAATTAAGCAATGGATCGGGCCTAAGAGGATATCAATCATGTCTAATGACATTAAAGATATTTTATTTTCACCCGACTGCAGTAACCTTGAAACCTTGTTGCTCCAGAACAATCCAAATTTAAAGAACCTGTATCCCAAATTCTTTATATCCATGAAAAACCTTAAAGTTCTCGATCTCTCCAACACTGGTATAAAAGAGCTTCCTGAATGTGATGCATTATGCCAGTTGCAATATCTGAACCTAAGCCAGACACCAATTACAGAACTACCCATAAATTTTTCGGTCTTGAAGGAGTTGAGATACCTTGATTTAAGTCTAACAGAAGCACTCAAGGAGACTCACGACAATTGTTCTAAATTACTAAATCTAAGGGTCCTCAATCTTTTTCGGAGCCACTATGGTATCCGTGAAGTATCTGATCTGAATTTGGATAGCTTAGAAGGACTAAATTTTCTTGGAATCACCATTTGTACCGGAGATGTTCTGAAGAAGTTGAAGAAGACAGATCCGTTAGCAAAGTCGACAAAGAGATTGAGTCTAACAGATTGCCCGCATATGGAATCTATCAATGGTACTGATTTCAATCAAATGGTTTGTCTTCAAGAGCTTTACATTGAATCATGTCCGAACTTAAGTGAACTAATTATGGATCAAGACAACGGGGGAGTGTCGGACATGCAGGTGTTAACTCTCTGGCAATTACCCAATCTGAATACCATAGTGGTTAAAACACTGCCACATTATTTCAGGAGTCTCCGAGAACTGACAATCTATGAGTGCCACAAGTTAGAAAATATCAATTGGGTTGCAAAGCTTGAATCACTTGATAAACTCGTTGTATCCCGTTGCAAAGGAATGGTGCACATAATAGCTGAGTCGGAGAAGGGGGCGCATGGGATCAGGAGATATCGTATGTCTGAAGAAGAAGAAATACAGACACTGGTTGAAGAAACATCTCAAATAAGAATCAGAGAAAATAAGAAGAAGATCGATGAAGAATCCGCAGAAAACATTGGGTTTCCAAAATTAAGATCGGTTATATTGAGTGAAATGGAAACAATGGTGAGCATTTGTAGTTAGGCCTGCTAATGAACAAAAACCCTGTTCATGACCGGCCCAGATCGAAATTGAAAAGAATGGGCCCTGTTCATGATCGGCCCGAAACGAAGTTCTTCATGCCCATGTTCAGCCCGTTCAATGTTGTTCAAAACTGAGCCCTGTTCGGACTTGAGCCCTGTTCGGAACAGGCCCGGTTCAGTGAACTGGGCTGAACTATGGACAACCAATTGGACTTTGTTTTGGACAACTTATGAACAACTTTTCATATTAACTTAGTAAGGCCGAACTCTACAAAAGAAAATCATGAACCAAAACCAATTCCAAAGCAAGTAGATACCAAAAATAAAAATAAAAACAGATCAATTCCATGTAACTTCTGACTCCCTACCTGAGACAACCCAGTAGCATCCAACAAAGCAAACTTACAGAGAACCTCCTTGATTACCAAATTTACACAAAAGCCCCTATTGAGTTATCAAATATACAAGAGACCCCACAGTGAACTAATAATTTAATTAGACAACACTGTATCTGACAAACTTCAAAGAGCAAAAAGAACATAAACTTCCCTTAAGTACCAAATTTACAAAGAACCCCCCAAGATATCAACAAGCATTGAGTGGTGGAAAAGCCACAAATTTACCCATGTTGATGAACCATTAATACAAAAGGCATTTGATGAACCACAAATTTACCCCTGAGATATCAACAAGCATTGATTAACCATTAATACAAAAACACAACCCAGAAAGCCACAAATTTACCCATGTTGATGAAAAACATTGAGTGGTGGAAAAGCAGGATAATTTCGTTATGCAGTTACAATCAAACAGTCACAAGTCTCAACAATTAAAAAAATGACAGAGAGAAGAAAAGAAGCAACAACGCTCAGCAGAAGCAACAACCAATTTGTAGCCCACTCTCTTCTTCTTCAAACAAAGTATGTACTTACAGTGTGGACCAATACATCAGTAGTCGCACAATTCATACAAAAATAGTCCAGTTTATCAATAGAAAAGTAATATTATATACCTTTCAATCGTATCAGTAAGGGATATCATGACATAATTATGCATATAATTACTTGAATTTTCCTAGAAACTAGCAGAATCTACTAATGTAATCCCAAAAATAATATACGGAAAATAAATAAGAAATTTTAGTTTAAAGCATTTGACCCATGTGTAATTTGTGTGAAAGTTCACTTTTTTTTTTAAAACTAACATAACAATCTAGTTCACTTTTTTTTTAAATTTACCATTAACTGACCTTGTTTACCCTTGTAGCTTTCCATAAAGCTTGATCATGTGCAAAATCTTAGTAGCCTGCAATTATTAAGCAAAAAAAATTGGTTTAAGCAGGGAAACTCTTCAAATTCAAACTTTGCATACAGCATACATGAAAAAAAAGGATCTACTTAGAAAGCTGGCTTTATTACCAGAAAGTAATATGAAATTTGGTGAAAGCGAAAACCTGGACAAATTTTCAATTTCAACTGATTAATTGGAACTGGCCTACAATATTTCAGTTTGCTTCATAATTAGGACCAGAAAAACAGTTAATTCAGATGGATTTATTGAAAGAAAAAAGGTATGCATAGTCGGTCAGAAACCATCCAAGTTCATTACAAGTAATGGTGCAGCAATCATATTTTCCTTTAACAGGGTACAATAACTCAACAAAGCAATTCACTAACAACAACAAAGTAATTAACTAACCTCAAATGACACAATACACAACAAAAGTATGACCAAGAATTCATCACCGCAAAGGTATAACCAAGAACAAAAAGAGAAACATTAATTTACTTGATTAATGATAGCAAGGTACTTGATAAGTTGATAAATGGTACTGGTACTTGATAACTGATAAGTTGAAAACATTTTTGCAGCTCTTGAGGCCCGACACAATCTACTGATCCAATTATTGAATTATTTATATACACAGACAAAATCAACATCTTAATTAGCACTCAAGATCACTACTTCATAAAAAAAGAGAGGACAGAATGAAAAAAGATGGTACCTTGGCCTGTTGAGGTGGCGCGACAGGGGAGAGGTGGCGCGACGGAGAAGAGAGATCGGAGTGATTTTGTTGAGGTGGCGCGACGAAGGTGGCGCAACGGAGAGAGAGAGAGAGAGATCGGACTAGGAGAGAGAGATCGGAGTCATCGGACTAGGGTGAGAGAGAGAGAGATCGGACTACACTGGCGGCGAAGGGGGGGGAGAGAGATATTTCGTCATCGGACTAGGGTGAGAGAGATCTGTTCAAAACCTACTCAAGCGGGCTGCTCAAAACTTGTCCAAGCGGGCTTCTCAAACGGGCTGCTAATTGAACATAATCAAACTTTGTTCGGGCCCTGTTCAGATTTGATCCACCGATAAAAATTCTATTGAACCTGAACTGAACATTGAGCCCGTTCGTATTACAACTCGTCCGAACTTTGTTCAAGGATTGTTCAGCCCGGTTTGTCCACGGACAAACCTGTCCAATTAGCAGCCCTATTTGTAGTCCCAGAAAATTTCCATCTCTGGAGAGTATTAGAGTTCAAAAATGTCCAAAGTTGGCTAGATTGCCTGTAAGCAATGAGCACAAAATTATAAAACTTAGGCAGATACGCGGATCTTCAGAATGGTGGAGCAAACTAGAATGGGATGGGATGGAAACTAGAAGAGAACTGGAGAAGTACTTCATTGAAATATGAATTCATGATTAGTGGGGAGCATATAAATGGATATCAGTTGTTGGTGTTGGAGAAGGCGATGCTTGATGCTTCTTGATTTCTTTACTTAATCGTCTGAAATTATTTCTTATTTTGTATAGATAGAGATATATGTTAAAGAGTGAGGCTATGGTGCTATGCATAGCACGGATGGCTAGTGTACTACGGCTCAATATGGTACTTTTTAAAATTCTAACGGTCGATCCGACCGTTCAATGTGATAACCATATGAATATGTACTTGCAAACTAAATTTTATATTTTTTCGAATTTTTTTACTATTTTTTCAGATAGGTAGAATTTTGATGGTCCAGAATTTTCAAAAAACACTAATTTTTCTACCTATCTGAAAAAATAGTAAAAAAATTCGAAAAAATATAAAATTTAGTTTGCAAGTACATATTCATATGGATATCACATTGAACGGTCGGATCGACCGTTAAGATTTTAAAAAGTACCATATTGAGCCGTAGTACACTAACCATTGGTGCTATGCATAGCACCATAGCCTCACTCTATGTTAAATATAGAAAAGATAAAAAATAAAAAGGAAGAAGATCTATTTGTAATTCTATAAGAGAGGCTATCAAGAGCTGTAACAGTAAGAGAGATAGAGAAGAAAAAAAATCATTGTAATACTTAACTCAATTGATAAATAAATCTGGGTGGGAAGGGAGTTCTCGGGAGTGTGTTGTTCTCTGTGTGCATGATTTTTATCAAAAGCATATCAATTTGTTTTGCAACAGAAGGAGGTTGATTTGCTAACGAAAGAGGAGCATGCAGGAGTAAAAGATGAAAGAAAATAGCAAAATCAATTCGGTAGATGTAATTAGTTTGCTATGATGTTTCTTCTTTTTTTTTCTTTTGCATCTTTGGATTGGAGTTTCAAACTAATGTGGATTCATCGATTTGCTAAAAATCCAATTTGGTGTGATTTTATGCAATTTCATTTTGAATGATAGAAGTACAAAAAAGTTTGATATAATTTCATATATAGAGGCATGCAGCTTACATAATAAAATTCCCCCTACTACCAAATAACACAGTAAAGTGCAAAGAATATAATCAACAATATTTGAACCACATGTTCATCTCATGTACTACGCTAACTGCAACGACTTTAGAAGATCTTCTTTCTTCTCTAAACACGATTGCATTTCGTAGCTTCCAGATATTCCAAGCCACACAAATGAAATGCGCCGTCCATTCCTTCCTGGACATTAATCTCAGTGACTTGACCATGCCCCAGGAAGCATTCCATACCTCATGAACAGCCCCCTATTTTGAAAATATTAAACCCCAGAATCTGCTGTGTATGAAACCAGACTTCTATGGCAACTGGGCATTGTAATCCAAAATTCATACCCCTCCTTGCAAGAACTTGCCTCGTCAGCAGCTTGTCGTGCAACAAGAAATAAGCAAATAGTTTGACAGATGGAGGGGCCTTAATTTTCCAGATGTGTTGGAATTGCCACCTGATCATTCCTCCACCACTAAGCATATCATAAGCAGACTTACCGGAGTACAGACCCGATTCATTCCAGCGCCATACTATCGTATCCAGATATGATGTAAATGTGAACTGCAAAGGTATGGATCCTGTAGGGTCCAACTGAGGCAACAAGTCCCACGCATCCTTTAGAGATTTGTTAGCGCCAAGTTTTTTTTGCTTGCATGTTCTTCCTTTTTTTTAACGACATTCGGATCATTGTTAATGAATTGAGTTTGAGCGAGTTAAATATGTTCGTGCTCAGTTTATTAAGTTAATGAACGAGTTAATTCAAGTTGGGAAGGCAATACCAAATCGAAAACTCAATTTATGCTTAATTCATTACTAACTCGAGTTGACTCATAACTCATTAAGTAACTTGTTAATATCAATTGATATTTGAATTTTTTAAAGCCTAAGCAATATATAATAGAAAGAAAATTTAACGAATTTAACTACAATCAAAAACACGTAGATTGGGCTCACTGACTAAGGGTCTAGATTTGCAATTTTGATTTGAGTTTGGATTTGATTGGTAATGAGCGAATTTAAGTATGTTTGTGCTCAGTTCATTAAATTGATGAGTCAACTAACTTGAGTCAGTTCCAACTCGAATTAATAATGAATAAGTTATGAGTTAGTTACGAGGTACGAACTGTTTTTTATTTGGACCCAATGACTGCGAACCGAGGAGAAGTTCGCTAGCAGAAATCCAGACTTTCCAAAGGGGCCTGTTAAGAAATAATACGTGAGGAGATACTTATTGGGCCAAGGCCCAATGTTATGGGGAATCAACTGAAACTTTGCAACATTAGTAGGTGCGTAGCCTCGGGCCGTTATGTTGTTTATTTTTGTTAATTGCAGTAATATACATTGAGTGCTATATAATTATTTTGTGCTGTGTAATTATTATTTTATATGCATATTGTTATAATTTATTAGTTCAGATTGGTTTGGTAGCCCATAAATAATTTTTGCTAATGAACCAATACGTTCCTGTTTGAAAATTCAGGACCTTTTTATTAAAGAGGAGGAAACAGGAGGGTGATAGTAACTAATCGAGGCAAGTCACCTGCTTCAGAATATATCGGAAATTTCGAGAGGGAGCGGAGGTGAACTCTATATATATTTTTGATGAATTTGTTCACCCTTAAATCAGAATGTAAAGGGGATAAATTATCGTGTGTGTCACCTCTCTTTCTTTTGCGTTCCTTTCCTCTGCATCTGTGATTTTGAAACACGCCCTAAAAGATGGATAATAAATTCTAGAGATTGAGAGAGCATAAGCATCTCAGCTATTGAGGGAGAATGTTTCTCATATCTTATTACCTTTAAAAAGTTGGTAAGAAAAAATTTAATGCAATTTATTATTTTTAATATTAGATATGTTTAACATGTATTTATTGGTTTACAATCTCTACCATAAAAGTAGGAGACCTTTTAAAAAATCCTCAAATTTCCATGTCTTCTTCATAACTATAACTTGTAAAAAGGGTCAAATTCTTCTTCATACTTTCTATGAAATATGAGCCGAATATTATGGTAAAAAAAGAAATATATAACAAATAACCTGAACTAGCAGGAGTGGATTTACATATATGTCAAAAGGTGCTAAGCCACTTCAATGATTTAATTTTTTCAATTATGTACATTAAAATTTAATTTAATTTTTTATTTTTGTAAGATTTTATATAATATAGCCCCCTTATAAAATGATAAATGTGTGCTTATAGTCTAGTGGTAAGAGTTCTATTTGATATTTGTAAGGTCATGGGTTCAATTTCTACTAACCACAATTTTGTAACATTTTTCACATATTATGCATTTTATAGATTAGCCCCCTCCCTCCAAAATTTTCTAGTTCCGCTCCTGTGAACTAGGGAGTGTATCAAATTTGGATTAGTACTACGTGTTGTTGTTTCCAACTAAATAATTCCATATATTTTTGCTAAACAATCAAGGAGCGGTTATATTATTTTATAAAAGACTGATAAGAAAATGACAAATTAGCAACGAACTTAATCATTACCATTTTAATTAGTCAACTAATACAGTAAAGTAAGCACTTAATTATTATTTTTAGGTTTGTTTATTGGTGAATAAAATAAGACTACTCTTTAATGTTTCATAATTCTTAACCTCCATTCTAAAAAAAAAAAAAAATTGATCCCAAAGAATCTCCTTGTTTATACTCATCAAGTTTTTTTTTTTTTTTTTAAATCATTTAGTGTAAATTGTGTACTGTTTCACTTTCTCTTGTGGTTTGTTACTTATTTCATTTCAAACGTGAAAATGTAAATGGTCTGATTTGCATTGCGTTTATTTCCTTGTTCTAACTCGCCACACGTTTACATGCATCAGAATGGCAACGGAATTACTTACCTTTAAACTGTTCATTTTCTGAAATTTTAGAATTTTCTGCTTAACCTATCGTGTAGCAATTTGTGTTGCGATTGTTTTTTCAAAGTATACTTCTGATTTTCCTTATTTTTGAACCCGCTGCAGTGTGGCAATATGCAAAATCCCCATTGCCAAATATAGGAAAGTTAAATGAAGAAAAAAATGCTAAAACAGGAGCGCTCGAGTGAATTTGGGGTAGATTAATTGACAGAGAAGTTTATACTTTATGCAGCGCACAAGTTATATGCAGCATTGTTTAGGCTCTATTGTTAGAGCGCTGCATCAAGCAAAAAAGTACTCTGTCAATATCTTTACCTGAATTTGTTGATTAGACGATTAGTAGTTGACTAACTCTACAAATATCAGTTAATGGCTTTGTCGTATAAATATTTTAACACAGCAATTTTGGCTTCATGCAGCGCACAGACTATAGAATCAAAACAGCACTGCATATGCTTTGTGAGCTGCACTAAGCCAAAACTACTCTGTTAATTTCAGGACCTACAAAATCAGCTATTAATAGAGATGTCTGTTTAGTTTGTTGTTTTATTAGACAAAGTGGTTAGGTCGTTAGGAGGCCTCCATCTCGCTAAGAACAGCTCCACAGCAAAAGACAAGAAAATTGCTTCTAATAAATAAGTAATTTATCATGTTCAGCATGGAGTTATATCACTTTTTTATACTTAATGATAAATTGTTTGTAGCTTGCATAAGTAAGAGCAAAAACTCTGAAATTTATATATTTTTGCTTATTTAACAAAGTCTCTAACAAAAAATTTCTTTTGATCAGTATAAAAAGTGATAAAAATAGCATATATATTATTTCTAAGAACCGTTGGATCATGTTTTGATGGCTGAGATTTTTATCGCCTGAGACCCTGTCGACTAGCACAACCATGAAAAGGGAATCTCTTCTGTCACAGAAATAAAAGGTCCCTTCCCCTCTCCCCTCTGCATTCTAAACCCTGGCGATAAAACCGCCTCATTTTGAATATATCATGGAAAAATTGATATGTATCATTTTATGGAAATCAGGGGCTGTTTGTATGAAATAAGTTTTCTGGTATAAATCAAGGTTTTTACTGCTAAGTTATAGCATTCTGGTACAATTTTAGTACAGAAGGGTCAGCAAACTGGGTCAGTTTTTTTATGTTGATTATGTTAAATGTGAGGCTTTATACATGACTATAGGCTTTATATATGGCTGGAAATTTTCTTTTGCATATTGTGTTTCATTTTTTATGCAAGTTTATTTTGATCTTCTTCTTCCAAGGTAATAATTCCTGTATATTAAACTCCAAGGAGAAATATTACTAAAATATTTCTGGCAGTTTTCAAAAAGATATACAGAGGCTGTCGAGAATTGAGAATTTCAAAATTTTTTTTTTATGTTAGAATTGAGAATTTCAAATTTTTTTTTTTTTTTTAGAATACTGGACAGAGGTTGTCGAGTTACTCTCAATGTTGTACTCAGGGGGAGGCAGCTGCTTCCCCTGAATTTTGAGTTTTAGTGGAGATTTATCAGTTCCGACCGACTTTGCTTCCCGTGGAATTTTTTTTGCTCCCCTCTGGACGTTTGATTTGTAATTCGGATTAAATTTAGGATTAAAATTGAAATAAATTTGTTGAATTTTGATTGGTAATTAGAATTATAAGTCAAAGCATCAGAAATTACAAGTTAAAGCATCAGAAATTACAAGTTAAAGCATCAGAAATTACAAGTCAAAGCATTGGAAAGAATAAGTTAAAGCATTGTTTTTTATCGAGTACCCAATTGGTTAATGGATTTAAATCCGATTCGATATTTTTTTGCCCCCCTGACGAAAATCCTGAATCCGCCCCTGGTTGTACTGTCATACAAACTAACTAATAAGAACTCTGACGGTATTACTGGTAAGATTTTTCCTAATTTCTCTGTTTTCTTATCCCCTCTCTCCAATTTTTAATTGTTTCAGTTTTCATTTCTTTCATTTGTGTTGTTATTGTTTCTTTATTAAAACTCCATTGTTTTTATTACCTTTTCATAGATGATGTATTGTTTATCTTTACATTTTGTCCCTATGTAAATTAAGATTCTTTAATTCTTTCGTATGTCTTACAAAAGAAATTTTATTATATTATAAAGAGAGTGAGTTATCATATGTGAAATGCCACAAGAGCCTTAAAAAATTTGGTTCTGTTCAGCATTCTTATATTTGTCGAATGATTTATAATTTCTATCTGAACATTTATTGACGGATGATGCAATATCTTTAGGTCTTAATTAGTTTCTGGTAAGAAATTTGTTATTTTTTTTGCATTATGTACACAAGCTTGAAGATTTTGCTCTTGCAGAGTTCAGACCAGATGATGAAGAGCTCTTTTATTCATCTAAGATAAACATTGGTTCTTCAACAAAACAAACGTTTAGAGTAGTATTATCGTTCCTATGTCGGAGGATCTAACTCTGTTGCAGAATTCTGCTTTTCCGATCACAATTATTCAAAATTTTCCATTCATGTGTCTCGATAAAGAAACTTTTTCATGCATAAATCTCTAAGAAAAGCAGCAGAGTCCATTCCCTATATCGGATATTGCCAAGACGGTACAGTAAGCAAAATTGAATTATATATGCTTAAAATAGTGCCATTTCATTGTTAATCTTAAAGTGCTAATTTGGTTCTAACCACTGATATAAATGTTTTTTTTTTTTATGGTTAACGGCAATTGCCGGTAACATTTGTATTGATAAAAAAGATATAAATGTTATATGAGTCACTTTAATATCTTTTTTTTATTAAAGAGTCCGGTACACTCAATATTTTTTAGATGTTTTTTTTTGCGAAAATCGAGCATGTGTCTCTAATCCGCGGTTTCTTTAATAATTACATCTGATCAAATAAAGAGGAGAAAAAACATGACTTGTATATAATGGTTGGCAGGCTGGAATAAATCGTTACAAATATGAAATTTAAAAGACCAACATGGAAATTCAAGAACTTAATTTATGTACTATTTGTGTTTGATCTTTTTTTTCAATATAGAAGAAGAATTTATACAATGAGCTTTGATCTTTGATCAGATGGACTTTCCTTTTTTGTTAGTTAACAATATTGAGATTTATAGAAGAATCAGTTTTTGATCTGATAGCAAAGAGCAACACCTTCTATGTGAGAGGTAGTGAATTCAAAATTTAAATAAGAGTTCTTTATATACAATTAAATAAAAATTTATAGGCTAGATCTCTACCTTTCTATCTAAAAAATAAAAAATACTAAGCTCTACGAGAGATGATGTCTCATGAGGATAAAGAAATGAAAATTGAGCATGACGAATTTTATGTACTAATATATAAGAGTGTTATTTCTACCAAAATTACTTATATTTGTTGGTTAAAACCAATGCCACATGTGTAAAAAATTGTTGATTCAAAATTCGAATTGAGATTCTTTATAAATATTTAAAAGCGGAATAATCATCATTCATCTTTTATCTTAAAAAATTAATTGTGTGATGATGTACAAAATTTTAATCTTAGAAATTAAACTTGATTTCCGACTTTATAAAAAAAGTTTTGTTCAGCTAAAGCAAATAGCTCCATGTGGATCCATGCAAATCATAATAGAGCATGTGATCGTATTTTTTTGTAAGTTAATGAATTTAAATGTCTACTAATAATTTTATTGATAAAAAATATATTTACAACGAATCAAATGACTTTCTAGATCTAATTTCTTATTTTCATGAAAATCCTTTAAACTGAACTAATATTCTACTCTTACTTATATACACTCTTAATAACTCTATTACCTTAATCCTAATATTTCTCCACGATCAAAATCCGCTCTTTCAACCGCCGCTGCACTCCGATGACTGGATCATCTCACCGCCACGCTCCGATCGAAATGAGGTAGACTCTATACTCCAAGCTCCAACGATGTCGAGCTCTTAGCTCCACTCCGCTCGGGTCCCTTCCTTTTCTCCCATTCTCCTCTCCACTCGAGTAGGTAGAGATAAGAGAAAAGGGAGAATATCATTGTGTCGAGAGTGAGGTAGAGGAGAGGAGAGGTGCGGCCGTGTGAGAGGAGATGGCGGTTGAGATAGATCTAAAGTTTGAATTTTTTTTCTTCTTTTTCGCTTCGAAAGTCGCCTGCTCTTCTAACTTCTATTGTTATTTCAAGAAAAAAGTTCATATAGTCGTAGTTACAAAAAAGATAATTGTATTGTTATTATTTTTATAGATGCTTTATTGCTTTATTATTGACATTAGTTAGTGAAATAATATCTGACAGATTCCATGCTAGTTTAAGTATAAAAATTTTAGGATACAGTCAAGTGCAGGGAGAGGCTTAGAATTCGTCCAATGTGTTTCAAGATTCGTGTGTTGCTTTGAAATTCGCATATACTCTATTCTGATATTCATACGCAGGAATCTTAAAGCACATCGGACAGATGCCAAAACCTATTGGATCCAGAATGGTCATCGGACTCAAGTTTTCGCGGGTCTGGATCCCCTAAAGTAACCCAATGTTTGGGTTTTGAATCGGGACCGTCCGATTCGAATCCATCACTCAGAATTGTCTCGGGATTCGAATCCGTCGCTCGGGATGTGTGCGCTCCACTTGACATGGATTGTCGCGGATTCGAATCGGACGGTTCCGATCCAAAACCCAAACATTAGGTCACTTCACTGGATCTGAATTCAGTTTTCTCTGCAGTCAAAAGGTGCAGAGTATACGTGCAAGAATATATATATTTTTGAATTTCTCTCTAGCTTGCCCTTTCAAGAGAACCAAAGATCTCCAGTTAGGCAGTTATGCTTCTTTTGATCTTTTCTTTCCTTTGGTATAGATATCAAGAAATTTAGTTCCTATAGAGAGAAAGATTCACACACCATTTGAACTTCGTATTCCCTTCAACCCCCACGTCTCTTTTTATTTTATTTTCTTTTTGGATCTTGTCAATAGAGACAAAATATATATATATATATATATATATATATATATAAATGTGTGGGAAATTCGGATACAAACCGTACAAAAATGCCATTAAACAAAGAGGACATAATTAAGAAAGAAAATATTGGAAATTTAATTTATCGGAGAACAAAATATGCATATTTTTGGAAATAATTTCTTAGGAAATAAAAAAAGCATACAATAAAAGATAAAAAAAGTATCCTTTCGTTAGTAGATTTAATAAGTATATTTCTACTGTGTCCAGAAAATTACAGCTCATGAATTTTTGGTTAGTGTGCTAAGATGTAACCAATTGGTGTTTATCTAAATGGAAAACTCAATTCTGCATTTGAGAATATAAAATACAGAAAAATAAAAGATTTGCAGATTTTTGTAAACAACAATTTTGTAATCAATATCATAGTGACACAACTCGCGTGTAATTCGCGTTTTATTCGCTTTTTATTCGCTTTTTTTTATGTTTCCGAACCGAACACTGAATAAAACGCGAATTCACAAATTATTTGCGAATAAAACACGATTTTTTTTTTGGATTTTTTTGCTTCTTTGTGGTACCTAATCATTCCCTAATTATACCCGAATTACAAATTTTGGACCCCGCCGAACTGAACCCGAACTATTCGTTTGTCACTATGATCAATTGTTGCATGACCCGTAATTTGGTTTCAATTAAACAGATGACTGATTAATATAATATGGTGAATCATTTTAACAAGAGGGATTAATATAATCAACTAATTAAATAAAAGGTTCTAATTTCGAGTTTCAGAAGATTATTTGATTTAATTTTTGTGTGCATCTGATTTTTATGATATATCCACTTAATATCTTGAAAATATTGTTTAAAATAACAAATAAATTTATAGATGTCTTCTCAATTATTTTATAGGATGTGTAAAAAATTCTAATAAATTTGAAAATTGATTGGCCGTTCATCATGAAACCATTACAACTCAATCATTAATAATTTTAAATTATTTTTTAAATGTTAAACATCTTTTAAATTAACCCAAATTTAATGAATGTACCATTTAAGAAATAAATAACACAATTCAACTGGATTTTAGTTTTTTATTTGAACAATTTTATTTTATATTTGGAAAATTAGAGTATAATGTTAGAATAATGTTTTTAAAAATCTAAGTGTAAAATAGCAAGCGAATAGTGTTATTGGAATAGGAGTTAGAAAAGTACTATTCTGCATAATTTAAAGAGTAAAAAAAAATCATATGGTAAAAATATAAGATGGAATAGTGAAATGATGGTATAACACTAGCAATGTAAATTATATTATATAAATTAGCATTCTATTAATAATCATATAAAAATAGTTAAACAATGATAATAACTATATATAATAGTAATAATCACTATTCAATAGACTGCTAATCTACTATTCAACAAATTTGTTAAGATAACGACTTAATTAGACTATTATAATACTATTTCAATTTTTTCATAATCGCATTTAACAATACATTATTCCGCTATTTTGCTATTCGGCCTGTTGTAAAAATAAGTGACAACATATTTTAGTAGAATTAAAGATTTTTAAGCTCACCAAAATCTATCTGAGATTGATTTTAAATGACAAATTCAAGTTATTAAAATCGATATATTTTAGGAGTGATACGTTTATATATAAAATTTAATTTTGAATTAATTTAATATAAAATCAAGCTATAAAAAAAGGTTAATAAATTAATTTTAGTGTGTTTATTTTTCATTTTTTTTTTACTTTATACTAAATTATTTATAAATTATAAGTTTTACATGTTAACATATTATCCATGTAGTAGATTGATTTCCACTATTTGAATTCGTCGTTTGAAACCATTTTGATATGTTTTGAAGTTAAGCTCACTGTAACCTTGGTAAACTCAAGAACACCAAAATATTTTTAGCAGAGTTAAGATGTCTCGTGTCATTCATGCCTCAATCATACTTCACATTCTTATTTCTGTTTTAAAAGTTCAAATAGTCAATCCGAACCACTCAACATGATGTACATATTAAAAGTATGCTTGAAGAACAAATTATATATATTTTTAAATTTATTACCATGTTTTTAGATAGATACAAAAATATAATTTTTTTCAAATGGTGATTTTGTACTATCTAAAATGTAGTAAAAATATAAAATTTGGTTTTCCAGACATCTCTATTCCATTATTAAGCACGTTGGGTGTCCGATCCGCCAATGGCTACGATTGAAAGATTAATTTTTGAATTTAATCTCAACTCTCCAATCACATAATCTATTTTTTTTTATTAAATGCATATGTTTTATGTGTAGAAGTTTAAATTTAGCTACAAACATACTCGCCACACGATGCGTTACAATTAAAATTAAACAAACTCTAAAATTTAGCAATATAATTCTCCGTTTTCTTATTTATTTGTTTTCTTATTTCTCCCTCTCCAATTGAAATTTTCTATACAGCGGATCACAATGCAAATTAATTTTTTGTTCACTTCCTTATTTATCTATTTCCTTATTTCTATACATATTACTGTGATAAATCTAGAATATATTTCTAATTTTATTTTTTTATAAAAATTTGTCATTTTGTATGAGAATTTATTTTTGTTATCTTATCATATATTCCGTTGCAACGCACGCGCACGATACTAGTTTTAATTAGAAGGGATCCACTTACAATATTTGTAAGTTACAACATCTTACAATAATTTAGTTTTGCGATTTTCAAAGTTCAAATAATCGATCCAAACCATTCAACATGATCTCTATATTATAATGTGTATGGAGATCAAATTTTACATTCTTTTTGAATTTTTTTTACTATTTATTAATTATTTTACAAAACTGTTATTTTTCAGTAGTCCAGAATTGTCTAAAAATAGCAATTTTGGTAAAATACTTAACAAATAGTAAAAAAATTTAAAATAAAATAAAATTTGATCTCTAATCACATTTTAATATAGATATCATGTTGAACGGTTTGGATCGACTGTTTGAACTTTGAAAAACGCAAAACCTAATCAGGAGGGTTCAAATGCCTCCATTTTTTGTGCCTCCACCATGCCTCAATTTTTAAAAACTTTAATAACTCAAAATTTACAACTTAAAAGTCAAAATAAAAACCGTTGGATGTGATCTATGTTATTTTCTCTATGTGCTCACAAAAAATTATCGCATTTCAATTTTGTTTTTATGTGAATCAATAAATTGAAAAATGAACGTCTAGAAATTATCCACATTAGTACGTTTTTTACAAGCTCTTGATGATAACCAAAACAAAATTAAAATGTTATAATTTTTTACATTTGCATAGATAAAATAATGTAGATCATATCTAACGGTTTTATTTTGACTTTTAAGTTTTAAATTTTGAGTTATTAAAGTTTTTTAAAAATAAAGACATGCTAGAGACATAAAAAATGAAGGCATTTAAACCCTCGTCAAACTTAATCGTTATAAAATGTTGCAAGTAGATCTCTTCCCTTCTCTTTTAATTAATATGGAATTAATATGGAGATCATATGTAGCCGTTTCTTAACGATAATTTGCCAGATTATGTTTTATAACTAAACAGCGGACTAAACGGTTTAGACGAGAGGGAAAGATATAATCATCCACTAATTAATTAAAAAAGATATAGCTTAATTCAACCGAGCTGCAAAAGGGCAAAAACAAAAAAGCAGAAAAACAGCCGAGAGGCAGAGACCGTATATCCGGGCTGTTTCTCTCTCCTGACAGTACAACTACAAACCTATACATCCGCTGAGACCCTCCCAAAATGCCCCCTTTCTTGTCTCCAATCGATTCATGGAGCCCCATTTGCATGGCTCTCTGATTTTGGTTTCCATCTCAAATTGGGTTTCCTGGCGGTACAGATCCAGGGAACGTAGTCGCGATTTTTAAGAAAAAAGCTACAATTTTATTAAAGATTGGGGGATTGTGATTTCTGATTTTGTATAGATTTCTCTTTGTGCTTATCTATTGTTGGGAAATATGGATATCGTTGGAGGAAAATTCAAGCTTGGGAGAAAGATTGGGTGTGGATCGTTTGGCGAGCTTTATATTGGTTAGTGAATTTCAAATCTTTCATTTTTCACATTTTTCAAATCTTTATAATGTGTGTGACCCAGTACTTCAAATGCCTCACGAATTTCTCCATTAAGTTGTACCAGCTAAGGGCATTTGCGCAAATAATTTATTTCTTGGTAACACAATTGCAAAGAGGACCTATTTATGCAATGAATATTCCTTCTTTTCTAGCTTTGACCTTTTGTAATGCTCCCCAATAACCTTTTTGGAATAAATGTTGATATTTGGTCAATTTGGAATTTTGTACTGTTACCCCCTGTACAACTGTTCTTACTGTGCATATACCTTCCTGTGGTTAGTTTTTGTGAAATTTCCTTAAAAGAGAGTTGTGCTCTAGCTCAAGGTCACTGCTCGTCTGGGAGACCCATTTTGATTATTTCTAGGTTACATTTTCCCTTTGTTGTTTGCATTGATAACAATTTCTTCTTTAATTTTGTGTAGCTGTGAATATACAAAATGGTGAGGAAGTGGCGGTTAAGCTGGTAAGTGTTGTTGATATGCTCTCCAATGAAATATTCCTCAGTCCACTTTTTGTTTATCAGATCAATCTGGCTTTATTAAGGACTTCTATGTTAGAAGAAATGGTCTTTTAAAGTTGTAACATTAAGGATAGAGTGTAATTGTGGCTCCTTTTTTAACACTTTAATTAAATCTTCATGTGAATTTTTTTTTTCAGGAACCTGTGAAAACAAAACATCCTCAGCTTCAGTTCGAGTCAAAAATTTACATGCTTCTTCAAGGAGGAAGTAAGCCTCGAAAATTCCAATATTTGATTATTTGATTAAAAAAAAGGTTCTGAATTCTCATAGAACCTTTGAAATATTATTATCCTAGCACTGCCCTCTACCCCCAAAAACCACTTTTCAAATGCTGAAAGTTACCCTAGTTTTCAACTCTGTAAAATGCTAAAATATTATTTTGTAGTATTTTGTATTATTTTCAATAGCATATTATCTCTTTCCTATTTGTTAACATTCTTTTTGGGATGGACAATCATGATGCTGTTGATGAAAAATGTAGCTGGTGTCCCTCATCTGAAATGGTTCGGTGTCGAAGGCGAATACAATGTAATGGTTATAGACCTTCTTGGCCCCAGTCTGGAAGATCTATTCAATTATTGCAACCGCAAATTCTCTTTGAAGACTGTTCTCATGCTTGCTGATCAACTGGTTCGCTCTCTCTCTCTCTCTCTCTTAGTGACTCACTCACTGACACACACACACACACACAAACATGATGCGGATGGAGCCACAATGAAAGAAAGACAATAGGCTATTTTATTTGTATAGTTTGGACTCCTGCAGTTCCTTAATAGACAAATTAGAATATTGCAATTGAATTCTAAATGATGCTATTGTAGATATCAAGAGTCGAATATATGCATTCAAGAGGGTTTCTACACCGTGATATAAAGCCGGATAACTTTCTTGTGGGCCAAGCCCGCAAAGCAAATCAGGTATAAGCACTTCAACTTCTTTCTTTTTTTGTTTTATTTGTTAATTTTTTTTTCCTCTTTTCATTTTTCATTTTTTCCATTATTGTTCTGGTCTGTACATACAAGCAGCAACGACAAGTGTTCATCATAGATTATGGCCTTGCTAAGAAGTACCGTGACCTCCAGACTCACAAGCACATACCTTACAGGTAAATAAAAAACATATATTCTTTCTTTTGTATTCAAAATGTATATTGGACAAACATTTAGGAATTATACACTTCTTTTATGCAGGGAGAATAAAAATTTGACAGGAACAGCACGCTATGCAAGTGTTAATACACATCTTGGAGTTGGTGAGTTGTCATTAATTTTACATCGTTGTACGGACTGCAGAATTCTATTATTTTAGTTTTTCTCCTTCAGCCTTGTATGTGGTTTGGTTTTTACTTTATCCTTTCTGTTGTTTGGTTTTAGAACAAAGTAGGAGAGATGACTTGGAATCACTTGGTTACGTGCTAATGTATTTTTTAAGAGGAAGGTTAGATTAAAAATCTCACATTTCATGTTGCAAAGTTTATCTTCTCACTGTATTATTTCATTTTGTTGACCGTCTTCAAAAAATTTCAGTCTACCCTGGCAGGGTCTAAAAGCAGGGACTAAAAAGCAGAAGTATGATAAAATCAGTGAGAAGAAAATGCTTACTCCAGTTGAGGTATTTATTATAATATTTTTTATATAATTTGGGATCTTTTGCAAATTATACTTCATATTTTATCACACATGCAAATGAGATTACAAATTTGCAAGTCAACATTATGAAAATTTTGATTAAAAAATAATAAACGCATCTAATTAGCATCTAATATCCAAAGAATACCTTTCGTCTAAGTTTTTTACTATAATCAGTGGTTGTACAAAATTAATGCAATAATCGTAATTCATAATATATATTATCAGGTCCTGTGCAAAAATTATCCATCAGAGTTTACATCTTATTTTCACTATTGCCGGTCTCTGAGATTTGAAGATAAGCCTGATTATTCCTATCTAAAGAGACTTTTTCGTGACCTATTCATTCGTGAAGGTACTGTATTACTGTCATGTATATCTGTATTTTATAAGTTGAATCAAATATACATTATTGATTGATGAAATGTGTCTATATACAGGGTATCAGTATGACTATGCTTTTGATTGGACTGTACTAAAGTATCCTCAGATTGGCAGCAGCTCCAGACCTAAAGTAAGTGTTTGCTTCCTACCAGTTCTGTCTGGTATGTACCAGACTGGAAACCAGAACCATTAAAATTGTAGTTGAACATTAAGTCCCAACTTGAGACAAATCCAACCAATAGGAATAGGAAAGGGACCGTACCATGTACCGTACCTATACAGTATGGTCCGATGTGGTTGGTATTTATTTTTACTTAGTATTAAGATTTTATTTTTTTCTATTGTTAGGTCGGGGGTGGAAGACCAGCACTGGGCCCATCTGCTGAGAGGACTGAAAAGCCTTCAGGTTTATTGCACCTTTTCAACTGCATTTTTTGTTGTTACATTTGGAGGTTATTCCCCTGGAAGCAATAAAATTGTTATTGTATAAAATAGCAAAATGAGTGTAAAAATGTTCAAGCACAAATCATGTGAAGCGGGTCAGTTCCCTGAAGTGAACTCTACCTCCACAGCCATGATGGTGATGGCAACTTGATGCCATTACTGCATAATCTGTCTGATCAAAATCGGACACTCAGAGCAGATAAAAAGAGCAATGCAAAGTCAGCTCACAAGAAAATCTTATGTGAAAGCTGTGTTAGTGTGGCCTAATGTAAATGCATTGGAGAATTTTCCAGTTCATCTCTTCATTTAGGACAAATGAATAGAAACATACCCACAAATCGAGGTGTGGTTGGTTACTATTTGATTCTGATCGGATAATCCGGAATGTATAATGGCAGCTTGTATCCATTACAATAAAGGCAGCAGACGTAGACTTCTGTGAGAGTATTAAGTGATGATTACCTCTCCTAAGAGGGCAAGTCAATTTATTATCTGGCTGGCATATGACTAATAATTGTCTGGTGCATTCTTTGTGTTGGACAGTGGGGCAAGAGATAAGAGACAGATTCTCTGGTGCTGTGGAGGCATTTGCGAGGCGAAATGGTGGGACCTCGAACAACAATCACCATGGGGAGCATTCAAGATGCAAAGCGCTAGAGGAACCCCTTGTAGCTGTCAGTGTCTTACCTTTTTATTTTCTTTCTTGTTGACCTTCATTATTTATTTTGGCTTTAATATCCTGGCCGAACGGGGATTGCTGCACCTGCTGTTTCTTTTCAGTGCACAGCTGTCCCTGTCAGCACTAAATCCTACCCGATTGCACTGTGCCTTATGCAAGATTTGGTTTCTTTATTCTTGACCGTCATCCACAAAATTACCATGACAGTGAAATTATAGAAAAAAAATCAGCTTTAATATCACAAACATTAAATCTCTCTTTTGGATCCCTAAAGTTTGTTATGTCCCCATTTTCTCCACTAAACGCTTTATTTTTGCCTGACTGTAATTTTTCACTCGAAAAATGGAGGAAAATAATAATAAATTCCGATGTAGAATAATGAGTCAATTCGGTGCTATGTATGGATTAACAGCAACTTATTCTTCTCTTTCTCTGATTATGTTTTCTGACCAGTTATTTACCAAAAACATGATAATTGCCACACAAAAAAAATGTACACGTAGGTTACTTGACGATTTTTAATGATTATGTTCTAAGAATCATAGTGGAAATGTCCAAACCTTTGGACAACTTGCAGCAATTCCCTTAAAATACTAATGAAATACTGACGACGACTATGATGGCAGTAGCATAAGATAATAGCAATATTAGTAGGGTAAATAATTTAGATTGATAAGTTCTACCTAATACATTCATTATCTTATGATTTCAGAAGGGTAATGGTTTGACTCCTACTCGCGCTGTGTCAACTTCTCGCACTGGAAGCACTTCAAAACGTGCTGTGGCCTCGTCCAGCCGGCCTAGCTCCTCTGCTGGTGCTGATCAGAACAATCCCAACGCAAACTACAGCCGTGGTGCCACACCCACCAATACAACAAGCCGCCTCTTCTCTGCTGGCAGCAGTTCCGGCCGGCATGCTGCCACCTCGCAGCAACGCCTCCACCACTCTGTTGGATTTGATGCCTCTGCCAGGTCAACCCCATTTGCTAAACCTACTTCTGCCAGCCGGGCCCATACGAGGGTGTCATCCCGTGAGGAGCCCCTCATACGCAACCTCGAGCTGCTTTCTTTAAGGAAGAGATAGAGAGGAGGGAAGGGGCTGCGGGTCTAATTATTTTGTTGTGGTGAGGGATCTGGAAATGATGTTAAGGGAATCTCAATATTTCTAAATGGTTGAAAAAGAGCAAGCCATTCTAGGCCTCTGATTTCAGGACTCTGGCGGCTATGCTGTTCTTTCCTTTTTGTTTTCGTAAACTCCAAAAAAAAAAATTGTGGACGATCTCTTGAGTTTATTTATTCGTATTGGATTTTTATTAAAATAAGAAAGTTTAATAATTCCAAACGTGGGTGATGCATTTTCTTTGTTCATATTTGGGGATTATCATTTGTGCGGTCATTAGTGTAATTGAGAACTTTTAATTAGAGAATTGCAATTAAAAGATGCATATAGCACTTGCTATATGTCATATTTCAAAAGTCATATGCTCGTATCAGTAAGTTAGCGTCAATTGTATTGTATCAGATTTTGTCAGGAAAAAAAAAATATTTCAGACGATAATTGACAAAATTTACAACAATGGTAAAACATATAATTGACACCAATAAAACAACAGAAGTTAGTTAATTTCCAAAAAATCAAACTAACAAGCACAAAACAAAGTACAGAACAAATGGGATAATCATAAACAGAAAGAAAAATGGCTCTTACTCTTTCCTAAAAACTATATGTTGATAAAACTTGCTTTTACTCGGTTATATCAAAACAGAGTTTAGCTTCATCCCAAGGCCCGTTAATCTCAAACTTGTACTCTTGAATCCTAATAAGCCAATATGGGCATATTGCCGAAATAAACACAATCAAAACCAACAATGTGCCGAAAAACAACCGGTGCAACTGATATGTAATAGCCAGAGTCACTCCCACCAAGACAAACGAAAACCCTAGATGAACTCTGAAGGAATACTTCTTGACACAGAACATCACAAGTGGTGCAAACAGGAAAACCTGGAGTGAGAATAGCATGATAGCAAAGACATGAAGCCGAGAGGGCAGCCGAGATGCGATCAAAACTGAGGCCACAATACAGGCATTTAATGATATGTTACTAGCCAATTTCGGGTTATTTAATGCCCCCGGTGGCCTTATAGTGGACCCAGAATAATCGTGCAAGAACAAATGAATTACTAAAAGAGAAACTGTGAGTGCCCAAATAGAATCTGAACTTATTGATCTAGTCAGAGTATGGTACACTGGTGCCAAAACATAAAGACCACTGGTAAAAAATGATATATTGAGAAAGTACTTTATTAGTAACTGCAAAGAGAAACTAGGAGCAGTTACTAACAGGACTGAAAAACCCAGTGATAGAAGGCATATATCCAACTTGAGGAGGGTATGCTCGTCAATCTTGGAATTGAGAGTGTGGGTCCAGATGGAGACCACAAGGGAGACTACGGAGACGTACTGGGAGATGGATATCGAATCAAGGATGGCTTTGGAGAGATCGCGCTTGACCACATTAGCATTTGTTATCATTTCCTGGAGGAAGGTGGAGTCGGTGTGGTTGTCGGGGTAGCCAGGCTGGATACCACCATATGCCTTCTTCTTCCATTTCTGACAGGGTTGGCCCTGGTTGTCAGTCTCCATCAGCTGCTTTTTACCTGGTTGAGAGAGTGTGAGTATTTGGACGACAAGTGTACGTAAGCCAGGAATATGCTGTCAGTGTACTGATACAAAACCAGGCCAATACAAATTGAAGCAAAATTGGTTTAGTAATCCTCAATTCAGAATATGCTGTGCTTATACTGGTGCTAGACCAAACCTGGTTAATGCGACTGCAATTAAAATTGTATACCAGAAATAAGTTGTGGTTGTACTGTACAGTTGTACTGGTAATAGATTGAACCCACACTAACTGATAAACTGAACAAGGAAAAGGTTCAATTTTCCTCATTTAACGATAGAACTCCAAAATGAATTAATGAAAACCGAGGAATGAATAAAGAAAAGTAGAACTCAAAGAATAAGCTAGAAGAACTATTCCAGAAGAAACATAACAAATGCTAATTAAGTAGGTGGAAGAGCATAAAGAAAGGTGAAATATTTTCTTCCAGCAATTTGGTCGAAGATGGTCTCTTCCATGGAAAACACAAAATGTGGATCTAATTTATGACGAGAATTTCCCTCATCTTCCCATCATCCATTTATTTTCATTTATTTTCATCTCTCGTCAGTTTCATTTTACAATTCTAACCTGTAGAGACGAGAAGGGGCCTCGCCTAATTGGGTGGAGAGAGAGAGAGCGTGCGAGAGAATCAAAGAACAGCACTCCTATCAACGGATCCGTAGCATTAACTCAAAAGGGAATCTTTTGAGTTAATGAATTTCAACCGTCTAATTTTAATTAAACGGAGCCAATTTAGTTCGTGTCTATAACATAGGAGCCTTTTAATATTAGGTACAAATTTAGTTCGTAAGAATCTTGAAACAGATTGGACAGTAGAGATTCATTAACTAAAAAGATTCTCTTTTGAGTTAATGCAGAGGATATGAATTCACAGGTCTTCTGAATTTTCCATTTCTTTTTCTGCGAATTTTGCTGCCAGAGTCTTCTGCGAAACAACTTAATTGTTCTTGGTGCAGCGAGTCAATTTCTGAGATAAATACTAAAATATGAGCTTTTGAGATTCGTGTAGAACGTATTTAAACGGTTGAGAGTTTCCAAAAAGTCACGCAAAATATGAGATATCTCATAGATGAGAATCTAGGTGGTGTTTGGTTGTGGACTAAAGTTAAGGTGGCCTAAGTTGTTATTCCAACTTAGACCGGTCTAAATTATTCATGTTTGATTGAGGTCTAAAGTTAAATCATGGTTTCTTGTTTGGTTAGAGTTGGTGGAGAACTAAAGGAACTATTAATAGTAAATATAATATATATAATATTATTATAATAATTATTTAATATATTAACAATATAACATATTAATTATATAATTATATATTAATAATAATTATTGATAAAAAATTACTAATTATATAATATTATTATAATAATTATTTAATATATTAACAATGATATTAATTATATAATTATATACTAATAATAATTATTAATAATAATATACTAATTATATACTAATAAGATATTATAATCATTCGAGTTAGGTCATGACGTGGAATAAAATTAAACCACTATGTGAGGTGGTTTAGTTTAGGCCGGCCTAAAGATCGGCTTATGCCATGTTAGACCGGCTCAATTAAGTCACGTTTGGTGGAATAAAGAGGCCTAAACCCCTTATTCCACCCTTTAGGCCGCATAAATTTTTTGCAGTTTGGACAGATTACGAAATTCCTTTGCATAGGGTTAGGGGTGGCAAAAAAGCTCGTAGCTCATGGCTCGATCGTGACTCGCACCTAACTCGCTCACTAACAACTCGCTCGTTACTGACCGAGCTGTTAACGAGCCAGCTCGCCACTAGCTCGATCCAGAACGAGCTAGCTCGGCTAGGCATCAATTCGTAAATTTGTATGAATTTGTGTGCATTTTATACTGTCCAGCTCGGTTAAAACAAGATCCAGTCAGACCCAGCGAGCTAGCTCGAGCTGGCTCGTCACGATTTCGAGCTGAGGTTTTAGCTCGGATGCCTTAGGTCCAGCTCGCTCGGTAAGAGTTTGGTCTAGAATTAACGAGCTAAGCTAGGGCCCAGCTCGTTTACAGCCCTATATAGGGTGTAGATTTTGAAATTTAATATTTTTTTAGATATTAATAAAAATGTTGGTTTGTTTTTTTATATTTGCTACTTTATGGTATTTTTATTGTAGTATTTATATTTTTTTGTCACTAAATTATACTAAAATAAACTAAATTACACTAAATTATAATAAAATAAACTAAATTATGCCAAATTATACTAAAATAAACTAAATTATGCTAATTATACATCAAAATGTTAATCTATCAACTATTTCACAAAAAAATAAAAAACCTGACCGGCTATAATGGCCTAATGGGTAAAAAAACAAATAACAAATTTAAATTAGATAAATTTGTGAGTTTTGATATTATAAATTTTAGAGGAAGAAATACGTAATTTCAAGGTTTTTGATGGAAAATTCCCTCGAAAATGGAAGGCATTTAAAGTCGGAAACCCTACTTACGTTTACGTTGACAACACTCTCCTGGTACTGTTAGTAGGGAGGCCTCCAGTTATTCCCTCCTAACAATCTGCAATTTCAAATCTGCCTTTTCTCTTTTGGCACGAATCTCGAAAACATATAGGTTTTATGCACGAATCTCAAAATAGATGAATGGGTGAATTTGAAATTGCAGACTCCCTGTTATTCTCTGGAATCACAGCAGATTTATTTCCCCTTACGGACGGCTCTTCAAAAACCCTTTTTATTGAAAACGATAAACCCTCCTCTTTCGCTGAGGGGAACGAAAATGGCATTGTCGAGACTCCTCTTCTCAGAGGCTGAGCTCCACTTAACAAAAGAAGGTATATCTTAATTTTCCACCTCTCTTTGGATTTTTAATTTTGGATCACTCTCCGTCTCTCTCTCTCTCTCTCTCTCTCTTTAAATGAATTTCAAAAAATGGATTTAGGTTTCTCTGGATCGCGACGATGGCTCAGTGCATCTCTTCCTGCTCCTCCTCCTCCTCCTCAAAAGAAGGCTTTGAAGAAAAGTGAGTCCACAAAAGAGAAGCGAACAGAGGATGTTATATCGTTCGTTGAAAGGTATTGCCTTTTCCTCCGTTAGATTTTGTTGTGTTCTTTTTGTCTATACCCTTGTAAACGCTAGCATTTACTTGTAGATTATGCTCCAGAATTTGGTAATGTGAGGGGAAGGTTAATGAGGGGTTGTAACTTGTAAGGTTGAATCATAAGTGTAAGCTTTTTTCTTTTCCCTTTTTTGTGTGTGTAATAGAGGGGAGTCCGGATCTGATCCAGTGAGATACCACACCTCATAGAGTGAGATCCAAACCATCCATTTTAATCTGGCATTAATCTTAAAGAGGCCTGTGAATCTAACAAATCTGTATAAAATTTTGCTTGGCTGGGAGCTAAATGGCCCCAGTGCAATACCGCAGGGGATATGCACTCGACAGAGCGCATGCTGGAGGGGTAGGGTAGCTGAGTGTGTATCCTCTGGGGTAACTCGAATTTTGAGTTTGCCCAATACCAGGCTTTTTTAACTCAATTCAGACTGATTTAGAATTCACGGGGTAGATTAACAGGGAACGAGCAGGCTTTAAGATTCGTGTTTTAAGAATCCAGATGGTCTGGATTTTTTCCGAGCAAACTCAAAATTTGAGTTACCTCAGTGGATGTGAATTCGGTGGGAAGAGGGTTGAGTTTCTGGGAGCATGAGTAATTTAGGAAGATTATTTTTTTATCCCTCTTACCTCTTGAGAGAAGGCCCCTCTAACCTGAGGGATGAAAAAAGAATCATATCCCTTCATTAGTTTAGGTTTCAATCGCAAGAGCATAATGGTCATCTAACCTAACATGATGCATAAAAATTGCTTCCAAGACTATTTGAAAAGTATTTCTTTCTGTAACATCCTGTCTTAGATCATAGCCATCTCTTATTTAAAGAGATGAAAATTGCAGTACTAGCCTTTGAAAATTTTAAATTGTCAACCCAGGTACAGGGAAGAGCATTCCGGGCTTTTCCCTAAGATTACTGAGGTCCACAAAGCAGTTGGAGGGTCTTATAAAATTTTGAGGGGCATTTTTTCCAAATTTCAAGAAAAATATCTCCTCCATCCTCCGAGGTAACTCAAATTTCGAGTTTGCCCAAAACTGGGCTTTATTAACTCAAATTTGGACCAATTTAGAATTCAGGGGGCAGATTAATAGGGAACGTGCAGGCTTTATGTTCGCGCTTTAAGAATCCGTACGGTATGGATTTGTCACGAGCAAACTCAATATTTTAAGTTACCTTGGGGGGAGGGTGGGGGGGTTAATTTGTTTTTATCTCTCTTACCACTTTAGCGGAGGCTCCTCTGACCTGAGGGATGAAGAAAAATCATATCCCTTCATTAGTTTAGGCTTTAATCTCAACAACATAATGGTCATCTAACCTAACATGATGCATAACAATTGCTTCCTAGACTATTCCAAAAGTATTTTCTTTCTACAACTTCCTGTCTTAGATATTAGCCATCTCTTATTTAAAGAGAGATGAAAATTGCATTACTAGCAGAACTAGCCTTTGAAAATTTTAAATTGTCAATCTAGGTACAGGGAAGAGCATTCCGGGCTTTTCCCTAAGATTTCAGAGGTCTACAAAGCAGTTGGAGGGTCTTACAAAATTTTAAAGGGCATTTTTTTCGAATTTCAAGAAAAATATCTCCATTCTGGTCCAACACCGCAAGGAGAAGAAGCAGCATTTACAAAACCCTGTCCTAAGGAAAACTTGAATGAATCAATGAATAAGATGTCTTCTGCGTCCGGACAAACCAAGCAGTGTTTTAAGGTGTTCAATGAAACTACTTCTAGTAGTACTACTAATATTAAGGTGTTAACTGAAAGTAGTTTAGTTCCTCCAGTTGATGAGATACCTCCAAATCTGGATCAGGATTCTTTGAAAATTGAAGTTGTAATGGCTGATAGGAAAAACATAGATTCTGAATTAAGTACCAAAGAGATGGATTTTAAACAAAGGAAACATTTGAGTGGCTCCGAGACCAGGTGCACCAATAATGTGGATATACAACAAAGTGAAGATTCGAGGGTAAAAATGATCCACAATACTAGTAGTCTACAAAACCTTATTAAAGGGCTCCAAAATGGACCAAAGAGCACTGTGGAAACCACTTCAGTTGTTTCAAAACAGACATCTACCGTAGCTTTAGGCACTGGTTCTAGTGAGGGGCTGGGTTCAGTGGAGGAATTGTTAGAACGGAGAGATATGAATGGTACAAAAGGGAGCTCTGTATTAGAAAAGGAGAATAACAGATCCCAATTGTTCAATGTATTGAACCAGATAAAAACCAAACCTGAAAATGGTGTGGATGATGCGATGAAAACCACTGATTCAAACATAAGTATGCACAACAACATGATAAGAGAGGAAAATGGAGCAAGAAATAGAGATCCTAATGCTCAACTCGGGAACTTATTTAGCCAAATTATCACCAAATCAGAAAAACAGCCTTGTCCAAATACTGGTTCATGGGCTGACACACTGCCTAACAAGAAGAACTCAAGTTTCAAAGCCTTAGATTTCCTAAGTGAGAAGATCAAGGATGTTAGAGGTTTCGCAGATGTGTTAAGCAAAGAGGGCAGAAATGAAAAGGTAATAGCAGATGAGGATAGTGATTCAGATATTGCGGCTTTTGAGTACCTTGATTCGAAGTCTGCTGCTGTGGCCCCAATACCTATTCCCAAAGAGAAAAGCAAATATGGGCTGTTTGTGAGTTTCTTGGATAAAACAATAAGCGTGAGTGATGTTTGTTGTTCATTTGATGGATGTGAGCCCCAACATGAGGTGTCTTTTACTTCAAAGAAGCTTGGTCAGTTCAATTGTGCAAATGTCTTCTTTAAGGTAGGCCCTTAACCAGGTACCATTATGTACAGGTTCAGTGCAAGTATTTTTTATTCTTCTTTTGCATGCACACACATGCGGGTGAGCATGTGTAAATTGTGGTAGTTGTGCTGGCCAGAACTTAATGTTTAAGAAACAGAAAAAAAAAAAAAAACTTGAGAAGAACTTTAAAACAAGGGGTGACATGTCACTTGCATGTGTAAATTGTGGTAGTTGTGCTGGCCAGAACTTAATGTTTAAGAAACAGAAAGAAAAAAAAAAAACTTGAGAAGAACTCCAAAACAAGGGGAGACATGCTAACTGGATTTTAATTTGGATATAGGCAGAGCAGGGTTTGAAAAATGCTCTTAACAACACAGACCCAGTTATATGCAACACTGATGTAGTTCTACGACCGATGGCATCACACCTATCAAAGAGGCTGAGAGTACATGCTGACTTGGTGGTACAGGATCCTGACTTCCCTGCAAATTTATTAAAATACCCTTCTCGATCAGTTGCTATCAAAGGGTTGACGGAGAACCTCCCTTTTAACCATTTGAGATCTGCTCTTGGGTTGTGGGGCCCAATCTCTGGAGTCGCCATTGGCCAATCCAATTCAAGTGTTTATGTTGAGTTTGAGGTGATTGTTTTCTTTTTTATAAATCCAGGCATTCTTTGTTCATTGCAATTCAAATTGTTTTAATGTTACAGTACTGACTCTACAGTACTTTTTGTAATTGCCTTCTCCTTTTGATGTTTGATGTTTCTGTCTCAGTACGCACAAGTCTATTTCTATTTCTTGTTTTGATCTAATTAGATTTGTGTTTTCCATTTGTATGTATGAGCTCATTTCCTTTCTTCCTAATATGAGCTTAGGTTGCAGGATTACTGAAACTAAAGTGCACATGGTCATTGATTCAAAAACATTCTAAATGAAAAATATGTCAATTAATCTTGTTCAATGTAACAAACAATTCTTGCACGTCAAAGATTCTAAAATTTGGTGAAGAACTTGTAGAGATGACTATGGGGCTGAAAAATCAACAGTTTCAATCATTGTAATAAATTTGTTGTGTTGATCATTGACCTCTTGATCTTTTCTCAAAATTAAAAGAAATTTTTTCACCTTTAGGCAGACATTCATAAATTGCTTTTAATGTATAAAAGATCAATGATCCGGATTTGTTGTTTGGAAGTTGAAGTTTGATTTGTTAACGCACGAATGGTTGATATCATTTCGATCAAGCCCTTGATATGATATTCAATCTTTTCATATTTTTCATTTCTTTGGTTCATTTGTCTGTTTCTGAAATTCATTAATCTATCCATTTATTTCTTGTAGTCTGAGGAATCAAAAGAAAGAGTGCTTGAGGCAGCGAGTGTTACTGTACTTGGCAAGAAGCTACAAATTTACCGTGTAAATGCACCCAAAACCACTGTGGTAAGGATCTTCAAAGTCAACAGTCAAACTGATGAAAGAAAGATACAAGCAATTTCAAACAAGTTTTCTGACAGAAAAGTCAAAAGGGTAGTACAGCGAGGTACCGATATTTTTGATGTTCATTTCAAGCTTTCTGAGCTGCCTAAAATGCTCAAGATCCTCAACAGGTACATTTAATGAATAATAGATGCAACAAAAAAGCTTTGTAATTTACTAATTTCTAAGAGGGTTCAAATGCCTCCATTTTTTGTGCCTCCACCATGCCTCTATTTTTAAAAACTTTAATAACTCAAAATTTGAAACTTAAAAGTCAAAATAAAACCGTTGGATATAATCTACATCATTTTATTTATGTGCTCACAAAAAATTATCACATTTTGATTTTGTTTTTATGTGAATCAATAAGTTGAAAAATCAACGTCTAGAAATTATCCACATTAGTACGTTTTTTACAAGCTCTTGATGACAACCAAAACAAAATTGAAATGCCATAATTTTTTACACGTGCATAGATAAAATGATGTATATCATATCCATTGGTTTTATTTTGGCTTTTAAGTTTTAAATTTTAAGTTATTAAAGTTTTCAAAAATGGAGGCATGGTGGAGGCATGAAAAATGGAGGCATTTGAACCCTCCTCAATTTCTAATGCATAATGATATGATGCAAAGATTAGCGTCTCAGATGAGGCACCTGGGATAAGGCACGTGCCAATATTTGTCTAGTCTGAATTTAATCAATTTTGCATCAATTGGCCCTCAATTTTGAAATTAGTGGTGTTCACTTCGTGGTGTCCGGTTGTTCTAGATTTAACCCAAACTTATTGTGGTTGAAATTGACTGGTTTGGAACTAAAGCAACTTGTTCGATTTCGGCTTGTTAGGTTCGGTTAGCTGGATGCTATTATTTTCGTTTTTGGTTTCCACTAAGATTTGATATTTGAAAGTCAAATAAATTGAATCTCCTAAATACTTGTACACATTGTTTTATATTTGCAACATTATGTTTAACATCATAAAAATTAGTAAAATATGTTTTGCATTCTGCAAGTCAGTGTATAAAAATTATTTGGCCAAGTCAAATACATCAATCTAAAATGGTTTGTCAATCTGGTTTTGTTCAAAGCTTTTGCAAACTGAAAAATGGTAGATTTGACAAATTCGGCTCAGTTTGAACCAAGCTTACCGTGAACACCCTCATACAGCTTGACCTCTGTTTGTTAAGCCAAGAAACAATTGTGATTGTAGTTCTGACACAAGTAAATATCAATACTGAGTTACTCCATGCCTGTACCATCCCTCAATTACAGAGTTGGTTTCTTTTTATTGGGAGATGAAATGAACAATAGAATCAGAGCTAAAGCTTTTCGTGTTTTCTTTTCTTTTGTTTGTTACAGCTTGAATGGTTTAGTTGTTGATGAAAGCCAATGGGTTGTGCAGCCGGCAACATTTATTCCTGTGGGAATTATTCAATCTCTATGGGATGATCCACAAGGACGCAAACAATTGCAGGAGATCTTTAATAATCTCTGCATGAAAGTAGACGGAGATAGCTCTAGAAACTCCTTTGGTTTATGGAGCACAGTGAAAACAGCAGTTGAATAGAGCAGTAAAGGTGGTGATGGGTCCTCTGATGTGCAGAGGTGATGTGAAGTTTGGTAATAGGTATTGAGCAAGTTTTGCTATTTAGACTTACCTCAAAGCTGAATTTAAGCTCTTGATATCAACTTTTTAAATTTTGAGAAAAAGTGGGGAAACAAGGTCACAGATCTATTTAGAAGTTTAGGATTTAATCAAGTTTCTTATTGCTGCCTTCGCACGATAGAAAAAAAAAATACAGCTATGTTGCTATAGTTGACATTAAAACTACTATTCCATTATCCATTATAACCTTTTAGCGGTCTGTTGTGCTGCATGAATCACTTTGTCATTTTTTTTTTGGAATTTTGGAAGCATGATTCGTATTTTGTCATATTCTTCTTCATCTTCAAGATGTTTATATTTTTTCTGAGAAAAGTTGGATCAAAGCTCACCGATTTCATTAGAAATCATAAATGCTCACAGAGATTGGTACTGAAATAGTACCAAATCACCTGTAAGGAGTTTACAAAATCGTTTTTACAACTAGAAATACCAGGAAAACAAAATACCACAGTTTAAACATCACAGCCTACTACATGGATGAATACACATCCCCTCAGGTTACTTGAATGAGTACAATTGAAACGGACGGTTTAGAATCGTTCTTTTAACTTGGCATGAATCTCAAAGCACAAATAATACACCATCCTGAATAGGCACCGGCTGAGAGTAAATCTGAGCCGTCCGTTTCAATTGTGTTGAGTCAGGTACCTGGGAAGATACGGATCGCTACATGGATCACTCCAGTTGCTTTTTGAAAAAGAAAGAAGTAAGCTAATCAATGCATCTGGTCTGGACCAAGTGTAATGAGAGGGGAAGGGTCCTCTTGCGCCTCTTCCTCTTCTTCCTGACCTACCTCTTCCCCTGTACCAGTTTGTATCTGCAGCTGTAACTCATGTATATCATGTGATAGAATCAGTGGCGAAGTTAAGATTTAAGTTAGAAGTAGGTAGAAATCAGATTTGTTTTTTTTTTAAACGGGTTCGGAATCTAAAAGAGTTCGGAATCAACACTTTCTAAATTACAAATGACAAATTGGTACGTATTCTAAATTACAAATTCTTTTTGTATTTGGATTGCCCAAATGAGACTAAAATGTACTCATATTCTTATTTGTATTTGGAGTAGAAATGGGGTGTTCTTGAGTTTAACTCAAAAACTCATCGGATTGATTTCAAGTGACATATCCAAACTATTAAAACCGATCTACTTCACGAGTGATGAGTTTATATGTCAAATTTATAAAATTTAAACTAATTTAATATAAAGTCAAGCAGTAAAAAAATGATGAAAAATTAACTTATAAACCATTTTTTTTTACCGCTTGACTTTATACTAAATTAGTTTGAAATTTTATAAATTTGACATGTAAACGCATCACGCTTGAAGTAGATCGGTTTTAACAGTTTGGATATATTGTTTGAAGCTAATTCAATAGGTTTTTTAATTAAACTCACAAAGGGACTTGGTGAGCTTAAGAACACCCTAGTTCTACTCATGTATTTGTATCTTATTACATATTTTTATTTGTCAGCTAGTCTAATAGTAGAGAGTAGACCGTAACAATTATAAGAAAAGGTAAAACAATTATAGGAAAAAGTAAAAATAATTCTAAACCAGAAACTAGTATGTGAACTGGTACCAGTAAGTGAACCAGAGGGAAATAACAAACAATACTAAAACTGAAATCCGATACTAGCAAGTGAAAATAAGAAAATTAAACCAAAACTAAAACCAGCAAGTATGCTCGATCTCCAGGTGTACTGTTTGCCAACTGTCTCATTCTTCTAGTCCAATTAGGCAAAATTATTTTCCAGAGGTGGCAAGCCTAAAAACCTGATACAAAAAAAAAATTTAGAAGTAGGCAAATGCCTACCCTTATACAGTGCTAGTTTCAGTCCCTGAATATAATCAAAGTAAATTTGAAATAGGACCTATCACTATTTGATTTACACCAAAATATGGTTAATGGGATGATCTTAAATTTTTAAATTTAAATTTAAGATCTTAAATTCTGACCTGAAATTTTTAAATTTGACATACCTAAAAAAATAAGTCAAATAATCATGATTTTCTGTAAATTCCAAATTTGACACAGTCACAACCGGCGGTAGCGGACAACCATTTTATCAAAATTTCTGAATTCAACGAAGTCGTTGAATATATTTTTTTTGATTAATTTTTGAAAATGAATTGAGAAAATTATAATTTGAATATATACTAGAAGGAACATCAAACAAAATAGATAAAACATCTTATAATTTAGATGCACTAGAAGTATTACAAAATATTTTTCAGACAAGATTTTTTGCGACTGTAAAAAAAAAAATTATTGGTGTGTTATTGAAAAAAAATAAAAACATTTTGGATCTGAGTTATTGATCCCGATTCAAAAATCACTTCTGAGTATATAAAAAAATATCATGATCCTTGTAAGTACATACATTCAAATCTTAATGTACTCAATCTATTATTCTAGAAGTGATTTTAGGAATATATTAAAATGAGAAAAGATTTTGGTACCCAACCTTCTTTACCCAGTTTTTACCCACACCTTCTTAAGTGTACTTTCTAACGAAATTTAACTGTTCAACTTTTTTCTTAAAACTTCCTGATCTATCTCTTCATTTTGAAAATAAATTTCAGATCACTCTTCTTCTTTTACGAAAACAAAAACAAAACTTGCATCCGTGACTCTCTCTCATTGAGCTCAGACTCCTCTCACCACAACAGAGGCGGCGCCGTCGCACCCTCCTCCTGACCATCGACTCCACGGTGAAGGACTTCGACAGAGCAGCTGGTCGCCGTGTTTGTCGACCGTGTCAAATCGCTCAGGTCTCCTCCGTTGGCCGTGTCAAGGAATTCGATCGATCTCCTCCGGTCAAGGACTTTGATCTTCTCCGGTGGCCACATCAAATCGCTCAGGTCTCTCCATTTTAATTTTCAATGCTCGATTGTTTTAATTAAATGATAAGTTTGAGAAAATATTCAAAGCTTTTTATAGATTTGTAATTATTTGTTTAAGAAAATGGCTCAGGTCTCTCCATATGTCATTACCTCTCCATATTTCACATTGTGATTTTGCTGGATGATCGAGAAATGCGAATCGAGCTGATACATGCTTTCAATTTTGATAACACCAAACCTCAAGTTTCATTATTTCAACTATTATATATAAAATTACTGAAACATTATTTATTCTACTGGCGCTCTATCTGAGAATCGCACTACAAAATTTGTATTCTCCGACGAACTTTGCGATTTGGATTGAAGGCCAGCAGTGAAATCTAAATTGAGTGAATTATTTACTGATTTTAATTTACAGGATTCATGTAATAGGTTTACAGGTTCTAGTTATTATTTTACCGGATCTATCTGTTCGGTTAAAAGGTTATGTATATGATTTTTTAGAATCTGTTTCACAGTTTGACAACATATATCAAATATTTTACATGATCTATGCGTTGTATTTCTTTTCTTTATTTTATTGGATCTGTTTAACATTTTTTCTAGATATATATGCAATAGCTTACAACATCTATGCAATAGTTACAGATTTTTTTTAACAGTGTTACTGATTTAAATTTTCAGTATTTATCTAATAAGTTTACAGGATATATACAGTGTTTTACAGGATCTATGAAAAATTTACAGGATCTTTTTAACAGTTTTACTGATGTAAATTTCCAGTATTTATCTAATAAGTTTACATGATATATACAGTGTTTTACAAGATCTACTAATTAGGTTTAAATGTTATGTACAGTATTTTATAAGATATATTTAACAGTTTTACAGAATATATGCAACAGTTTACATGATATAAGCATTGTTTTTCTTTTATTGTTTTTACATGATATATTTAACAGTTTTACAGGATATGGGCATTATTTTAAAAATCATAGTTTTATAAGATGTATGAGTTATTTTACAGGATTAGGACTTTGTGAGTGTTTTCTTTAAAAATCATAGTTTTATAAGATGTATGAGTTATTTTACAGGATTCACTGCTTAGTTTTATATGATACAACAGTTAAATTTATTTTACATATTATTGATTGATTTTGTAGCTCGTTGACACAGTCCTATCATTAATGTAATATGAGACTCCTGTGAAACATCCATGGTTTTTCATCACCCCTTATATATATGTAAGTTATTATGTAAAAATTTGTATATGATGAATTAAATTTTCAGACTTCAAATTTTGAAATACTTCAATCAATATTTTAATGTTTAATTTTTGTTTATGTCAGATTTTGATGCATCAATATGATGAAAAAGTAGCATTGCAGGCCCTTTCGCAATTGTTTGGGCCTCAATTTGACAACATCAGATGACTGTTCATTTCAATTTGCAAGAAAAATCATTGAGTGCTTTTTGCAGTGGATGTTCCTAATGAGGAGATGCATTTTTACACCTCAGCTAACAATATTGAATACATGCAGTACCACCTGCACACAATGAAATGGGTTCAAGATTTTCTTTGCTGGAGGACTTGTGAGTGTTTTCTTTAAAAATTATCTACGCAACCTTTTACAGTATTCTTCTACTAGTTTTTCCTTATTCTGTCAATGATTTACATGATTCATGCCTAAGGTTTGTAGGATATATGAGTTATTTTACAGGATTCATGCCTAAGTTTTGTAGGATATATGAGTTATTTTACAGGATTCATGCCTTAGTTTGATAAGATGTATGAGTTATTTTACAGGATTAGGACTTTGTGAATGTTTTCTTTAAAAATTATCTATGCAACGTTTTACAGTATTCTTCAACCAGTGTTTCATGATTCTGCCGATGATTTACAGGATTTGGTCTTGAATTGTATTAAACTCTTACATAATATACTTACTAGTTTTGTAGGATATATGAGTTATTTTACATGATTCATGCCTGAGTTTTATAGGGTATATGAGTTATTTTGTAGGATTCATGCCATACTTGAAGTTACTATACAGTAAAGATGTTGATATCATTTTTTTTTTCTTTCAGCTAAACCTTCATGGAAATATGTTGTCATAATTCATCAGAACTGCCCAAAACAGGCACCCAAATCAATAGATTGTGCTATTTTTGTGCTGCTCTTTGTGTACAATCTGATCACTAAGATGCCTACGAACTTTACATATGTAATTTTATGATGTATATATTTTACTTTCAAATACCCGTAGGCTTCTATTTTACCAACAGTAACATTACATATTTCCTGATATTAAATATTGTATAAAGAGGGTAGTGTATACCCCTGATAACTGATCTTGTCATTTTCCTCTGTACTGATGTGCATAAATTTGAATCCCTTACAATTCTATTTTTCTTGTAGGATGACATTTCTAAAGAACGTGTCGTTCTAGCAATGAAGCTTCTCACACATCCAAATAATTCGCATTAGCGGTGTATGAAGTAACAGTCCTAAAGTATTTTATTGTAATGATTGAACATTTTTTTGTTTGTACTTGTTTTATATTGATGTTAGATACAGTTGATACTTTTTGTGAATAGTTAATGGTACAGTTTGTTCGTGGTACAATTGATACTTTGGTTGTGGTTGTTTTATATTGTTTGTGGTACAGTTTATGTTATGGTGAAATGGTACAGTATATGAACTTTTTGTGACTGGTGACATTTTATAGTTTGTATACGATGTTTTTTATATTTTCTTGTGTCAATTTTACAGTATTGAAATCCTGTAGTTAACATCTGTTGGATTTATAGTTTGCATCTGCTAATTTTACATGATATATATCCATGTATAAATATTAATAATTGAAGAAAAAATGATGAATTTAAAAAAAAATTCAAATTTTTTTTAATTTTAATTTCGACAAATAAAAATTTAATTTTGATGCAAAAAAGTTAATTTTGCATAATTTTAAGTGTAATTTGTAAATAATAATAAGTTTTAGAAGTGTGTTTTTAAAATTTTATAGAAGCTTGAAGTACAGCCGTACAAGTATTGGAAGCCGTACAAGTATTGGAAGCCGTACAAGTATTGGAAGCCGTACAAGTATTGGAAGCCGTACAAGTATTGGAAGTGGTTTGTGTTAAATCTTCTAGAAGCTAAAAGTACAGTTTGAAGTACAGTTACTTTTCTAGTTGCTAACAGTTTTTAACTAACTTGGGTAAAAACTGGATTGTTAGAATTTTGAACTAGGTATTATGCATGATTTGTTGTTGAAGTTATAGTATTGATTATAGTATTTTACAGTATTCGCGCAAGTCAAATGACATTTTTTTTGGATAAAAACTGGGTGCAACTCTTTGGGTACAATTAGTCGGACCCTATTAAAATAGATGGAGTATCTTAGGATTTTAATGTACTAAAAAAACCACGATAATTTTTTATATGCCCACAAGTGATTTTTGAACCGGGATCAATAAAATAGATCCAAAATATTTTAGTTTTTTTTCAGTAACACACCAAAAAATATTTATAATTCTTCTTACAGTCGCAAAAAATCCTGTCTGAAAAATATTTCATAGTACTTATAGTACATTTAAATCGAAAGATGTTTTATCTATTTTGTTTGATGTTCCTTTTAGTATATTCAAATTATAAGTTGCTATATTCATTTTTGAAAATTAATAAAAAATATATTCAACTTCTGCGTTGAATTCGGAATTTTCGATAAAACGGCTATCTGCCATCTGGGATTACAGTCGTGTCAAATTTGAAATTTATAGAAAATCATAGTTATTTGGTTTATTTTTATTTTTTTGAGGTATGGTAAATGTAAAAAATTCGGATATCTGACTTGCCTCCTAAATTATTAAAACATAAAAAATTCCTCTCAAACTATATGGACCACTACACAACAGCCCTAATTAGACTAGGGGTGTCAATGACACCCTTTTATCCGTTTACCCGACCCATATCTTATCTGAAAAGACAGGTAATTAAGTGTAAGATTTTTTTTTCGTAAACTTATCGAGCACGGGTAAGGTAATGATTTTTTCGTTATCTTACCCGTTATCCTATAGAATATTTTTTTTAAATGACATTATATATATATATATATATATTTATATGAAGATAATACGTGATATAATAAAGTTTTGTATTTTACTAAATTTGCATAATATAAATTAGTTGTATTCATTATTTTTTTTCTTATTTTGAAAAATATTTTATCGAAAGCACAAATTAAGATGTCAATGGTACCTTTTTATCCGTTTACCCGACCCGTACCCAGGGGCGGACCTAGTGTATTCCAGGGGGGCAGCTGCCTCCCCTAGATTTTGAGTTTTAGTGGAGATTTATCGGTTCCGACCAACTTTGCTTTCTCCTGAAATTTTTTTGCCCCCTCTAGACGTTTGATTTGTAATTCGGGTTAAATTTAGGGTTAAAATTGAAATAAATTTGTTGAATTTTGATTGATAATTAGAATTATAAGTCAGAGAATCAGAAATTACAAGTCAAAGCATTGGAAAGTATAAATTAAAGCATTGGTTTTTATCGAGTACCCAATTGGTTAATGGATTTAAACCTGATTAGGTAATTAAACCCGATTCGATAATTTTTTGGCCCCCCCCCCCGACGAAAATCCTAGATCTGCCCGTGCCCGTGTCGTATTCGAAAAAACAGATAAGAGTAAAGATTTTTTTCCATTATCATAACAGGTATAGGTATGAAAATGTCTCCACCGACCCGTATCGTACCCGTTAACACCTCCTAAATGTGACCTTCAAAATGTTTACACTTTTTACTTAACTTAGCACATAAAAAAAACTGAATATTAATTAGATTCTAAACCATAACTTTAATTCCATATAGTTATACAATTCTCTTTTGCACCTTGTGCAAAACTTGTCTCGGTGAGGAATTCAGTTAGCGTTTAGCGATTAGCACTGACTGTATTAGTGATAAAATACAACATCAACATGTCTCTTATACCAACTTTTCCATGTTTTTAACCCTATCAATTATTAATATACAATCAATACAATGAAAAATATTATATATCAATTATACCGTTGTAAATTCAAACAAGAACAACGTTAGGAAAGAAAGAAACTCTTAAGAATTTGCCATTTTATTTAATCATTCTAAGATGAAATAAAAGATTTTTTTTTTTACTATATATAATTATGTATCTCTAAAACCTCTTCATGCACATGACTAGGGGCGGATGTAGGATTTCACCAGGGTAGGGCAAGAAATTATCGAATCGGGTTCAAACCCATTAGATAATCGGATACTAGATAAAACATGATAAAAATCAAAACTATCTATTTAATTTGTTGGAGTTGGACTATGCTTTAAATTGTTGGGCTATCTAAAATATATTGAATTGTTGGGCTCACATCATAGATCCAGGTAGAGCAATATCATTTTTCAGGGTAAGACATAGGCACAAAATTCAGTTCGTATACATTAGTTTTGGATTTCTCGAATCCGCCCCTAAATTGTTGGGCTATCTAAAATATATTGGATTGTTGAGCTATCTATTTAATTTGTTGGAGTTGGGCTATGCTTTAAATTGTTGGGCTATCTAAAATATATTGGATTGTTGAGCTATCTATTTAATTTGTTGGGTATCTAAAATATATTGGATTGTTGGGCTCTCATAGATCCAGGGTAGAGCAATATCATTTTTCAGAGTAAGACATAGGCACAAAATCCAGTTCGTATACATTAGTTTTGGATTTCCCGAGTAGGGCAGTTGTCCTACCCTGTAACAAGCTACATCTGCCCCTGCATAACCCTCCTCCAAAATTTGCTTGTTCGCTTGTGTAATAAATGTGCTTATATGAATATGTCATCAACATAAGAAAAATTTCAACTCCATAATTTCTTACAAGACCAGAGCAATAATGGCATAAATCAAAAGGTACAAAAATCACATCAAAGATAGCAGCTTATTAGTTTCAACTTAACACACTCATTTCGTGATACATCAGATGACCTCTAGGTTCCAATTTGTTACATTTTCAAAATTTACAAATAAGTTCGTAAATTTTATACAATTGCCAAATTAAACAATAAAGTTGGTACTAAATGTGGTGAACCAGTAGTTGCTCTGCTTTTTTGTATTTAAGAGAAAAGACAAAGGAGGCGAGAGGGCATAAGATTTCGGTGTCCATTTTTCTGTTTACTTTGGAGTGAACGGAATTTGAAATGTAGAGCAAACGTAATAGATGGAGAAGGGAATCTATATTCACAAATTAATAACACTGTATAGTTTGAACTGAAGTATGGGGCAAAATTATCCAATTAGATTTATTAATATTAATCTTTATTTTTAAGTGATTCAATTAGAAAATGAGGATATTAATAAAATAAGTGAGTTTTGATGAAAAAATAACTAATTTTCAAGTTTATATGGATAAAGAGTATGGTTAAAATGTCCCATTGATTTTGTGTCCCATCATACTCCAACATCGTTATCTCTATTTTTAAAGTTGAAGCAGTTGATCCGAACCGCTCAATATAATCTTCATATTAAAATGTGTTTGGATACAAAATTTTAGATTTTTTTTTAAATTTTTTTTGCTATTTTTTAAGATAGGTACAAAATTACTATTTTTAGAAAATTCTGGACCATTCAAAAATAGAGATTTTGTACCTCTATACAATTAGTAAAAAAATACTAAAATTCTAAAATTTATTATCCAAGAACATTTTAGTATAAAGATCATGGTACCTGTTTTTAGAAAATTCTGGACCATTCAAAAATAGAGATTTTGTACCTCTCTATACAATTAGTAAAAAAATACTAAAAATTTTAAAATTTATTATCCAAAAACATTTTAGTATAAAGATCATGTTGAACGGTTCGGATTTGATTATTTAAACTTTGAAAATAAAGATAATACTATTAAGGTACGATGGGATCAAAAACCAATAGAGCATTTTAACCCTACTCATGGATAAATATCTAATTGAAGAAGTTATGATGAAGATATATCTGAATTTCTCTTTATACAATAACATAATGACAGCCACGGCGGGGACCTTGGTAGCCTCCTCCAAGATTTAATATATAAAAAAAAGTCAACCAGGACGGGTTAAAATTATAATACATTTTAATCTAACATAAATTTTCAATGCAAACTTTTTAATATATTAGAACTTGAAATTAATTTATAGCACTTATCTTATAATTTTATACTTTGCATCATATTAAAATACACATTATAAATAAAATTGACATACTAGCTAAAACTCCATACTCTAACTACATCACAGTTCTCTGGTAAAAGAAACAATTATGTAAGATAGATTCCTCAATGCCACTAACAGCTATAGCTTTTGTTGGTACAGATAACGAACCAGTAATTTCCATCTTGTAAACCTCAATTCCACTAACAGCTATAGCATTTTGTCAGTATGGATCACAAACCAGTAATTTCCATCTTGGTTTACATATTCCAAGCCCATTGACATGGTACATTGATTTCACAAAACAGGAGAGAATAACCAATTACTGCAACAAAAAAACTATGTTAAGCTAGCTTCCAAGTCTTGCATGCAACATGATTCATGGGTTGCAACTTGCAAGCTCATTGACATGGCACATTGATTTTGCAAAACATGAGAGAATAACCAAGTAACTGGAACAAAAAAGTAAAGCTAGAAACCAAGTTCTGCAGAACAACATGCGTGAAAGGCATACTGTTACCAGGCAAGTGAAAAAATCTCTGAGACAAGAACAAACTCAAAATTGATGGAATAGAAAGCAGGTATAAGAGAAACGAAAATAGGCTGACACGCACGAAAACAAAATTTTCAACTTTGTGCTTTCTACTCCAAATAAATGTTCTAAGCAGCACTCTCCTTCTTAAGCTTTGCAAGTTCTTGCTTGATCACACCTCCCCTCTGTATACAGCACAAGAATATTTCTTAGTAAAATATCATATTAATTCATGAATATCGAGCAAATATCTTATTTGAAAACTTACACCAAAAATATATCTAAGACTAACATACTTCCCATAGCATAACACACTATTATAGTGCACGGCTTTTGTAGTTCCTGGCTTGCATTTTTCTTCAAAAGTAATGACAAAATAGACTGACATGCAACAAAACTACAAGCTCCCTGATTCTCTCCAAGATAAAAAGGAAAATTTGTTTTTTTTCTAACAAATCCTGACCTAAGGTACGGATGACATTTACAACAATTTTTCATGATTGCTAATAATATTTGAGTATATCCGGGCACAAACACATGATTTTTAAAATTTTACAAATAGTACCTTGATCTTAGCTAACATGACTTTGAAGCGATCAAAGTCATTGAGAGAAGCTCTCCTTTGCTGTACAATAAGTTTTCTTCCCCATGAACTCTTCTCCCACTTGTTCTTCACATCTTCAATTCAGAACCAAACCAAAATAAAATTTCATTACGCACACAGCTTCTATTCAACTTAGTTTGTACATCATCCATTTTGTAGTACACGTGCCAACAGATTGGGTGAACATTATTATTTTAACAATAAATGCAATTGAGTGAATCTGACCTGTGCATGTCACAGTTGAATCCAACCCATATAAATAAAAAAATCAGCAGCAACTTATTCTTCGTATGAAAGAAACGGGTAGTAAAGGAATTAGGAATATTGTTGGCATGCAATTGGAAGAGCATGAATTTGAATCCAAATGGTCAAGTTAAAGAAGGGGTAACTGAAACTAGACCTGACCTGACCCATTAACCCATTCAGTCGATCTTAGAAATCATGTTGAATTGTCACCTTTGCCCAAGGTAAGAAATTGACACTCAATTCGTAGCTTTGAGGAAACAGAAAAATAAAATTGAAATACCAGCTTCTTCCATGGCAGCAATCAAGGTCTTCTTTTTGGGGGTGCGAGGGATATCAATTTTAATGTCAGTAAGACTTAGCCTCTTGAAGTTTATCTGGGACCTAATCATGTCAGGTGCATCAACCAAAGCCTGCACATATATTTATGAATTAATGCACGTACTAAAAGCATATTCTAACGGAACACATTTCTGTTATCATCATGTGTGCTTACGAATGGGACAGATTTTAAAATGGTGATTTCAGCTGTTAATTCCAACAAGAAAACATTTATAATATGCTTCTACTAAAATATAGGGCTTCTGTTCATCTAGCATATCATTAATTTACTATCACCATTAAAACCTATATTCAGCTCTGACAACAACAAGGGAAAATACATACAAAAGTACAAATTACATAATGCCTTAGGAAAACCTATATCTGTGTGATCTTTCAAATTTTGAAAGCAGTATAAAAATCTTTCCTCTAATCGACCTCTAGCTGTAATACTAAAAACTACAAGTATCCCAACTTCAACACCAGCACAAAAGAAATCAAACTGAAAAGTAATATACAAAGTAAATGCATCATACCCGGTTCTGATCGACGACATCTACGATCACGACAAGCTGGCCATAGTCCTTTCCATAGTTCACCAGCGCCACCCGCCCAATCTCAACAAAACGTTTGAACGTCTTCACCGTTAACAAAAAAACAAACACAATCTAGTTAGCAGAGGATGAGAGAGAATCAAACACTAAGAGCTTCAATGCATCTTTCTCTCCCCCATATATTTTTTTTTCTTTTCTCACCATTTTTTTTTCCTGGGAAGAGAAGCTGAGCTGCGGCGCGCCAAGAGAGGAGAACGGGAGAAAAGAGCTGAAGTTAGGGTTTTTAAGCCCTTTTAAGACCAATATCTTTATATCTTTAAATTAAGGCCCATGCACAAGGCCCCCAAACTAGGGGTGTAAACGGATCGGATATTATATGATTCCGTGCCATGATTAACACACCGTAACCTTGGTTATGTGTCATGTGTGCCGTGATCAAGTCAAATTTTCACGTAATCGTGTCGTGATCAAAATGTTAGGCGGTGGTCACGGTCTGTGAATAATGTAACTAAACGTGCAGTGTCCAAATGTGTTATGACCAAATGTGCCAAATCAGTCACAGTAGTCACGTTTGATAACGTTTAACTATTTTTTGCGTAATTTATTGAAAAAATTATAAAAAATTCAAAAAAATGTAGAATGATTATTTGAAATATTAAATGAAGAATTAATATTAGAAAAAATACGTATCGTGATTAAACGTGTCGTTTTTTGTACTGTGACCAAGACTATTTTCGTGTCGTATCTTTTTTACCAATAATTAATCATGATACAAAATATGTAAATCATGACATGTAACCGATACACATACTATACCGTTCTACGACGAAACTGACTCCAACGTACCATTCTTTCTAAGGATAATACTTATAGCGGAGTTAAAATAAATTCAGTATGTATCTATTTATAGAATTCAGAGTAGGTCCGATGGGCATCGGACCTACTTTGATTCGATGGGTGTGATGACCATCCAATCAACATCAAAAATCGTGTACTCCGCATCAAAATCTGTGAGAGTCTATATCAATTTTCGTACGCACAGATTTAATGCTAATTGTACGATACTAGAGTTAATTGAACTTAAATAGGTCCGATGCGGATCGGACCTACACCTATCTCCTATTTATAATATAGCGGTTCGTTTTGAGAGTTGTGTCAGATTGAAATGGACGACTCAAATCTCATTCTACGCGGTCAGGTATTGCATGGGAACTGAATTGGTTAAAGTGGTGTGAATGACGTAGACCTAAATGGAGGGGAGGGGCCAATTGGCCATCATCGTATCACAGGCGATAAGGCAAAGCCTCGATCGAACGTCATTCCTGTCCCTCGAATTGAGAAAACAAAAGCGACGGGGCCACTTTCTAATGCCTCTCCTAACATCCCATTGTGTTTGTGTTCCATACTCGCTTTTGTTGAGAATCGATCTGGTCAACATTTGGATGTCTTTTACATAAAAGGTGTTTTTTTTTTTTTGGAACTTTTTCTTTTCGGCGCATTAAAATTCGCTGAAATTTTTATTTTTACCATCTTAAAAAGTTAAATAAATCAAATAACTCTTTTTTTTTTCTTCAAAAAAATTTCATTTTTACTTAGAATCGGAGATTCGATATGTGATCCCTATTCATCACCCTAAAATGAGTTGACTACAGAACAAAAAAAAAAAAAGTTGGGGTCGCAGATTGAATCTGCGATCCCACCCAAAAGGATTGCAGATTCAATCTGCTACCCCACACAAAAATGGAATTTTCAAAAGAAAAAAAAATTATTTGGTTTAATTCTTTTTTAAGATGGTAAAAATAAAATTTCGGCAAAATTCGTGTAGCAAACTAGACAATTACTGGATGATTTTCTTATATGCTTTAGGATATTAGAGAAAATTAATAGTCTATGAAAATTCAACAAAACAATATAAATTTATAAATTTTTCTCCTTTCTTTTTCACTACTCTTTATTTGAAAAATAATGTTGAAATACTTATTAAAACATGCCGCTAGCATTAGATTCATACTGAATTTTACTCTTCTTTTTTAAGGTAGAGTATTGTAAGTGCGGCCTAGATGATAGATTACTAGATCTTTAAAAGTTTTAAGTGTAGAGTCAAAGTGTTGAGCAATCTCCTTTTTTAAGGTAGAGTACTGTGCTTCAATAATATTTTATATTCCTTTTTTTTTATTTTCAAAGTTGAAACAGTTGTTCTGAAAATATAAAATGTACTTGAATATCAAATTTTATAATTTTTGAAACTTTTTAACTATTTTCTTAGATAGATACAAAATCACTGTTTTGGATGGTCGAGAATATTTTAAAAACAGTGATTTTGTACTTATCTTAAAAATAGTAAACAAATTTCAAAAAATATAAAATTTGGTCTTCAAATACATTTTAATACGAAGATCATATTGAGCGGTTGAGATTGACTGTTCGAATTTTAAAAAATAGATATAAGAATATGAAGCATGATTAAAGCACAAAACCAATCTTTTGAAAACAATGATACATTGGGAGAAATCAAAATAAGCATGCTTAATTTGATTCAGCAAACAATACATGGTGCTGGCTAGTTAATGGATTCCAAGAATTCTCCATGTTAGTATGTAACAGTTGTCCCCCACCTCATCCATCAATCCCTTGCCATTTTTTCACACACATGATAATATTCTCTCTGTCATTTATTATTTCCTTATTTATTGAATTTCTTTTTCCTCTTTAAAACTTTACATCCTACGTACGAAAAGGTGCCTCCAGCATTGCATTGCATTGGCCACTGAATTAGTCTCCACTTTGAAATTTTATATTAGAAACTTGTGGTACATGGAAGGAGGAGAGAACAAGCAAGAATCGGCAATGGAGAAGGAAGAGAAAAAGGAGGTCGATATCAGCCTCAAGGAGTTGTCAAGTAGGCTTCAGGATTTTGCCATGGAGCGGGATTGGGAGCAATATCATAGCCCGAGAAATCTGTTGCTTGCCATGGTTAGAAAAATACCTTTTTTTTAAAAAAAAATTAAATTTTGTTGTGTTCTTACTCTCAGCATCAATAACAACAAATTCTCATTTGGATTTTAAACCAACAATCTTTCTAGCATTGTCTTTTGCCACTACTAGACTAAATACTGGTTTTTAATTTCTCCCAGACCCAGAATTATTATGGATTTGTTTCTCAAATAGTTGTTCATCCAGGCTATCATCTAGCCACACTCAAGTACCAGAAATTCTCTTTTGGTTATAGATATACATGTACCTCTTCTTTTGGCCTATAGGTCAGTTCAAGTTAACTTTTAGTAGGTCAAAAAGTCCATTATATTATTCTGCACTTTCTCAGCTTTATTCTACTCTTTTTTATTCATGCACGCTCGCACATGCATACAGGAATTAAAGAGTTTGTCAGAATGAATACTGGTGCTAAATACTAATATTAGAAATTAAAGAAGCTCCAAAGATAATCCCTATAATATATCACCTTTCGTTTTATTTACTTGTACAGGATTTAAAATTTTTAGAGTAATAAGAAAATTGGAATTAACCATAATTAATCTGCATAATATTAATAAGAAGAATTCATTTGCATTACAAGATATTTCGAGTTTATCTGTTTTTTGTACAGTCAAATGGCATCAGTTACTTTTCATTGGATGACTCTTTTTTTCATTTTTGAATTTCTTATAATTAATCATGTTATCAAATGGCATCAGTTTGGGATTAAAGACTTGGTTGTTGTTGTTAATCATGTAATCAAACTAATAATAACGGTGTTGAAGGGTAAATTAATCCACAGGAAAGGCCTTTTTCTGATTCATTTAAAATTAGATCATATTTTATAAAAGCAAGCAAAGCAGAAGCTTCTTAACAATTCCTTCTGAGATTTACTAATTTAGGATATATTTTGTAACTATTGCAAAGTGGGAGCTGCTTTGGCAATTCCTTAATTATGTAGATCCTTTTTGTGAATTACTTTTATTTTTTATTTTTAAATATGTTATGTGGTTTTCTTCTCCTCATATCCTTTACAATACCCACTTGAAATATTGTTAAAACTTAAAAGTGAAAATAGGCATCTTGTGTTTAAAGCATTTGGCAACTTTTCAGTTTGTTAGAAAAATTTACAGTCAATGTCCTATTGCTTTCAGAGGGTAATTAAATTGTGGCCAGGTCATTAAATCAAAGAGAAAAGACAATTTCAAATTACAGATTCCATATTGATTTAGATTTAGAAAATCTAGCCAATAAGGTAAATGCTTAAAATAACAATCATAATCAGCAAAAAGCATTCTGATTCTACAAGGAAAAAAAGACTTAGTCGGTTACTTAATCAAGAGCACAAAACACATAATAACATATGAACTGCTCAAGTTTTAGCTTCATAATAAACAGTTATTCTGATGACCAATAGCAGCAAAGAAATGCACCAATCCCAAATCTATAATTTCTTAATTGCACTAAAAAGTTGCTGTTTATTGAACTTATGAAACTTATGTACATGTGCTCGTACTTGAAAGGAGAGGAGTAATCTTGCTTTAAGTTTGACATTCCTTTGTGACTCATGGTACATTATATATTTCCATGATATATGTGTGATCAGCTTTTTGGATTATGCAAAAAGGTCCCTTGTATAGTTGTTATCAAGTCTAGTGTAGATAACCTCTTTATATTAGTCGCAAATGATGTGTGTGGATATGCATTTAGATGATAGAGACATAATGATAAGCCCTTGTTAATTCACTGTTACTTACAGTTTTGTTCAGTGTGTAATGGGTTATTAAGATCAAATTAGAACTTGACATATATAGTTCGGTGTTAAATACAGTGTTGTTCTCTGTGTAAACGGTTATAAAGAATCAAAATTCCTAATGGATTATCAGTGCTTTAATGGCTTTATGTAATGCTAGAATACTACATTTTGAATACTACATTATGCTCTGTCCTTTTCATATCATGGTCAGTAATATCCCTTACTAAATATTGTTTCTATTGATTTCTTAGGTTTGTGAAGTAGGAGAGCTATCAGAGATATTCATGTGGAGGGGAGAGGTGGCGAAGGGATTGCCGAATTGGGAGGAGGCAGACAAGGAGCACCTCGGTGAGGAGCTGTCTGATGTATTGTTGTACCTTATCCAACTTTCTGATATGTGCGGTATTGATCTCGGTGATGCCGCCGCCAAAAAGATTGTCAAAAATGCCGTCAAGTATCCGCCAAAGAAAAACTGAAAGTGGTACCTAGCTAGTCACTATATGTTTGGTTCACTATTTGCATGTTGTTTGTTATGGAGAGGCATGTTATTGATGATGATTGAACTTATTTTTTAGGGGCAGTTGGATTTATGCCACTCAAAAACTTCAAAATTGTATTTTTGCCACTCTGGAGGAATATTCATTTTGGTTGATGATACAATATCCCCAATTTTTGTACCCAATGATGTTTTTTTTTTTTTTTTTTTTTTTTTAATTCAACCTTTGCTCTTAACTTTGGGGCGATATTTTCTACTGATTCTTGCTTCTCCTCACCTCATAGTGTTTACCCGTAATCTTCCCCACTCTTCAGGGTACTATATGGCACGATAATTCTTTTGGTTTGACAAGAACTTTTGAAAATCAAGCCCTATAAGTTAATATCCTTGGGCTAAAAAGATAATTAAGTTATACTTTACGTACATAGAATGTGCATTGTTTTATTCATGTTTTGAACAGTATCTCTGATTTTTGGTATGATCTTCCCTATCTGCCTTTCTAGAATATAAAGAAACTTAGAAAGCCATTAATAACAGACCTTGCTCTGATACCAGGGTTAGGATCGATCAGAGGCGTCTTCAAACTTCAACGGGTTACTGAGAACACAGGAAGAATGAAAACACAAAAGCGGAAATTTTTATAAGTGGAATGTTACAAGAGAGAAGTGGAAGAGAGAGAAGTAAAACTTGCTGGAGCTCAGCTTGTTTTGCAACTCTACTAACAAGCTCTTATATAGAGACTCAGGATGGAATCTCAATTATCACACCGGGTGCTCATTGGGCCCCATCGCATGTGAATAAAGGATTTCCACAAACCTTTGTCTCCCACTAATAACTAAAGGTGCTCACAATGCACCGAAAGTTTTTATTCTTTGGCCAACCTTGGGCCCACACTAAAGAAAAAGCAACGGCCAAAACAACCAGGCCTAAAAAGTAAAACACACCAAAACAAAATGATGCCAATAATGCACACTTTAGGGTCCAGTACGCTTCCTAGACATGGAATACCTTTACCTCACGAATTAATTTCCTGAGCTCTTGGTAAGCCTTTTGAAGCCTAGTCAGTGTACACCGGACTTGGGGTAGCCAATCTCCCCAGTAATTGTCCTTTGTTGTGAGTTTAGCACATTGGGATTCTTTCATTTGTTGTATTTTTATTAAATCATTTATCCCTTCAAGCATTCTGGAAATTACTTTGTTTTCTATTGCTCGAAGCTGGAGCCTAAGCTCACCTTCTCTTGCCAGGTTGTTGGTTTCGCCGTAAGTTTGCCGTAATAGATTCCTATACTGGCAAACGAGTGGCTGATCTGCAGGATCAATTGGGACATCTTCTTTTGGGCTTCTTGGTTGGGATGCTCCTGGCTCTCGTGGAGAGCTCCGGCTAGATTGTCCAAGACATCCAGTGCTTCTTGATTGGGCCATCCTGCATCAATTAAAACATTAATTAACCGTGATAGGGAGTCAGCCAAAAGGTTGTCCTTCCCATCTATGTGCTCAAATTGAACATCAATTCCTAATCCCGTTACAAAGTCTGTGAACGAGATCCAGCGCACTCTTGACGGTTTATTAATGTTAGATTTATTAAAGAAACTAATGATAGCCTGACAATCAGTGCGTATCACTAATTCCTTTCTGTCGAGGTAGTAAATCTTCAATGCCTCCAGGCTGTTCATGACCGCAAAAATTTCTGCATCTATTGTTGACTTGGGTGGGTTGAACTTGCCGCTGGCATATGCGCATGGTTTCTCCGTGCCTTTTGGATCGTACCTCTTCGGTTTCCATTTGCACACACCACCCCATCCATCCATACATCCATCTGTTTCGATGACCATAAAACATTCTTCCGGGGGTATGCAAAGGTCAGGCAAGTTTTGAGCTTGCTGCTTGATCGTGCGAATTAACTCCCAATCTTGCTTATTTAATCGTTTATCACCGGTTGGGCTGGTTTTCACATATAGAGGGCTCAAGAGTTTTCCAAGGTTAGGAATATAACTCCTAGCATAATTGAGGATCCCTAGCCATGACCTCATACCAGATTTCTGAGTAAGATCATTCTCTTTGAACTCTTCAATTTTTCGTATGATATTCGGCTGTAGCCGAATAGTGCCATTGCCTATTACCGCCCCCAAGAATTCAATCTGAGGAACGGCTATCTTCATCTTTATGGGGCTGAGGACAAGCCCATGCTCTTCACATTTTGCGAGCATTGTTTTTAAATGCTCTGCATGCTGTTTCTCTGACTGAGAAAATATCAGAATATCATCAATATAGACTGCTATAAAATTCTCAGTGCCTTTGAAGCAATGATCCATTTTTCGTTGGAACACTGCTGGAGCATTCTTCAACCCGAATGGCATTACTAGCCATTCATATAACCCATCGGGAACCCAGAATGCAGTCCATTCAATTGAATCCGGGTGCATAGCTACTTGGTGAAATCCACTCTTTAAATCAAATTTAGAGTAGATTTTACTGTTAGCTACTTTTCTCATGATGGTGTTAATACCAGGAAGGCTATACTGATCTTTTTCGGTTATATCATTAAGCCTCCTATAATTAAACACCATACGTTCTTTGCCCTTCACCTCCCTTCCGGTTTTAGGGTCTATTGATGTACCGGAGTTTACAATAATTGCCGTTGTCCGGTGTCTACTTTTACTGGGCCGTATTACCCCAAGCTTTAGCAGGGCCTCTACATGTTTAGTGAAAGCCCCCTTCATCTGAGGTGTGAGCTGCTTTAGGGGCTTATCTTCAATGATGAAATCTGGATTTTTAATGTCCAGCTTACAGATCACCTTGTTTTTGGCCCAATGTTGTAAGGGATTCTCACCAATGAACCCGGCCTCCTTTAGCCTTTTCAATATCGGGTCAAACTTTGTCGCAAAGTTTGATGATGTCTGCCCGAAATTGTAATGGACCATTTCTTGGAGCTGTATATACTCCAGATCTTCCAGGCCTGTTTCTTCTAGAGCCATGATCCTCGCCTGTGGTTGTGTGTTGATGACAGTAAGGTTTTTGTAGAAGGTAATTGTGTCACCTTCTATCCTCAGGCCCCCATGCATAGAGCGTATAAAATTACACCCTATAATCATTTGTATCTCCCCTCCTAATTTCATCGGGAATGCGTATGTATATGGTACACGGAATTGATTTTCGCCGATAACCATCCGTCCATACTTCAACTTCATATTGGCGGTTTGAGTGGAGTTTACGCCCGTGAACTGTACCACAAAGGTATTCTCTTCAAGAGCCTCTTTTGGTACCGACCCTTGATCTATGCAGCAGGTTGTGGCTCCGGTATCTAGAATCGCCCTTGCTTTGAACTTTTGAACTCCAGGAATATCAAATTCCACTTCCAGATTATACAGTCTATTCTTGATGATTCTGCCGGTAGACAGATCACCGCTATTTTTATAAACTGTTTCTCCATGGAGGACATTAACCCCTTCGTCGGCTTTGCCTTTCCCCTTTTCATCAGGTGTTAGGTTATTGAAATCTTCCTTTAATTTTTCTTCGAGGAGGTTTTCGTACTTTTTCTTGTAATGGTTCACTTCCTTTTGCAACCTTTCCATCTCGGCTTCGCACCATACAATATAGTCCCTCTGTTCTTGAACGAGAGTCCTGAGGTTGATTTGCGCTGGTGCGGCTGCTGGGGTTACTGGTACTTCCTTCTTAAAATAGAACGGGCCACATAGGTTGCATGCTGTGACCCCACAATCCGGGCAATGTATCCTTGCGCGGATTATAGTCTCCCTAGCACAACAGGAACATATTGTTTTGAATGGCTGCTCGATAACCTGATTATGATGCCATTGGTGTTGGCAACTCATCTGTCTTTCGGGTAGTTTTATTCTAGGCCTATAGCCTGAATTTTCTTCACCGAGCATAAAGAGAGAGTTTGTTTGTAAGGTTTGTACTCCTTGTTGCAACTCCATCTTCTTCCCCCTCAGAGATACTAAAAATAGCATCACTTTGATTTTCCCCTTCTTGCACGGATATTATGTCACAGTCTTCTGGTATATCGAGCCCTTCAAAGATTGCCGCCCGCTTAATGTTTCTCCTATCATTGGGGCATTCTCGTGCAAAGTGACCTTCTTGCCCGCATAGGTAGCATTTACACCTTTTGTTTCTGACAAGGTGCTTCCTCTTTTCAATTCTGGCATGGGATTCGTGGGGTTTGCCTTTATAGGTTGTTGATCTCCTCAGGCCATACCTCTTTTCTGGCTTACGGTAATAGCCGGGAATAGGGATTTGACTACAAAAGGAGAGGTCTTTGAGTGATCGTTTGAAAGCGGCATCCTTGCATTCATTCTCCAAATACTTGTATGCGAACAGTACCCTTGGAATTACTCCGACCGTGAGGCCAGGGTACTTTTCTTCAAACACAGCCCTTATTCTGGTCCCCAGATCACCGGGCATTTTCAACCAGAATTTTTCTGATAGTTCTGGGCTTATATACATTCGCCCCGACTTTGCTGCTAAACGCAAATATTCATTCATATATTGAATAATATATTTAACGTTATCGCAAGTAAGTCGCTCCAAATCTCTATAGGCTTGATCTTGGAGGGCTGTTGATCCTTGAGCAGGGTCTTCTAGTGAAAACACTCTTCTCATTTGAGAAAGTATGTTTTGTGTGCCCTCTCGGCCGTCTGCTATTGCTATTAACGCCTCATATTCAGCGAGAAATTGCATTCTCCACTGAATCCATGTTAATTTTTCTACTTCTCCCAAGAGATTTTCCATGTATTCAATTTTATCTCTGGGATCTGTAAACCCTTTTTCAGCTACATGGTTTCGTGTAATCGACTCCCATCTTGAAAACGCATCATGAAATAACCCCAGTTGATCTGGAATTACAAACATTGCGCCTTGTTGCTGTTGTGCTGATGGCAGAGTCCACATCTCATTGTTGTATCCCCCACGAAAACGCCCTGTTCTAGGCACTCTTTCTTCAAAAGTGGGAGTTGGTCTCGCCTCATTTGCAGCCCTTGCAGGAGGGTAGCTGGGCATATGCATCGATTGGTCTGGCGATGGCCGGTAATGCGATATCGCAGAGGAACCAGATGATGCGAAGGCATGTTCCGTCATTGCTTTGGATAGGTTTTTAAGCTGAGGGTAGTCAAAAAGCTCTTCTGTTTCATTCATCATGAAAATAGTGTTGGCCTTTTCTTTTTGTGCCATGGGGTTTTCTCCTTCTTCTTCATTGAGCCCGCTAACATCGAGCCCATCACCCCCACCACCTTCCGAAAAAGGATTGATCCAATCCTGTTCATCATCTTCTTCATTATCTGTATCCCAAAGAGGACAAGAATGTCCTTGTTCAGGAGTAGGTGGTTGTGCTGACTGGAAAGCAAGGTACTGTATGTACTGCCAGTCGTCGTCCTCCTCGTCATCACTCCCTTCTTCCGTTAGGATAAGAATTGTTTCACTCCTAACTTCATCTTCATCGTCATCATCAGGTGTGACATCCGTGTGTTCAGGGGCTGGTACATAATCTCCAAATGATATAGAGATTCGTCCATCGAGTAGGTTCCTGGTTTGTAATTCGGTAGGCATCATGGGAATAGAGACCTTGGACTGTCGTACCATCCAGTTGCTTCCCTGACCTTCTTGGGCTGAGTATCGTCTACCTGGGAGAGCTCGTACTCCTCTACTCACCAGGTATTCTGATACGTTGTTGATCTGATAGGCAAATCCAACGTTTGGTGTATTGGAAAGCCTTCCTACTAAACCTCTGGTGATTATGAGGTTAGCCTCACCGTTTTGCCAGTTTTGATATCCCCTTGTTAAGATGGATAGTTGGAAATTTCTGTAAAAATCTCCAATTGTTTGCATAGTATCCGATATAACGAACACTAACTGGCTGCCTTTCGTTAGATCAATCTCCATTGTCGCAAAGATAGACTGATCTCCTTGCCATCTGTTGTCTCTAAAGACGACCAACGCTGAGGTCCCTTCATCTTGCCTGTGCAGGATCTGTATCCTGACTTGTGCGACCCCTATGTGGATGAATTGCATACCACTTTGCCTAAGGGCCTCATAGCTTTCAGGTTGTATAAATGGCATGTCTATCTGTTGGTTGTCGATGCAGAGGATGGCCTCCTCAGAAAGGTGATTATAGACACGGTGATTGTTATCGTCTCGCCGAGAATTGTATAGTACTTCGGCAGGTATTATAGCAGCTCGGTCCCTTAGGGACCTTCTCAGTTGCGCATCAGGCTCTACTTGCTCCTCTAGGGTCATTTGGTAAGGGTTTCTGCCAGTGATGGTTCGTGCCAAATTCCTCAAATTTCTCTGGGCATTATACCTCCTTCTCTGCCCTCGCCTGTACTCACGCACCTGGTCTTCAAATAATGGCTCTCCAGGGTTTATAGTTTGGGTCTGGGATACACTGGGCCTCCCTGATGTTTCCATCATTTCAGTTTTTGTTTTTCTTCTTGGAGGATAACAAAGGGGTCTTTAAAGACTTTTAAGACTCCTTTCTTTTCTTTTGGTTTAGAGGGTTCGATTGATAACTTGGCGAGTCTAGCTGATAACTCGTCAGTTATATTGTTTGGTAGTTGCACGCCCTCCTGTTTCGAAACTTGGTCCTTAAGAACCTTTACCTCTGCTTCAAGGTTTTTGATTTCTTCGAGTATTTGCACAAGCAACTGAATTTGGGTGTTATTTTGCTTGATTACTGCGGTTGTGCCTGATGTACCACCACGGTGATCAGCAGGTTTTGCAAAACCTACTGCAGGTGACTCGATTGGGTTTGTTGCCTGAACTGCTTGCTTGTAGAACTGGGTGTTCTGAGTGTTTATGTAATCACTCATGAACTAGCCCACGTTTCTACCTTTTTAAGGATAGCTTCTACTCGGTTTAGTTTTCGGTTGAGCTCTTCAGAGATTTTAAGGGCTTCTGTTTCAACAAGTTTGGGTTGTTTTGCTGCTTCAGACACCAGAACTTTGACTTCTGATGCGGTTAGGGGACGATTTTCTGTGAATAAGATTGTGAGGTTTTTCAGATTTCGTTCAAGTTTTTAGATTTTCTGATCTAGGGAGTGAATTTGTTCTTGGGTTTGTTTAAAATTCTTCAGGCTAATCAGGCTAAACAGGTTTAATCTGTCATATATAACAGAGGTGTTATTGGCTAGTTGTTTATTGGTTACGATTGTTGCTTCTGAGAGGTCTAGGTACTCTAGGGTAGATGTTCGAGATTTTGTATACCACTCCTGTATAGATTGCTCCCACCTTTCGCTCATAAAAGTGCTTTGAAACCGTTTTTTTTTTTTTTAATCAACACGGGTTTTTAAATATCCTAGGTTGGCAATTCGGGCTTGATCATACAATTTATAATTATTTCTGTTCAAGGTTTTGAGTATTCATCTGATTTCCTTTGGGGACAAACTTTGGAACTATCAATCAATCAATTTTTGGGTTGGGTGGCAAATTCACAATTTCTCCATTTTGTAGTGGCAATTTCACAAATATCCCTATTTTTTAATATTTGGTGAGAACATATTTTTTGCAAGACTACTGATACATTTGTTTGCTAATGGTGCATCCTGTTCTGTTTTGAGTTTCAGCCAGCATTTTTATTGATACATAAGCAATGACTTCTCCTCTTTTTTTTTTTTTTTTTAGGAATTTTGATCTTCTGCATGTGATTTGGTGACACTGATTTTGGAAGTATTTCTCAGTTAGGCCCTGTTCGGCTGCACCAAAAATTTTACTGTTCATGTGGGAAAAAAAAAATTCACTCAATTTGGATTTCCCGTACCCATTCCCGAGCCCATTATGCAGCCGAACAGGCCCTTAAGGATGTCATAGTTTTCTGGTCCTATAAATGTTTTATGTACTTCATTTCCAGTATTGTTTACTGTGAAAACAACAACAGATTTGGAGTTTCTGTTAAGTAGTTAGAAACTAAAATATATCTTGAAATCTTATTTTTAGTACTGTTAATTTCTCTGAGCGTTTCATTAAGTTCTGTTCACAAATGAGGCAGCTGAAATCTATTTATCCTGGATGGGTTTGCTACTGTTCATTGCAGCGCTGGCTATTTCTTAACCGTTCGATTTCGATCCAACGGACTGTCATTAATCCGGATCTATATCAGCGTGACGCGTGTTGTTTCCTTCATTTTGCTTTCAACCCTCTGGCACTGCTTCTTCCTTCATTCCCCACTCCTCCGTCTCCGCCTAACCCAAACCCTCGGCCTCCGCCTTCGCCTAACCTAAACCTTTCCTTCCTCTTCTCTCTCGTCGTTTTCTACTCCGCCTATCCTTCTCTTCTCTCCGCAAACCCTTCGCGTTTTTTAAACCTCCGGCTTCATCCTCTTCTCCGCCGCTTCCTGCTCTCTTCCGTTGCCCAAGCTTCTCTCCTCCGCCTATCTGTCTTCTCTCGCTTCGCCTATCCTTTAACCCCTCGCCCCTAACTCCGCCTCACTCCGGCCTCTCCCTTCCAACTCACCTGTCGCCGCCTCGGTCAGTCTCAGCTGTCGCAGTCCAGGTTGGTACAATTTCATACAAATTTCTAAGTTTGTGCGAAAATGAGATTTTTACATTTGCGAGAAATTAGGTTTTTAGGTTTGTAAATTGATACGGTTTCAAACCGATTTGTCAGTTTGTGACAAAATTAGATTTGTAGGTTTCTCAGAAATTGGACTTCTAGATTTCATAGCAGGGAAGTTCACGGATACTAATTAAGCCCTTATAATTGTATGTGAAATAGCACAACTGAGAGTGAGGTGTATTCAAGGATTTCACTATAAGTTGTGTTTTTTCATTTCCATAATTTCGTAGTCAGAAGAGTGAGGTGCACTGCTATTCTACGTCTGTGCAATAAAGCCTTATATAAAGTACTCAGAGAACAAGGATTAAAAAATAATACTTATTTATATATTGTGATGTTTCATCTTAATGTTCAGAATACTTATGTAATATATTGGTGATCAGTTTGTTAATGATTATTGCAAATGATAAATGGTTTATACCTTTTGCCAGTATATTGCTGATCTCAATCCAGGGGCATTTTTGTCTTATGTGCATATAATTATGTAATATCCAATAATCGATGGTGATAATGTACTGTTCCTTTTTATTTGGTACCTGCTATGTTGGATATCAATTTGGCAATATACCAGGGGCATTTTTGTCTTATGTGCATATAATTATGTAATATCCAATAAAAGATGGTGAGAATGCATTGTTCCTTTTTACTTGGTACCTGCCATGTTGGATATCAAGAAAATATTGGATGTAAGTTGGTAGTGTGATTTATGAAATCAAGTTTTAGACATTTATTTGCCTGCACCTATATATTTGCACGCATCTTAAACTTCTAATTTTTTACAATTAATCGCCTTACCTTTAATAAATTACAATCAACAGGCAGTACCAGCTCTTACAGCCAAATGCATAAATTACCAAGCATATCATATCACATAATATCATCTGGTCTGACGTTTAGGTGCACTATATTTTGAGCTTAAATTATTCATATTTGAGATTGCAAACATTAAATACTTGGAAGAAATTGTTCACAAATTACTGTACCAGATACTACTATACTGGTATACACCTTACTTTATCATTTAGAAAATATATATTTAAGATACTGATATTGTTGACAATTGTTCACCTTGAAATATATATGAATTGTTCACAATTTTCTTTTACCATACTGCTTCTCAATTTAATACTAGGTACTTTTAAAAGTCACACAAATTGAATAATCTACAAATCCCATAGTATGCGAACAAATTGAATAATCTACAAGTCAAACATCTAATTCTGTGCAGGTCTTGGATCTACTTGGTGCGATACCAATTTTGATTCTTGAAGAAGATTTGGCAAGTCACCATGAACCGGTAGCTTCCAGTTCATATTCCAGAGCTGGAATTGAGTTTTTTCGATGTTTTTATCTTCAATTTGGGGCTATGCTTGATACTATCAGAATTCTTATGGCATGTTTGCACTATGCTTGAGTTGAATTATTAATTTTTCGTTGAAGCATTTACTCTTATTTTTGTAGAAGTATTTCAGCTGTAACGTTGCTCTCCGGAACAAGATTCTTCAGCAAGATTTCAACCTACGCTTTCAAACTTTACAATTTACTGTTTCCATAGGCGTTTAGGTATTTTTCGCCCTTTATATATTTTTTCAAAATATATATTTTGAAATTTGACATGCTTGATAAATTTAGTTTAAGAAGCATATGATCTATACTTGAAAGTTATGTTATAGATGACCACTATTTTCTCACCCTAAACAATTTAACAACAACCTAAATCAGTCATTTAACAATGAGAATTCACCATGTAACATTTGGCAGCACCAACTAGCTTCTTCAGAAGTTTGATTGCAAATGTGACAATTAACTTCTTAAGAGTAGTGTACAAGTAGGAATTCATTTCTAACAGGAACTAAACAGAGTTCAAAGTCAATTTTTGAAATTCTAACAAAAGAATTTATCAGAGTTACTACCACATGCTAAGATATCAGTTGTAATATTGATCTCAGGAATAATTCTCTCCAGCAAGATTTCAGCCCGCATTCAACCTTTCTGAAGCCATTTCTACCGGCGTTAAGGTATTGTTCTGGCATTTGTTTATTTTTTAGAAGTATATATCTCAAAACTTCAACTGTTTATTAAGTTCACACTGTAGAATGAACCTTCTGACGTTGGCAATATCCAGTATCAATAATTGTCACACCCCAAACCGGGAATTCCGGATTAAGGCATGAGTGAAGTGGTTTTTCTTTTGAAATGATGGAATTATAAAGTTTTAGTAATCAATTTCAGGATTTTTGCAAGTTTTGTCTCTGATAATGTAGTTCTACTTTTAAACAGATGTTCTGTAAATCTCTCTCTAATTTACTCCAAATATTTACAGTATCAATATGCTAATTATACAGTATCAATTAGAGGTTGATAGTTATAAGTAGATTTCTAAAGAATTGGTATGAGTAGTAAATATTTGGAGTAACTCTGATAAAAGTAATTTTATTTAGTATATAATTTTGGATGGGATCTGTACTGTTCACCTACAGTAACATTCCCACTCTCCAACGTCCGATCCGCATCCCATGGCTGAAGATAACGCTTCTTCTCACGCTTACACCTTGCTACGTGTCGCTTTCTCTTTTCAACGTTAACAGCTATTCTCTCCAGTCCTGCCCACCTTCCGTTCCGTCTAAACCCTTCGCTCCACCTCACTTTTGTTTCTCACGTGAAATAGGATTTAGATGAGAAAAGAATAAAGGATTTGAATAAGACCAGAAAAATAAAAAATAAAATAAAAAACACAAAAATGAGAGGAGAAAATGAGAGAGCGGAGGGGCTGGGTTGTGTGCTGATAAAGCAGCAGAATAGGAGCACTCGAGGCCCAGGAGAAAGGCCACGCACTCTGCCTCCAAAACCGCAAGGTTCTTGAATCCTACACCGAGATGGATGAAATTGAAATCGACGATGCTTCTCTCCACTCCGGCAGCGCTGCCATAGATGCAGGCCCCTCTGATCTCCTCCTCATCTGTGCGTATGTCTATGCTCCCCTATCCCATCCTTTTTCAGCAATCCATTTAGGTCGTACGGTAAGTTAACTTCTTTCTTTGTTTCTCATTTATTTTGTTGAAGTGATGATCTGGATATGACATCAGAGGAGAGAAGGCACACTCAGAAAGAAAGAGGAGGCGGCTTTGCATGCAAACAATCTAAAAAGTTCCTCATAGGTTTGTTGATTTTCTATCTATTTCAGTATAAATAGGAGAAAAATGGGCTCAGTTTTGGGTTTAGTTGAACATTATTGGTCATTTGGGGAAAATCAAGAGTTGCTGGTACTGTAACGATATGTTAAGTATGTATTGGTAAAATTTGAAAACATTGTTTTAGACTTTTGTTGACTTTTACTAAAGAAGCAGCTTTGATGTTATGTAGATCACCATGGAATTCTAATATGTTAGTGGAGGAATTGGATGCTAATGAAAAACAAGCTTTCCTTAGAGTGGCATCGAAAGCTTGCAAGGTCAGATTCAAAACTTTACGTACATGCATGTGTGTGTGTGTGTGTGAATTTTCTCATGTGCTTTCTATTGATCATAATAGTTGGTTGTTATTTGCAGTTTTTCCAAAAATTTGTTTAATCCTTTAGCATGTGGTTCTAATTTGGGTCATTACTGGAAAAATATATCAGTGGTAAACTGGTACTAGACCACAACTGACAAGTATCTTTATACATTCATTGTTCATGTAGATTGAAGGAGAATGACAAGTTTGTAGTTACTCCCTTTGAGAAGAATCTTGACATGTGGAGGCAGCTCCAGAGAGTGCATGCTTGAGCATAAAGACCTGGTATAGTTTAATTTAATGACCCTATTTATGCTCAATTTTCCTGCCCGAGGCACCTTCAGTTTACCAGTGACCTCCAGTAAATTTCTCCTATTGATGTCAATATCATATTTTACTATTATTTTGGGTGGTCAGTACTGAGCTGTACAGCATGACCATACCTTTGTATTCTATTGTTAGACCAGTGTTTAGGTGAACTATTGAGGATTAAAGGGAGCCCAATTTGGCTTTGAATTAACTTACTACTTCTACTTCAACATTGAGGACAGTTACTTGAAAACTTAATTTGAGGTGTAATTGAAAAAAAAAAATTAAGGCTTATTTGCTGTTTGTGTGCCTCTATTAAATGATGTCATTATGTGAATTGTTCATCTTTATTTTAGAACACCTTTAATGAAGGTGTTGACTCATGCTATATTTGTATTGTGTGATTTGTTTTTTATAGATTGTAGTGGTTGTTGATGCGAGGGATCCCTTGCATCAAATATATTCTGCTCCTGTGAAGAATACGAAATAAATTTCTTATTACAAATGAGTGTAATATCTTAAGATTATGACAAAAGTTGTATCTCATATTCTTATTTCAATATATTTATGAAATAAGTTTCTTATTACAAATGAGCATAATATATTTGTACACTAAATACCAAATGGTCATAATGTATCATATCCAATTACACTAAATTAATAAAATTTTCTTCATCTTCCATATTTGAATCATATACAATTTTTCTTTGCAATAGCTTTATTGATAATTGTAGTTTGATTTTTTCCATGTCTAAGGCACATGTATACTTTAACTTGCTTGAGGGGCACAACCTGACGCTGTAATATTTTTCTGATTTGTAGGTCTTGAAAGGTAGATTGCTGGTGAACCTTTTGCCTTGGTACATGCCACTAAGAGATCAAGGTACTGTTTTACCATTACTATATCAGGTTGCATAGCTGCAAATTGCGGGTTTACTTGCAATAACTTACCTTAGTATATATCATATTAGAGTTACTTTTCAATCCATAATTTTGTATTTTAGTATAGTATCACAACAACTGAAGCTACTTTAATTCCTCAAAAACAATCAAAATTCAAAGTAACTAATTGGGCACAATAAACCCAACATTTTGTTTTATTTTAGCGTTATATGAACAAAGAACTTATTGGGCACAATTGTCAATATTTAATGCAATACATGTTCTCTATCACAAAGGTCTAAGACAAGTATCATTTGCAGATACATAATAAAAAAGTTTCTACAAAAAAATCCTTTTCTAATGAGAATTTCATGAAAATACTAAGTTCAAAACGTACAAAAATTATACTAACAGTTTCAAATAGCAATTTAAGTCAAAAAAATATTAGTCCCACTGGCAGCATTTAATGCTTACATGTACTGATCAACAATTAGTGGAGAACTTTTCAGTTTTGGACATTTTATAACCCAATAGATAAAACAAAGTATGAAAAACTTTCTAATTTTGGACATTTTATAACCCAATAGGTAAATAAAAGTATTCATACAATTTCATCTTAGTTGAAAAAGAGATTCCTTAATATCTTATAGATTTTTTGGAACTTTGCTTACAAGCTTCGCTCAACATCATTACTCTGTTGGTGCTATCTTACAATGATTATTTATGGTACTGCGATATAAGGTTTTATCAACACTAATGATCCAGATGTAGGTGGCATACTCCAGCACATAGAAGGATGACATGTCGACACTAATGATCCACATGTTCCATATGTAAACTATTACTTTTTTTAGAGTAAACTATTATTTCAGTACTTACAAGATACGTACTGTACCGAATTTTGTAAATCGTTTTGCTTCAGTACCGTATTTTGTAAATCATTGCCGAAGCAAAGCGAGGCTTGTCCTCTAGTGTAAAATAATAGGTTCTGCCTCCTCTGAGCAAAAATTATCAACATTGGACATGCTAATGTTCTCCAATCTTCAATTAATGAATAAAAGATATGAGTAGAACTAAGGTGCTCTTAATCTCACCAAGTCCTTTGTGAGCTTAACTCAAAAATCTATCGGATTGACTTCAAACGACATTTTCAAACCGTTAGATGTTCAATCTATATTAAAATGTGCTTGGAGACCAAATTTTTCATTTTTTGAAATTTTTTTACTATTTATTAAGCTGGTTTGAAAACCGCTGTTTTTCAATGCTAAATTTTTTTAATAAAAACAGCGGTTTTCAAACCAGCTTAATAAATAGTAAAAAAAATTCAAAAAATGAAAAATTTGGTCTCCAAGCACATTTTAATATAGATTGAACATCTAACGGTTTGAAAATGTCGTTTGAAGTTAATCCGATAGGTTTTTGAGTTAAGCTCACGGTTTGACTTGGTGAGCTTAAGAGCACCTTAGTTCTACTCGAAAGATATATAGGTAAATTAGCTATATTTATGAAATTGATAACATATCTCCCATTTTTGTGGAAGTCTTAAGTCATAGATAACATTTTGAATATATTATTGTTTCGTTTATTTTTAATTTTTGAGATATCGTAACTAGAGGTGCTGTTTATCGGTTATGTTCGATTAAAATTGAAATAAAGTAGTCAAATCAAAATTTTATTCGAGCCAAGCAGACAGAATTTTATTCATGGATGCTACATGGACTGGAACATTAGATTTGTATGAATTCATAATCCAGCCCGAATGAAATGCGCGGCCTTTTTAATTTTTGTGCGAATTCTAATCCAACGGTCTAGATCTAATCAGAAATATTATGTTACTCAGAGGCTATGTTGCATGGATACGGGTACGGGTACGGGTATCGTATCGGATACGATACGGATACGGCGATACGGCAATTTTCAAAAATTCCGGATACGATACGCCAATTATATATATATATATATATATTATTTTTTATTATTTATATATTGTATTTAGATAATCATAAAAAAATTAATTAAAGATTCAAACTATAAAAAATTAAAGACTTACTCTAAGTATAGATTAAATACCATAGTTATTGGTATAGTACACAAGTGAAACTATGGTGGAGTGGTAAAGGTTTTGGCCAACTTGGAGCTATCCGGGTTCGAATCCCGCTGGGCGAAAAAAAATCACATTTGCAATGGTCTTTGCGCGGCTCACGGGTGTGGGCCGGTTCACGGTCGCGGCTCACGGGTGCGGCGCGCGCGGTTCACTGGCGCAGCTCACGTGTCCCGCCGTATCCTGGGCGTGTCCGAACGTTATTTGCCGTATCCTGGAGTGTCAACGGAGTATTGGAGACTGTATCGACCAAGTAAGGATACGCCACGTAGGCGGATACGCCAGCTAGCGTATCGGACGCGTATCGGTATCAGATACATGTCCGATACGGATATAGAGCCTATATTGGCGTATCCGAGTAACATAGCTCAGAGGATATGAATTCAGAGTTTTAGTCCGTGTCCGGTGTCCCCCCAATCCCCTGAGGGTATACAATCTAAAAAAGCGGGTGGCTCAGATTGACCAAATTCAATCCAGTGTCTATGGAGATTGTAGAGGGTATGTTTTGGGATTCGTGCTAAGTAAAAAGAACGGTCCGGATTTATCACTTACACACCTCAGGTAGCTGGATGATACGCATTCGGATTTTATTGGGTAGTTGTTAGATCTCTTTGGATTCAGCTTTACTTCACTCTTTCACCATGGTCGGTGGTCGCGTGCCTTTGTCGAAATTTAATTATATTCTTATTCGTTCTCAATCGCACATGTCGACTTTAAATGCCCCTTCGAGAGTCGAGACGCACTTTAAATTATTCACAGATCGGAACCTCTTCTTCATTTCATGTTCTATATTTTTATCTGAGAGTCGAGGTTGAGTCAAGAGAGAGAAAGCTTTCGATTTCCTACTTGAAGAACTTTAGCTGGTAATTTCATTTTTTTTTTATTTGGATCCTGAATCAAACAACGCTATATCCTTAATCGGCACTTCCTATTGTAACCTTAACACTTGATTTTCGCAATTTCATTGGTAAATTTGAGACCTATTGTAGCCTTAACTGTTTTTGATTGCTTATTTTGAACAGATCCTACGTGATCCATGGTTAAGTAGAAACAATAAGCCTATTTAACATTTTTAGGTGATAAGGAGATGGAGGGCACTGTGTTTACGCCTTCACTGGAAGCAATGAAGAGTGTGAAATCTGAGAATGGAGTCATACTCACCAAGCCATTTCTTGATGTGTGCAAGCTCATCCTCCCTGTTTTAGGTAATAGTAATACAACATTTTCATTCATTTTTCACTTGCTAAATCTGATTGGCTATCAGGGATGTAGCCCGGAATTGATTCAGGGGTAGGCAAAAGTCCAGTGTAGACAAAAATTAAAGACTTGAGCTGCGCAAAAAGAAAATTGATTCAGGATAAGTACAGGCTGTGTCAGAACTGTGCTGGTTGCTTGCTCCAGATCTCTTCTTCTATTTTTATTTTTGCTTTTTTGGGGATCAGAGAACACTTGATGAAACATTATGCATCTGTTCTGAGAAAATTATTTCCATGAAATTTATACCAGAATGGTGCAATCCTGATTGCATTTGTACTGGTTTGTATTGTGTATTGTACTCGGAATCTCAATGACAAAGTATCAAAAAAAATGGAATTAAAATATCTAACCGCTTCTACAGATTTATTAGAAAAATTATGTCTACAGGTTTTAGATATCAGCACCGCAGATTCTCATTTTCTACTCAAGTAATTTATATTCTTGATGGCTCGTTGTTTTTTTACAGATAAATTTGGAGCTGCCATGTCACTTGTCAAGACTGACATCGGGGGTAACATCACAGTAAGGATATTATTTACCGCCTTTTGACTTGATTAAGTTTAGCTCTTCAAGGTTTTTTTTTTTTTTTTTTAAAGGTTCTTTTGTGAATAAATTGCAATCCTATTCTCATTATCTATGTTTTAATTCTTGACTAATTCTTTAAATTTCAGAGGCTGGAGAACAAGTACTTATCTGATCCGTCAAAATATGAGCATTTGTACAGTATGGTGCAAGTTGAGGTTGAAAAAAATACAGCAAAGGACTCTTCAAGCTGCACAAATGGGCTTTTATGGCTGACAAGGTAATTTTTTCATTTATTTATCCATCCTCATATTTGAAAGTAAACTGTGTTTATATATGCAGCACATGATATGATTTAAGTGATGTCATATGAGATAGATAAGAAATTCTATTATTTGTTTTTCAATACTTTCAGAGCGATGGATTTCTTGGTTGAACTGTTTAAGAACCTTCTAGAATATCCCGACTGGACCATGTCGCAAGTCTGTACCAATTCTTATGAGAAAACTCTGAAAAAATGGCACGGATGGCTTGCCAGCTCTAGCTTTAAGGTACGGAGACTCATATTTGAGGTCATTTTTGGTATCAACAATTTTGAGTTAAAATTACAAAATACATCATGCACAGTTACATACACGTGTTGTACCAAAGAATATTAGAGCTTTATTTTAGGTCCACAGATGACTTGACCCTGAATAAGTAAAAAAACTTATTTATATGAAGAAAACAAGTATAGGAAAAGCAATTAGAAAATCAAATCAGAGAACTAATACAAAAGTTGAATTTATAGCTTGCGATGAAGCTAGCACCTGATAGGAAGAAATTCATGGAGGTGATAGGCGGCACAGGTGATGTCAACACTGATATGGCAAAATTCTGTGCTGAGTTTTCGCCTTTTCTTGCAGAGAATCACAGCTTCCTTGTATGATTAATTCCCTCATATGTTTGTTTTGCTTCATTTTTTGTGTCTTCTAGTTAGGACAACATAGCATTCGTTCAAAATTCTTCAGAAGTTCATTTAAAACCAAAATAATCAAGGGCTTCTTAGCATAATTTGCCTTGCAGAAGGTGGTAAAAGATATTTTGCAGAAAAATAATTGTATACCCTTTTTGATAATCAAAGATGCTATTATAAGAGATATTTTGCAAAATAATCTATAATTGTATGCTCTTTTTGATAATTGAGTACTTTTATTTTTTGCTATATGCAGGCTAGTGTGGGGCTTGATGAGATGAAGGCTTCTTAATCCCAAGTGCCACCTGTTCCGAATATGTGTGCTTGGTATTATCAAAAAAATAAACAAAGAAAGGGGCAGGAACCCCTTGTGTTACAAGGAGTTCCCATGTTTCTCTTTACTGTAATATTTGACCTTACTAGTTTATTCTGGACTGAAGTTTTTCATCTCTTGGCTCATTCTGACAACAAATAATTTACACAGGAGTGAAATCAGAAATTGATATTGGAGGCTGGATAAATAACTATCATGTAATTATATTTTACAAGGGGAGATAATAGTATTAATTATTATAGAATTAGAAATCTTAAAGGATAACACATAAAGGAGGTGCTTAGCATCCTTTGGTCGGTACCTCCATTTTCACAAATTAAAAGATTATAAAATGAACGGATAGAGTCAAATAGTAATAACTATATTTTAGCGCCTTCTATTCAGTTGTAGAAGAGGTTTATGTAACGAGTAATATCTTTAGAGTAAAATTTATAATTTAACGGAATTTATTGAATATTATCCACGAACAACTGCAGCAAGAACTATTCTGAAGTGAAAAAGTATGTTGGTAAATTCATCATCGAAATTCAACTATATAATATATTACCAATTATTTAATAAAAAAAGTCTATTGAATCCTTGTTTCCTCATCTTTTCATCACATTTTATGATTTATCAACTACCTTTTCGGATTTATATACCATTTCATAAGAGTATACTGGAGGCAAAAATGAAGAAAATACGTGCTGGACCATAAATATAACACTTGTCGGCACGTCATGAGATCTTATGAGTATTTGACGACGAATATACGCATTAAAACAGTACGTTGTACCAGGGGCGGACCCAATGTATTCTAGGGGCAGCTGCCCTCCTTGGATTTTGAGTTTTAGTGGAGATTTATCGGTTCCGACCGACTTTGCTTCTCTCTGGAATATTTTTTGCCCCTCTCTGGACGTTTTATTTGTAATTCGGGTTAAATTTAGAGTTAAAATTAAAATAAATTTGTTGAATTTTGATTGATAATTAGAATTATAAGTCAGAGAATCAGAAATTACAAGTCAAATCATTGGAAAGTATAAATTAAAGTATTATTTTTTATCGAGTACCTAATTGGTTAATGGATTTAAACCCAATTCGATTTTTTTTTTGCCCCCTGATGAAAATCTTGGATCCGCTCCTGCGTTTTACGTCAGTTGAAAAATCACGTCTTGCAAAATTTTGAACGCAGATCCTTCCGTAAATTATAAAACCTTAATTGGCAATGGGGTTGTACTGTTCTTTCTGCAGTAGCACGCCTTCTCTGTGCCGTCCGATCGGAGACGAAGGGCTCCAGATTTTCTTCGCTGACGTCAGATGATGTCATCCCCCAATTTTTACGCCTTCGTCCCCTCACGGCGACGTTTGTTTGTTTACTCCTCTTCTCTGTCTTCCACCGACTAAACCCTCAGTCCCTCACCACCTCTTTTCCCCGTTCCTTTCCACACTGTTCCAAACTTCTCGCCCTCTCCTCCTCGCCTGACAATGTTTGCTTCTCTCCGTCGGCTGCCGCTCTCTTCCCAGCTGGACGACGCGTGGCTCTCCGATTGAACGCCGCGTGCCCCCACTGTGACTCCTTACTCAACTTCTCCACCGTCAATAGAAGCTGCAAATCACTCTCCTCCTTTGCTGCTCGTCTTCTCGCCCTCTCCTCCTTGCCTGACACTGCTTGCTTCCCTCCGTCTGTTGCCAAGTGACGAAACGTCAAAACGGAGGTACTGTCTCTTGCGATTAATTCTTCCTATTCTGATTTTGTTCCCCATTTCTTTATTACAAATAGATGTTGTAAGTGCAAGAATTAAGGTCACATAGGTCAGATCTCATACCACTCCAGTGCCAAAAATGTATTTTGGCAAGGTCTTCCTTAATTATCATTTCTCCCATTAGCAAACAAATTGTCCATCTAAGCGCAAAATTGATAGTTCCAACTGCAATTGACTACGTTGCAACACACAAAAGGTATAACCATTTAATTAAGATCCCCAAAAGCAGTACTGTTTGATCATTGGTCCATGTCAGTTCTCAACCGTGCCAGAATCAGAGGACTGTACCGAACGGGTTTCAATTTACAAATACATATGACGTCAGCGAGGACAAGCTGAACAGCTATTATACCTATATTGACAACCTAAATTCAGTATTTTAAAGTACTGATATAATTCAATTCCAATATGCACCTATATGGCATCATTAGTACTGACATAATTGTACTTAAATATGACCTAAATATGACCTAAATTCAGTATTTTAGTACTGATGTTAACTCATATGACCTAAATGGCATCAGTACTAAGTCATCAGTATTTTAGCACTGATATTAACATCAGCAATACCTATATGGCATCATTAGTACTAATGTTAACTCATATTGTGCTAAAATACTGAATTTAGGTCATATTGTACTCTAAAATATGAATTTAGGTGCATATAGGAAAATACCATGATAGTATAATCACTCAAAAACTGCAAAACGACCTGTTCTGGTAAACCAGTCAGTGAAGACTGGTACAGGGACCAAAATGCAAACTAAATTATACTGGCATGTAAAGGACTTCAAAACACACAATTTAGACCCAAATTTTACATTCATAGCATTTTCTATGCATTTCCTATGATTTTCTGAAGTTTAGCCTTTGAAATATGAAAAAACCAGCAAAATACCAGCACAGTTCCCAGTTTACTCCTGTGTTTAGACCCCTTTCTGGTACAGCTATGATGCCCCAAAATTCATGAAACTTTACCAGTATGTAGAGTACCATTTCCTGAGAATTTCAATATAAAGAAATTGAAATTTGGTTGAGCAGATCCTTCATAATGATTTTTCTAAAGACAGCACTTTCCAGAAACAAAACTGCACAGCTCAAAGTTCACAGCTGTCATATTTTACCCCTGCCTTTGTGCAACCTTTAAGCCTAGAAATAATGCCCCAAAAATCATGAAATTCAACAGCATTTTAGATTACATCCTCCTTTGTAAAATCATATGTTATACCAAAATTTCTGTTTATTACATTGCTCAGAATCAAGCTCCAAAATTGCACTAAAATGAAAGGTGTTGAACACATGGAGAAATCATGTTCACTGTTAAATAAATGTCAAATAAATACATAAATACATAAGAATACATCTACAAGCTTCTTTAATCTCATATTTGATGTCTATACATTAAAATCACACCATTATGTAGCAAAATCCCATGATTAGAGTTGTTCTTTGCTAGCATGAAACCAGTACCTAGGCTGACAGGTACCCTTATTCAAAAATTAATAAAATGAAGGGTCAAGATGAAAACAGGCCAAACTTAACTGCTACATGCTCTCTATTAACCCCTCTACAGTATTGTAAAGCTCAATCATCATAAACCAATCCCTTAGTACTTTGAATATTCATTGCAAAATCCACTTTCCTGTTAAAATGAAGAAAATATGTGAAATTGCCCAAGTACAAAACTGACAGGAAAATAGATTTTGAAATAAGAATTATGCCTATCTAAAATCTTCCCTGAATCATGAAAACCTCTTGAATTGATAGTATAACTTATAGAGATCATTATTTCTGCATTTCAGATTACTTGTATCAGTTTTGTGATTATTTCTCAGTGGACTAATTTCACCTAAAATCAGTTTTACAGCAGGCGAACACGAACATGCAACTTAAGAATTTTAATAAAAAAATTAACCTTATTCATGTTACATTTGTCTTTTTCTTTAACAAGCCATGTTAGATTTGCAGATGTATGAGAAATCTCTTCCTCTATTTGAAGATAACCCTTCTACATCTGTATACTGTAAATTTTCAAAATTCATTATTTTATTTGTAAATGATATTAATTTTCACTTTTTTCAACATAGTCTTCTTATTTTCTCAGAAAAAAAGGTTTAGATTTTAATTTAATTGGCTTAAAAAATTTCTAGACTATCTTACACAAGCATCTCTTGGAAACTGTGGCCGCTCTTATTGCCAACAAGTTCCTTTACACTTTGGTAACCATTCCTTTCTAAAATCCTTTTTGTCAGGAAATGCTGATAATTCTCAATTGTTGTAGGATATGGGTAACAAATTGAAAAATAGTGTTTAAATTTGAGGCAATGCAAATGAGACCTTGGCACTTAGTGTTGTTGATCGTAATTCATTGGTAATGTTTTCTCAAAATGTATCAACTGGTATTCTTGGTGAATATTTTATTATTTGGTTGGTACATAATGCAATGTCATTGATAAATTTATCTAGGCAAAAGCTTTGCCTGAGCCACTATCGGTTAAGGCGCAATCCTTGGTTGAAGCATTAGAGGGAAAGGTTATCTATATAACCCAATCTAAATATTTAATAGTTTTGATCTCTATGTTTGTTATGAATTGTAAGACCTTTTTTTTAATTTATGTGACAGAGTGTAGATGCCTTTATGGATGCATTAAGAGCTTTAGCAAATGATGCATACTGCCGGTGATTTTTTTCTATTTATCTATCATATTGAAATTCAACTGATTTTTTGTGTTATTGTTTATTATAGTGGTTTGTTAGTGAAGAACCTCGACGATAATTTGGAACTGTCAAAATTGTATGCCTGCCATAAGGTATGTCATAATAAATTTCAAGTGATTTTCTAACTATCTAAAAAAATAGTCAAAAAATTCTAAAAAAAATGTAAAATTTGTTCAACAAGTTCATTATCATGTGGAGATCATGTTGAACGGTTCAGATCAATTGTTTGGACTTTGAAAATAAAATATTGATCCATTGTACGGACTAATATACACTATGCATAGTACCGTAGCATCACTGTTAAAACTATTAATTGGGATGGTACATTTAGGTTCAATATTGGCATCAGAGTATGCACACCATTAAAACTATGTAATTTAAAATTGCAGGGTAAATTATCAGATTAAGCATTCAAGTTGTTAACAGACTATCACAATGCTATTGTCACTCTCTCAGCCTTGCCGGCTGCTGCAACTGGAGGTGTAAGTCAAATTGCATACAATTATGAATAGGGTTCAAATGCCCCATGTCTTTCATGCCTCACATCATTATCTCCGTTTTCAAAATCCAAACAGTCAATCCGAACCGCTCAATATAATCTCCATGTTAAAATGTGCTTGGAGACCAAATTTAAATTTTTTGGAATTCTTTTACTATTTTTGTAGATAGGTTCGAAATCACTGTTTTTCAGTGTTTTTCAGAAAGAATGTATTTTTCTGATAGAGATATTTATATAATTGTTTCAATTAGTGAATATTGTGGAAAAAACCCTACATGACCAACAGATTGCAGGACAAGCAGCTCCCCACCTATTCAACTTCCAAGAGGAAAACAAATCACATCACATACTGATAACTAAATTTCTGACATGGTCATCGTATAGTTTTATTAAAAAGAATGGATTTCTTAGTTTGCCTAACCTGTTAAGAGAAACTTAGATTAGGACTGTAGGGTCATAATACTCGGATGGCACCAATGCATCTCTTAGTAAGTGCTTAAATAATTGTCAACAGGGTTTTTCTTAGTAGCACGGTTCATAGGAGAATAGAGTAGATCCAAATTCTAAGGTGCACATGTGCGTAGAACACAAATTTACAATTGATGTTCGCAGTAGTAATTCTTTTGCTTTGTAAGTCTTTGTTTGGACTGTCATTTATGGATTCAATTATTTTGTTTTGATGTTCAGCTTAATTGTCAGAGCTTCTTCATCTGCCGCTCAAGCTCTGAAAGTCTCTCTCTCTGATTCTTTATGTGTTTAACCCAAAGGAGAAGAATTAATAAAATTTAGTCTAATGCATCGATTAGAGTGGCCTTTCAAGTAAGCTGCTTTCTTTTCGCGTCATATAATTTTGAAAATCGAACAATAGTTAATAGTTACCGATTCTTTGTGTAATTATGAAATATAAATGACAATGTGATATTGCATTGTATGGTACCAAAAGCTTATGGAATCTGAACCCTCTTTATAATACTATCGATTAGCTTATTCTAAAGTATTCTATCTATAGAAGGGCACATAGTATTTAGTATATAAGTGATATTGTTGCATTTTAATAATATCGATTAGGTTATTCTGCCTTATGTTATCTACATAAGGGAACATAGTTTTTAGTATGTGAACTAAACATATCTCAGATGTGTCACCATGTGGACCCATAAGCATTGGCTTTCTCTATGGCAAGATGGACCTCTTGATAATTTTTTAGCGTGCATAGGACTGATAATTTTATTGGATAATATATGCAATAATGAGCCTTTCTTTGATATTACACAACCTTGATAAAAGAAAAAAAAAAGGGGGGGGGGGGAAGCAATAACCTGTCTGTTATTATTTATATATTTTTTGTGTAAATTGGTTTTATCTTGTACCAGATGTATTTTTTTTACATTTCAATTTCACAAGAAATATGTGCTGCAATAAGTAAAAAGAAGAAAAGAACAAAAATATCACTCATATATGCTAACATACACAAAAGAAAACGGTTGTGGCGTAGCCACAACGACGCACCTAGTTATTGTGAATTAATAACATATTAAATAAGATATCGGAAAGGCCTATTAGCTCAGCTGGTTAGAGCGTCGTGCTAATAACGCGAAGGTCGCAGGTTCGAGACCTGCATGGGCCAATTTTTCAATTTTGACGTTTTTTAAATAAGTCCATATTTTGTAATCTACATTTATCTATTGCACGCAGTAGAAGGCACATCGCTAACTGAATTAACCGAGATTTTTATTAATACCCTAAAAAAAAAATATATATTAAAAATGGCCTCAGTTTAAAAAAAAATTTAAAAATGCCCTAACCGCTCCATGATGGGGCGGTCCACTGATGGTAGAAAACCGCCCTATTTCTGGGCGGTCCACCTCCTCCAGAAAACCGCCCAGAGGTGGGGCGGTTCTGTGTTTTTTTTTTTTTCTTTCAGATTTTATATATTTTTATAAGGAAATGTATATAGTGATGTATATATATTTGTAAGATGTATATATTGTTAAGATATATTTTTATTTTTTAAGATATATATATTTATAAGGAAATACATATTGGTATTTTTTTTTTAAGATGTATATATTGTTTAAGATATATTTTGGTTTACTAAGATATATATTATTGTAAGGAAATATATATTGATATATATTATTTTATTGTAGATTTTATATAAAAATGGAGGAAAGTGCTTAATTTTTTTTATTGTAATTTTCAATAAAAGTGAGTTGAGTTTTGATGCGGTTATACGGCTGTTGTACTGATTGTCGATTTGGCTAACGTGATAAAAATTAAATTAGGGTTTATAAATTAAATTAGGTTTTAGGTAATCTAAATCGGAAGTCAAAAAAATATGTAATCAAAATCGGAAGTCAAAAAAAAAAATCCAAACTACGTAAAATAAATGTCCACAACTCATGCAAAACAGTCCAGACCGAATACATAATAGTAGAAACCTATCAAACTACAAAACATAAAAAAACCTAACGTCGAGGGCGAGGGCGACGACCAGAGAGATCCAACCTACGAGGTGGATGACGGTCCCTAGGCGGCTGTACACGCCTGACGTGAACCTCCTCCTCCTGTGCGGCTGTATCCGCCTCGGCCCACGGATCATCCACCAGTGGGGGGATAGGCTGCATAGTAGGCACCTCCCATGGCTCCCAGGTCGATGGATACGTAGGCGGAGGAGGCGGTGTGCCAAATATAGCAGATGCATAGGCATCTGCATGCTGTGCTCCACTCCCACTAGCCTCGTCATCGTGCTGTCTGGCCTCCGGATATCGTGGCATGTGGAGGCTCCGTCTCTCATCCCCGGCATAATCTCCCATAAAGTCATCCATAGTGAACTCCGGAGTAGAATGTCGTGGGGGAGCTCCACCCTTAATGGAAACAATGTTAGTTTTGCTACATACAAATAAGTAGTAAGTTGAATAAATAATAAATTTTTGCTACCTGTCCAACCTGCACCGGAACTCCATACTCATTGTAGTAAGCGCTCCACGCATTGTTATTCAACACCCATTCGTGGAAACCCCAACCTGATTCATCCACTGCATAATTGGAGACAAATTAATTAGAATAGTTTTTGTACCGAGAAATGACTGTGTACGACAAAATCAAATTACCTGGAGGAGGTGGCGGCATCTCATCACCGTATATAGCGACTCTGGGCTGATCCGGATCTAGTGGTGTGGGCTGTATCTCGCGCCAGTTTATGTTCTCCCCACTGTCATGCAACATGGCAACGAGGCGGCCGTCAAAGCCGGAGTCCTCCACCATAGGAGCAGTGTGCTGGAGCATTGTACATCCCACTGCTCGCCAACCATCTCGTGCCATGCACACCAAGCTGTGTGCCACTCCTCTGATACCGGTAAGAATCTGCACAAAGTGTATTTATTAATTTTTTTAGGAAAAACTAAATAAACATTTAATGCTTTAAATATGTTAGTTTCGTAAGTAATTACCTGGCGAGCCTGCATCGGTCCGAAAGACATATAACCACTCGACCCTGCACGAGAAAGCCTACGTCGAAGGGTCTCACCCCAATGGCCCGTGAGGTATACCGAGGGCATGCCCCACCTCTGGTACCAGACTAAGTACCTCAATCCTCCAGGCCCTGCGCCCAGTGTGACATCATCGGCCGTAGGAGGCTGCCACATGTGAAACTGTGGAGACTGTGCCTGGAGGTAATGCTCTGCGTGACGCGTGCTCCAGTCGACGTTGGGCTTATTGTGTTTAGTCCTGCAGTACATTTAAATTAAAAAAAGAATGTTAATCAAGTGCAGAACTGAACAAGTAACGGTAGGAGAGCAATTAAGTAATTGTAACTTACTTGTGCAACTTGGTGGTCTCAGCCTCTCCAAGCTCTGGGAACTGCGGGACAAATGCGTCCAGACCAAACTGTCGGGTCACGCGATCTGGATACGTGTACTCAACAATCCAGTAACATACACACGGCCCCCGATAAAACCAGAGATGCCTCTGCTCCAATGTCAGTCGACAAAATGCGTTCCTTTCGTAGAACTCCCGGTAGGGGAACCAGTCGACGCTGCTCTCGTGAAGCATCTGGAGCTGACTCCGGACATATGAAATCCCCACAGTTCTCCCCCTGCCCGTGTTCTCGTACGTGTGTCGATCGCCCCATATGGCACCGTACGCGGGACACCTCTCGGCATCATGTCTCCTCAAGTAAGGGACAAGAGACGGACGAACTGGCCGACATACCGGCAAATGAGACCACGACCATTGCTGGAGTAGAAGAAGCGGTCCGTGGATCTGCTTGTTCTTCACCTATATTTTGGACATGAGGTGAATGTGTTGGTGATTATTGAACCCTAATTATTGTAATTTAAATTCCGAAATATTTGTGAAAACTTACCAAGCAAGCATGGCACAGGCTCCGGTATAAGTGGGCGATCACAGCTCCGCCCTAGTTCCAGGTCGATGGCTTCTCAATTTCTGTCAGCAGAGAGAGGAACATAATCGGAACCGAGTCACCGCTGGAGTCCACGAACATGACGCTGCCACAGAGATCCAGCACAAAGGCCCTCACATACCTAAAAATATAAAATAGTAAAGATAAAACCTAAACCATAATTTAATTTATAAAACCTAAACCCTAATTTGTAAAACCTAAACCTTAATTTAATTTATAAACCCTAATTTAATTTATAAATCCTAACTCTAATTTATAAACCCTAATTTATAAACCCTAATTTATTTTATAAAACCTAAACCCTAATTTAATTTATAAACCCTAATTTAATTTATAAATCCTAATTTAATTTATAAACCCTAATTTATAAACCCTAATTTAATTTATAAAACCTAAACCCTAATTTAATTTATAAACCATAATTTATAAACCCTAATTTAATTTATAAATCCTAACTCTAATTTGTAAACCATAAACCCTAATTTAAAAACCTAAACCCTAATTTAATTTATAAATCATAATTTAATTTATAAATCCTAATTTAATTTATAAAACCTAAACCCTAATTTAATTTATAAACCCTAATTTAATTTATAAATCATAATTTAATTTATAAATCATAATTTAATTTATAAACCATAATTTAATTTATAAAACCTAAACCCTAATTTAATTTATAAATCATAATTTAACTTATAAATCCTAATTTAATTTATAAAACCTAAACCCTAATTTAATTTATAAACCCTAATTTAACTTACTCGCGTCGAGAAAATCAACAACCCGCACACGGCAATTCAATTTCCAAACTGAACCATAAACTCTAATTTTTATCAACTTCATCGCGTCGGGAAAATCAACAACCCGCACACGGCAATTCAATTTCCAAACTAAATCCTCTTAATTCTACAAAAAAATAAATTAATAATTTACGTAAACGTACCAGAAAAAATCTGATCGAGAGAAAGTTGGCCGAGAAAGAGAGAGAGAGGGTGGCCGAGAGAGGGAGAGAGGGTGGCCGAGAGAGGGAGAGAGGGGCTGAGGTGGGGGGGGGGCTGGTTCGGGTGGCTGTCGGGTGGTGGTGGCGGGGTGGGGGAGGGGATGGGCGGCCGGGTAGAGAGGAGGAGAGACCGGGTAGGGGGCGGGGAATGGGAGGCCGGGGGTAGGGTGGCCGGGGAGAGGGGAGGCCGGGGGTGGGCGGGGCTGGGCGGGGCTGGGCTGGGGGGGGCGGGGGGGTGGCTGTCGGGTCGGGTAGGAGGAAGGGTGGGGGGGGCGGGTAGGTTAGAGGGAGGGGGGAAGGGACCAGAGGGGGGCTGTGGGGAAATAAAAATTTCGGGCTTGAACCGCCCCATCATTGGGCGGTTGGGTATGGGGGGTGAACCGCCCAGTGATGGGGCGGTTTGGTTGAGGGAGGGAACCGCCCCATCATGGGGCGGTTAGGGCATTTTTCAAATTTTTTTCAAAATGAGGGTATTTTTATTATTATTATTTTTTTTTAGGGTATTAATAAAAATCTCGGCTGAATTAACCTTGAATAAAATAGATCATTGGTGTATTTTTCTTTTGGAATGCTAAATCTGAATGGGTTTACTTTTCTATGCCATATAAGCAATCTCATGGAAAAACAATATTAACTCCCAACCTAATTTTGTTTTCCCACTGGCTTGCGTGATTACTTGCTTCTCTCCAATTAATATTTATTAATTCTTCTATAACAATTGTAATACTCGAATTAAAAACCGGCTAATATGACATCAGTGTCATTTCAGTCTATATAACACCACCTTCAAAACTTATTGAATTGACTTCAAACGACAAATTCAAAACAGTTCAAACTGATCTACTGTACGAGTGATGTGTTTATATGCAAAATTTATATTTTTTTTTTCGAGTTATTTTAGTACGAAGTCAAGCGGTCAAAAATGTTGGAAAATGAATGTATTAAAATTAACTTAAAAACTCTCATATTTGACCGTTTGACTTGATACTAAATAAATTCGAAAATTATAAATTTTGTATATAAACGCACAACTAATGAAGTAGACCGGTTTAAACGGTTTAGATTTGTCATTTGAAGTCGAGTTGATAGGTTTTGAAGTTGGTGTTATATAAGCTGAAATAATACTGATATCATAATAGCTGGACTCTTAAAAAAACATTCTGAGGCTTTCTTGAATTAACTTATTATTCCAATACTTCAAAACGAAATATCAAAGTGCAAAATCAATGAAAGAAAACATATATACATTTCTTCAAGGTACTGGTGGGTTCTCCGTCTCGTGGAGCAATCTTTTACTTGAATGACAGCTATAATTTTCGAACTCGTCTTAAAGTGATATCAGATCAATCTCACGGTCCATGTATAGAACAGTCGGGTCAAACTTGAGCAGTTCATTTTATTGGTGAAAATTCAGAAATATATTATGTAGTGTAATTAAGTGTTCTTCGGACCATAAACTTTTCAATCTTAAACTTCGCACAATTATTAATTATTAAATGTAGCATTCCGGAAATCACAAAGCTAGTATTTATCAAAGAACAGCATTCCAGAACCAGACAAGCTATTTAACACTGCAAGCAAATAACTGAAACTACAGAAGCTGCAGAAGGATTTCAATTATGAGAGCATTTCCACAACTTACTAGCAGGTAACTCCCTAGAATTGCAATCAAAACATTCTCCTATACTATTTCGTAAAGTATTGCTTGATGTTCCTGAGTCTATTAACACAACATCTCAAATATCAATAGTTATCAGGCATTAAAGATTTATGTCAGGTGCCTCCACTTGAAAATTACAGAGTGATATCAACCTCATTTGTGAAGAACACTTTTCTTTTGCAATTTGAGCTTATTCTGTGGCTGATTCTGCAAATTACAGAGCATAAAATAAGCACAAGTATATAATAGAAAAAGCCACTCACATTAACTAACCAATTAAAATATATATATTGTAAACACCAATTACCTTTTGCTTCTCCAAAGCATCGAAATCTATTCTATTCTTCCAGGTGCTCTTTCTCAATTTAATGGGTCGATTTCCCACATACTTTCCTGCATGTAATTTTCCTAGCATATCAACATTCAAGGACAAAGTGCTGTTGTAAATTAATGAATGAAATAAGATAAGAATATACAAACCATTCATGTCTTTCAGTGCAGCTGCCATATCAGACGCATTAGCAAAGCTGACGAAGCCATAACCTTTAGTTTTGCTAGTCCATTTGTCTCTTACCACCTAAAATAGTTACATGTATATATGATTTTAACGTACTAAAATTAAAAGCTGATCCAACATTTCTAAAAATATTTGATGATTCAGCAGCCTTACTCTTGCCATGTTAAAAGAAGGATATTTTGAAAAAGCCCTTGTCAGTACATCATCATTTACTTCATTACCAAGATCCCCACAAAATAACCGAAAATCATCTGCATTAAATAGTAGCAAAAAAAGATTAGCCCAAAGTTAAAACTTAAAACTTAAAAAGCAAAATCATTCACATATGTACAGCCATGGCCAAATTCCTCATATTATCTTAATTCATCTAAACTCATTTGTTGGACGAACAATAGTAAAGGTATTTAAGAGGAGTGAGAATTTACAAAGTCATCTTCGGGGCCAACTTGAAAATGCTTCAACTCTGGAAAATAAAAAAACAGACTTGTTCATCTCAAAATTAACAATAGCATAAATATTATTTCAAACACAAAATCTTGCCTTTCAGGTCATATAAAAACTCCTCCGAGAATATCTGAATTATCAAAATTCAATAGCAAGAAATATCATTTTAGTTACAAACAATAACAAAACCCAAAAGATCACAGCAACTTAAAAACAAATTCTGCAATAACATCCAATGGACAGCCTGTACCTCAAGGAACAAGTTGTGTCTGTTGCAACATTGGTCAGTAACACATGATAAATAAAATTTAATATCAGTACTCTCAAACTCAATTTACTATATAACCTCAATCAAATACATGCAGAAATATGGTTAACACTGAATTATCCACTTACTTTCAGGCCAATTTGCTAAAGTAGGGTCCTCCCAAGTTTGACCGGCAGCTTTGCGAGGCACGGCTTTCTTTTTAGCCTCCAATTTTTGTTCGATTTCAGTATTTGCAATAGCAGCTTTAACGCTTGCTATAGCTTCAGGTGTTAGGATTTGAGCATCCTTCTGGAGTAACTCTTGCTGTGCCTGTATTAACAGTAATCAAAACCATAGCTTTATCAAACAAGTTCAGCAAAACAAAAAATATATATATATAACCAATTTGAAAGTAATTGACTATGTTACTTTTATTTAACAATTATCATGTTTTCAGTCTCTAATTTGTAATTACCTTCTCATCGGCTTCCATGAATGGACACCCAGATTCCAAATCTCCACACCCAGATTACAAATATACGATTTGTGAATCTCAGAAACCCAACATCCAATTCCATCAGATTTACAGGCATTTACCAACAACTTTTGAAACCGCAATGGAGGAGTCAAGAAAAAAGAAAAAGAAAAAGAAAAAGAAAAAGAAAAAGAAAAAGAAAGAACCTGTTGAAATTGGGGAATGGAAGATGCGGGCGGGTAAACCACATGAACTCCAACTAGCTGCGGCGCTGCCGGAGGCATCTGATACGCGTTTTGAAGACGAAATGGCACGGGAAAGTAGGTGAACTGATTCGCCATTGGCTGGATCGATTGGGTTGACATGGTAACTCGATCGGTTTCTCACAGACCAGAGAAGATAGGAGAATTGAAACGACTGAGGAAAAGCTTCTGATTTTGAGCTCTGGTTTTCTTGGAACAGAGAAAAATGGGAAATGCGTTGCTGGGCGGAGAGGAAGATACCAAAAAAGGTTGAAGCGCAGGTTCTCGAATGTCTCGAGATGTTTCGCCAAGGATTCATATGACCTGGAGTAACTCAAATTTTGTGTTTAGATCGGGACCGTTAGATCTGTTTTGACACGAATATTTAATGGGATCCGTGCACTCGAACCGTTAGATCCGGATTTTAACTTTTAGTTACCTCAGAGAATACGGACTTGTTTCGCAAACAGGTGTCAGGTGTAGGCGTGTAAACGGAGTGGATTCGGGGCGGATAATGCTGATACTAAATCCATATCCGTTTTTCAATGAGCGGATACAGATATGGATACGGATAATAAACGAATATCAAAATTCAAAACCAAATTCGTCTTAAACGGATACGAATACGGAGCGGATAATCCACGGATACGGATTCAAATACGGTTACGAAATGAATAATTGTCGGATAATTGAGTTATATGAACTTTAAGTACAAATACTAAATTAAAAAAATTAAAAACAATTAAGAAAAACAAAAGTAAATTAAAAAAAGTAAATAAATGGAGAGAAGTCAGGGAATATTAACCACTGAAAGTCATGTTACAGCGAAGCGGAGAAGTTGAAACTTCGGATCCGGATAGTGCGGATATCCGCTCCGTTTATACTTTCAAAGAATTATCCGTATCGTATTTGTATCAAATTTCTCTATGCAAAAAATATCCGTATCTGTATCCGTTTAAATCCGGATTCGGATAATAAGCGGATTCGGAACGGATATCCGGACGGATATCCATATTCGTTTACAGCCCTAGTCAGGTGTGATTGAAGCTGTTTTTATTTTTGTTTTGTACCCTTATAATATGGGCCACTAAATTTAAAGCCCAGGTGTACAAATCTTTTGTTCCGAGTTTTCTGTATATATATCTATATAATTTTTCCAATCACTGGTGGGCCTGGGCCTGGGCCTGGGTCTGGAAGCAATGGATTGATAAGTTGAGATCCTTGACAGTGCTGAATAACATCGAGCGTAGATTGGATGATTTAATTTGTATTTAGTTTCGCACAAGTTCGATTTCAAATCTATTCTAAAAAAAAATCCAGGGAGCTAAAATGATATTGGGAGGTTCTGATATTGTCGAAAATAAGCAACCCTGAGGCCGTTGGTCATTGACTTATGACAGGAAGTAGGCCAGGACCTGAAATGCAATATAGACAATAAGATACTAAGTATTGTGTCCGTGCATTGTAACATAGATATTGAAAATTAAAATTGAATGTAGAGACAAATAATAAATAGTAGTAAAAGAAACAACAACAAGTGTTGCTTTAATTGTGTTGCATGTCAGTGCATACACAATTTTTTAATTTTTTTTCATAATTATTTACAACACAAATGAAATATATATAGTAAATTCGAAGATGAATAGGAACAAATAATTGTTTTATTTTTTCATTTAACACATATGGTGAGAAAAAAATATTCTTATTTATTCAGTTGATGATGTCATAGGAATGTGATTTTCCTTACAATTTATGTTAAGAAAATAAAGACAAAATCGTATATTCCAACCAAGACTTGTACTGATTAAACCATAATTTGTTACATCTTCTCATTACACTACCGATATCACTTTGGGGAAAATTATGGTTGTTAGATTGACACGTGCTATTTTTTAGGTAAAATTGACGTATGCGGTAACACTCATTTGGATTATTGATGAGTCCAAAGTGAACTACTACTTTTAAAGATTTATAAATCCAAATTTCTACTTACGTTCAGATCACATGCACATGATCCTATCATGTATTATGATTGGGGTGTCGATCGACAGGATAGTGTATTAGATTTTAAACAAATTTTACTAGTCTAGGTTTCGAGTTTTTTAAAAGTTTGAGGCAGTGATGCTAATTGCAATGAAGGTAAAGGTTAAACAGTAGATAGAGAGCCTCTAAGGTTTAGGTTTCTGTCATTCTTAATCATATAAGTATAAGTTTCGACATCTCTCTATGTCGCATCCGGCACTGTCATTGTCGTATGCGGCCTAGATTGCCCCACAGCTATCCCGCATGCAGTACTGTCACTACCCATAGGGCGTGCTGGGTGTTTGTTTATGCGACTTGAAAGGTTTTCCGATCTTGCGATGGGGTTTTGGGCTATCAAAACTAAAGTGTTTTAGGTATGCAATTATATTATTTTCCTATACTACCCCGTAGTTGAAATATCCCAAAGACCCTACTTAATTTAAGTGTCTTCTAATGTTGTTTAAATATACAATTTACGTTATCTTGCCAATGGAGCCCACTGGGTCCTAACCCTAGTCTTTGACCACTGCCAAGCCTCGTTAGCCGAAGTGTTTGGAGTACTTACATGCATTATCCTTCTCACACAAGGATGCAACGACTTAACACCTATTGGTATGTGGAGATCATTGACATATAGTAGACATAACTATGTATGCGATGATACAATAAAAAGGAATTTAAAGTGCAAATGAAAACTCAAACCACAACATAAACAAAAGATAATTAAGAATTCAAATACAACCCTCACCCTAGAGATGAGAAGTTTACATTCTCATGGCCTAAAAGAAATAAAATAAGGAGAACATAAATTACAACCCAATTGGAGATGAAATAACCTCTGCCTCCTTAGATGACGCATTTTTCTCTCTCGCTTGACTTCTAATAGCTACTATTCTATCTCTAAATAACTCTCTAACCTAATCTAACAATGATGATTGCTAGTCTACTATTCTAGACTTGACACAATTAAACACAAACACTAAATCCTATTACAAGAGGGGTATTTATAGCCTTCCTAAATGAGCGGTGGAGTAGTGAAAGTAGTGGGGGACGTGGGGTCCACCCATGATTTGATAGATGAAGCCAAAAATAGCTAAAAGCTTGTCTCTTAAGTAAACGCGTCCTTCTAGAAGGTCCATCAGGAATTCGCGTTCTTCTGGAAGGCCCATTAGAGAAATCGCCTATTTTTAGGATAGTCCACGGATCGTGCGGCCTTAGGGTATGCCGCATGCGGCATAGAGGAGGCTGCAGGAATTCCTGACTTAGCAGATTTTCTTGTATTTTTGTCATTTCACATGTTGTGCACTTCGTGTGAGGTGTTGCTTGCTTATTGTAATGTCCCATTTTACCGCCTTATTCAGAAATTGCCTAAATAAGACACTTTAGCTCTGTTTTTGCCCTAAATACGCAACTTTCTCAAAAACTTGCCAAAAAGACCTAAAAACACGTTTGCGGTAAATAAATCAGAAAAATGATTACTTTGCATTCACTTTTCGCCATTTTTCAGAAGAAAAGAAAGTAATTTTCGATATATGTTTTGGCTTCATCAATTATATTGATATATAGGTGGCCTTAGAGTAGGATTAGAAGGTGAGTCTTGTTCGACACTATTAACCTCATGGCGAACCAAATAAAGATTTTGATGTCTTCTTAAAATACTTGTCCATTTTTTATACTCTGATTGACAAATTTAAAGAAAGGAAGAAATTAACCTACTTAATTTGTTGGTACATAATTAAAGTAAATTACGATTCAAGTACTACAAAATATATATATATATAATAGAAGAGATTAAGTGGTTAACCCTAATTTTAAGAAAGGAAGAGATTAACTTAAATGGCAAAATTCAAATATTCATGTACCAAATTACCAATCAGAATTTTAACAATTCAAGAGATTAATCCTAATTGAATGCTTGAATCAATTAGGATTGTTTGGTTGTCGAGTAAAAGGTGTAGACCTCTTATTCCACACTTAAGTAGCCAAACAAGAACTAAAATAGAAGGAGTAAGATGGAGTAAGAAGAGAGTTAATCTGAAGTAACTTACTCCACCACTCTAACTTACTCTACATTTACTCCACTTGTATGACTCACTGTCATAAGTAAAGATACATTTTTCAACATCTTACTCCTCCAAGTGGATTAATTTAAGCTATAACTTCAACTATCAAACAAGATGTAAAATATAAGGAGTAACATGAAATAAGCAATTTAATCCTCATTAATTTCACTCCACAACTAAACATGACTCGAAGGATTAATTCTAATTCAAGGAATTAACTCTAATTTGACGTAATGTTCTAACATGTAAGTACCCATCACAATCAGTTTATTCTAAAAAATTCAATCTAAACCCTCAATTCGTATTTTATTTTCTTTTTTTGAGAAACTTGACAGCGACTCGCAAGTGCCTCAATTTGTTCTTTCACAGACCAGTAAACAAAAAAAATTTAGAGTTTTAAGTTCTGACTTACTGCAATCCAGCAGGAAGCAGCGAATAGCAGAGCGCCAAGTGTGTCTCCGAGAAGCGGAGGTAGTCGAGGGCGGAGGAGAGCGTGCATCACAACGGAGCGGGGAGCGCCAAATCACCAAATCGTGTGAGTCACAGCGGAGAAGAGGAGTGCCTTTAGTTAGTTCGGCTACGAAATATAATTTTTGGGCTGCGAAATTGTCAAATTAAATAGAAATTTGTGGGCTGCGACAAATTCAGTTGAGCTGGCAGGAGTAAGTAAATAATAACTAGTATCGTGCCCGTGCGTTGCAACGGAATATATGATAAGATAGCAAAAATAAATTCTCATACAAAATGACAAATTTTCATAAAAAAACAAAATTAGAAATATCTTCTATATTTATCACAGTAATACTTATAGTAATAAGGAAGTAGATAAATAAGGAAGTGAACAAAAAATTGATTTGCATTGTGATCCGCTGTATATAAAACTTTAATTGGAGGGAGAAATAAGGAAACAAAAAAAAAAGAAAACGAAGAATTATATCGCTAAATTTTAGAGTATATTTAATTTTAATTGTAATGCATCGTGTGGCGGTATATGTGGCGAGTATATTTATAGCTAAATTTAAACTTCTGCACATAAAACAGATGCATTTAATCAAAAAAAGATAGATTATGTGATTGGAGAGCTGAGATTAAATCCAAAAATTAATCTTTCAATCGTAGCCGTTGGCGGATCGGACACCCAACGTGCTTAATAATGGAATGGAGATATAGGGATATAGGCAAAGCCTTGTGATTGTGAATCTATGTGGATCAAAATATTTTTCGAAATCTAGTAGGTATAACTGTCTACTCCTAGGACAGGTAAAAAAGTTCGTGGTTTGTAGTTTGATTGTGACTCGTAGCTGATTCGTTCGTTGCTGGACCGCGAGCTGGGTCTAGAATTAATAAGTTCAAGCTGGGGTCTAACTTGCTCGTCAGTTCGCGAGCTAGCTTGGCTAGGTATCAATTTGTGAATTTGTATGAATTTGTGTGCATTTTATACTGTCTAGCTTGGTTCAGTTCGGTTCAACTCGGTCCAAAAAGTTTGTATAATTTATTTTCTTTTTAAAACAAGGTTCAGTCAGACCCAACGAGCTAGTTCGGTCCAGCTCGTGACAATTTCAAATTGAAATTTCAACTTATTTGTGACTCGGACGAGCCAACTAGCGATTTTGAACTGAATCCAACTCGTGACGAGCCACCTCGTTGCCACCTATCTACTCCTTATCTACCGGTGCTTCTCTCCTCCATATATTGGAACCTGGTCGAACAAGATCATGTCTTCCAAGGGAAATCAAATAATTAACGCATTTTCTTATAACTTAACGAATTAAGAAAATCACCTTGCTCTGTGATAACCAAATGCTATAAGCCTATAACAAGCATGTTATGGACTATATGCTCCCAAATTGGGGCAGGATTAATTAAAACCCATTGACAGCTACATGCATGAGTACAGACAACTAACTGTACCCTAAAAGGAAAACAAATTAAGCAATTCAAGAAAAATATGCCTAGCTTTCCATTTCAAAGAAGAATATTCTGGTATATTTTTCTGATCATGCTTGGCATGCATGACTGTATTAATTATATACTATTAATTTGAACTAGTCAGCTAGTAATTACTGTTTTTATTTTTATATTTTATATATAAACGTGTCATTGATTGGACGTCACCGTCACGGTTGGTAATTACTAGTTCACTACTAAGTATGAGTTCACGGGTAAAAATATTGCCAGTGCTATAAAATAAAGACAAAAATAATAAATAAGATAGAGAACACATAAAATATGACAATTTCTTTATTCATATATTTCTCATATATACAATACAAGATTACAAAGGCTTTATTTATAAGCCACAAATTGTGAATGAAAAGTCATCTAAATTAATTACAATAAAAAATGAGAAAATGAATTCCAATAATAATGGGATATGAATTCTAACAGTAGTCTGATTCGTTACTTTACCTAGAAGAATTCTAATTGTGAATGAAAAGCCATTTATTTATAGACCAGACTGATCCACGTAAAAGAATGACAGAAAAAAGATGTAGTCCCATTCGTTACTTTATCTAGAAGAATTATTGATTTGTTAGGAGAAAAAAGAGATCCGCTACTAAGGATATAAATACGTACTGTGCCGTGAGTAGTCACGTCGTAACTTGGATTAATTATGTGTCGTGTCGTAACCAAATTTGAAAGGATAGTCATGACACGTGAATGGTTACAACACGTTAATCACACCGTAATCACACGTGACGTGTCCAAACGTGACCAGTCACATTTGTCACGTTTAACTATCTTTTTCATAATTTATGTTAGTTTATTTAAGATTCAACATTCGATCAAGATCTAATGGTTCTAATTACACATGACCATGTGTCGTGTCGTGGCCAAATCTTTTGTGTGACATGCCTTGTCGTGCTGAATTTGCGAAAGATGGTCACGGCATGTAATCGGTACACGTGCCGTGACAGAACCGTATCGAGCCGTGACTTTTTTAGATTCCTATCCACTACTCCGATCCGATCCATCAAGAGAAAAAAAATTATACTCTTATTAATATTTTGTGCCTACGCCTGACCAAAATCCTAGATCCACCTGTATATACGTAAGCGCAAGATAGTTTCAAATTTTCAAATGCCTAGCTCCATCTATTTTTCTTATGTTTATTATGCCTTCACTTAAAAAAAATCATTAAATTGGAATATATAAATCAATAACAAAATAAAACTATTAGAACATCTCCATCCCTTTTGCAAAGAAATTACAAATATTGACATGACTAATATAATTTTAATTTCAGATATGTAACGTACTTGTTAATTTAGCAAGTTGTATAGAAGTGCCACATATGCTTTTATATGTAATGTGAGTATCTTCATTGCTAATTAGAGATAATTGCATTCTTTATCTGTATCTTTTTTACCTGCATTAATTGCAGATTTGTTTATATTTTTTTAAACAATGTTGATAGTTGATGGTAAAATTATTTGTACCTAGAATTATTAGGAATTAAAACTCTGAAAGTTATATTTTTACTAATTCGAGAAGTTCTTTATATGTAATAATTCATTCAAGAAAAGTTGATGAATACTTGCTTATATACCAAGGTTCTAAATAGCGTTTATAACGTCGTAGCGGGGCGGCTAAAAAAAAAACTATAGCGAATAGCGTCGCTATAGCGGAAGCTATTCCAAATAGCGTTTTTTTTTTACATTTCGTATATTCAATATTTGTACTAAATATCAACATTATCTAAAGTCTCATAGAGCAATAAATAACACCAAAGTAATTAAGAAATTATAATATTCATATTGAACCAGTACAAAGTCCAAATTGCAGTTCAAAATATCCATAGTAATATCATAAACTATCGATTTTTCCTATTAAAAATATCTTAAGCATCATGATTCATGACATAATCTTTTTTTTTTTCTATTCAAATTTTAATTTCGGTTTGGACTTTTTTTCTATTCAAATTTCAATTTTTATTCCCAATTTCAAATTGATTTAACTGTAGCAAATAGCAACAAATTCAATTTCGGTTTGAGATTTTTTTACCTTTATTTAAAACCCATATAAATTACTTTAAAAAAAAAAACTCATACTGTATAGCGCAAATAGCGGACTGCTATAGCGCTGTAGCGGCCGCTATAGCGGCCGTAGCGCAAATAGCGCATTTTGATGTCATAATGTAGCGTTTGGGGTCCAAAAACGCTATAGCGCGCTATTTAGAACACTGTTATATACTATTACTAGGTTTAAGAACTTATGAATTAAAATCTGAACAAAATTTATGGTAAGTATAAATATTTTTATAGTGTAAATAAGAAATGTAAAATATATACTGCAAACATAGTTTTTTTTAATATATTTATGTCAATTATAATGAGAATGTCCTGTTGTGAAATTTCTTGACTTCATAAAAAAAAAAAGTTTGTATTTCTTCATCTCCACCAATCACTTCATTAGCGGACAACAATGGAGTGATTTTGGTGGGTGAAGAGAGAAAAAATCTCGGATATAGTGTTGCAATGCGAGATCATAATTCTGATAGATTATCCAGTGGAAAAGACAATTCCTCCGAATTATCTAACGAAATTGGGCTCATGCATTTCTGCTGGATAATCCAGCATAATTGGCCATACATTCTGTTAGATAATCTAGCATAAATATTGTATTTGGAATTTCTCTAATGTGATGTCATGTTCTATAATTTTTTTAATGTTATTAATAAAAATTTTTATAATTCTTTTGTGTGGTAAGACAATTTTTTTTTTTTTAGAAAATATTGTAGGTTCAACACTTGACTAGAAGATCTCTCATAAATATTTAAAATTAGACGACATTATACACTCCTAAGAAATATTTAAAATTAGACGACGCTATATTTATCTAAAAATAATAATTATGTAACTATCTACAAAGCTTCCCTCCTAAGAGCATTTCTATTCCAACAAACGTTTAGAAATTAAAACAAGCCACGTATTGAATTTAGTAATTAAAGGGATTCATAATTTCTAAATCATCACTCCATTTCAGAAATTAATTAAGAATTGCAATTGACGCTACAGATACGGAAAGAAAGAATTTTAACCAATCAATTAGCCAGCGTGTCATTAAGAAAAAGTTTTCTTTTAAAACAAACTTGTTAATTTAGAAACTGTGGTACATCCCAGCAATTATATTAACAATTAACACATCAGATTAGCAATTTAAAAGAAATCACCGTTGTAAATATGCAAGATCACACAGATTCCCAAATCTCAAATCTATATCGGAATTTTTGTTTGATGCTACAATATTTATGTCGCTTTCATGGATTGAGACTTCTTAACGATCCTGAATTCTCCAAATCCAACATTTTTGTTAAGAAGAGTAAGTTATACGTAGAACTAATTGCATATATTTGTAACTTTTGTGGGTAGATCAATATTTATTTTTTAATAGAGGAGAGAGATTCACTTACACTCTTTTTTTTATAACACTGAATTACACTATACATTTTCAAAGTCTAAATAGTTCATCCAAACCGTTCAACATGATGGACATATTAAAATGTGCTTGCGAATCAAATTTTACATTTTTTTGAATTTTTTTTACTATTTATTAAGATGGATACAAAAATTCAATGGTCTGAAAATATCGATTTTATAAAATACTTAATAAATAAAAAAATTCAAAAAAAATGTAAAATTTAATCTGCAAGCACATTTTAATATATCCATCATGTTGAACGGTTTGGATCGACTGTTTGAACTTTGAAAACTTTGAAAATATAGGGTGTAATCCGGTGTCACCAAAAAATAATGTAAGTGGATCCCTCCTCTTTTTAATATGCATTATTCTTAAATTCTGATTATTCAGTGAGCTAAATTAGATACTAATAATTGGCTACATTAATATAATTATTCAATGCATAAATGGAAGTTTGAGTTGAATAATAAGTTGTTTCAAAATTATCACAAGAAAAGAGAAAAATAAATAAGACAAAAAAAAGAGAACAATCAACCTTTACTGCCCAATAAACTAGATATCAATTAATGTACTATTTTTATATAACGTTGATAAGAAAAACACTTGCATATATATAGTTTCAACTCAAAATATTGACAAGTAATATTTAATATATAAAAATTTAAGTCACAATACTTTTTTTATCTCATATAAAAATTAAAAAAGAGTGAGGCTACGGTACTATGCATAGCACCGTTTCGTCCGTGCTACGGCTCAATATTTGAGTTTTCAAAATCCTAACAGTCGATCCGAACCGTTCAACATGATCTCCATATGAATATGTACTTGCAAACCAAATTTTACATTTTTTAGAATTTTGTTACTATTTTTTTAGATAGGTAGAAAATCACTTGATCTGAAACTTATGGACCATCCAAAAACAGTGATTTTCTACCTATCTAAAAAATAGTAAAAAAATTTGAAAAAATATAAAATTTGGTCTGCAAGTATATATTCATGTGGAAATCATGTTGAACGGTTCGGATCGACCATTAGAATTTTAAAAACTCAAATATTAAGCCGTGGCATGAACGAATCCGTGCTATGCATAGTACCGTAGCCTCACTCATTAAAAAATATATAAAATGACCATATATATGCATGTATGTCCACAAGTCATGGATAAGTTTCTAGTACATATATTACTATATATAATCTAAATAAACGCCAGTCGGCTATAATTAATAACGATATATACTAATTATTTTGCTCACAGAGATTAATTGGAAAAACAAATGCCAGAAGAAACATCCTCCGCTAATCAAAAGGAGGATGGAGCCGTCACACTTTGTGCAAAGCCCAATGGCAACATTATATCAATCATGGAGCTTAATAATTGCACCATACTCTACACCTGTCCTTCTCAAATATGGGAATGATTCATCACTGGATCTCCATTTACCAACACATATTGGAAGTCTCGATTGGCAACCCAGAGAAATTAAATAATTAATTAACTATAAAATTTTGTTTTATACGCAAAAATAAAATTGCTTGACAACTCTTCGCAGATATTTCTGTCAGTAATATATAATAATGTTTTTCAAAAATAGTGATTTGTTTTATTATTGACAATAGTCATTTCTTTAACATTAGATAAAATAAATTCTTATAATCGAACAAATAGGAAAAGGAGTTCAAATCCTATATATATACAGTGCGCAGGGGCGGAACATAGTAGTGGAAAAAGGGTGCTAAGCACTCCTATAGTTTGAAAATTTGTAGTTTGGTTCATTAAATTTTGTAATTTTTATACGCATTAATATTTTTTAGCCCCTTCTATAAAATGAAATTACACTATATTTGATTCTTCAGCCCCGCAATCTCTATTTTTTAGTGCCGCCCCTGACAGTGCGTATTCCTGCAGTACATTATTTTTAGCCGAGTCATTAGAATTTCGGACTTATTTATAATACAAAGGGATTCATTTTAAAATTCGTACAAACTTACCTGATCCGAATTCGATCCGATATGTGTAATATACAACGTAAGAAGTTAAAGACAATATAATATATCATCCGTGACTGACAATGAGGGCCCGCACATTTCATTTTATATTTCTTAGGTGTCATACCGTGCGTCCGGAAATCATAATTAATATACTCTGTTAGCGTTTATGGAAAGAAATATATGACATGGACAAAAGGTGCACTAGATATAGTCTCCAACTGTCCATATGTAATTATACATGCTATTTCTCTTAGAGAAATTTTCAATAAAACAAAGAAAACAAGCCCTGCATTTTTGGAGAATGAGAAGTAGGTAGGTAGTTACCATATACTTCAAATCTGTAATTAGTGCAGCTTAAGGGAGTGGAATTCATCGTATTATCCTAATTAAGCAGATCTGAGCCATATGATCAGCAACGGACGGTCCAGGTTTAATTTGTATCATCCAAGGAAATCAATTGGAGAGCAGCTGAACTGATCTGCAACAGTCACATTAATCAATTTATACGCTGTACGTCCCGTGATTTTTATTAATATTCAAAGTAAATTACAAAATAAAAAAAATGTCCAGAGACGTCTGGATTTATTAAAAGTGCCCAAACCGGCTATTTAATGGCCGGTCCCTTATTAAATAGGAAACCGGCCATTAAATGGCCGGTCCCCTATTTTTTATTTTTTTTGTTTTTTTGTTTTTTATTTTTAGAGACAAATAACTAAAATGTTGAAATATAACACTAAAAAATCGAATTGTTTTTTTAAATATTTGTTATATTACTTTTTTTATATATAATTAGCATATTTATACTAAAATACGCTAAATTACTTTAAATTATGTTAATTTACGCTGAATTACGCTAAATTACGTTAAATTACAATAATTATGTAAAATTATGTTAAAATACAGTAAATTACGCTAAATTACGTATGAATATGGATAATATCTTCACTGAGAATGCGAAAAACGACGACGAAACTTCAAACAGCCATAAAACGGCGCTCGAGTGTCCGATTTTAGTAAATGACTACTTTTTTGAAAGCTTGCGAAAATACGCATGCGTCAGTGCCCATGATGCTAGATTTCGAAATTCAGAATTGACAAAAAACAAAGGAAAGAGCCTCAAAACTTCAGTTGAAGTTTCCGATTAAGATTTTCATTTCTATTCTTGAATCTACGCAGCTCAGTAAATTAGTTATATAATGAACTTATAGAATACCAATTTTTATTATTTTTGGATTTTGTTTACTATTTTTTATGATTTATGAAAGATGGCACAAAATCGGCCATATTCATACGTAATTTAGAGTAATTTATCGTATTTTAGCATAATTTTACATAATTATTGTAATTTAGCGTAAATTAACATAATTTCAAGTAATTTAGCGTATTTTAGTATAAATATGGTAATTACATATAAAAAAAGTAATCTAACAAATATTTAAAAAAACAATTCAATTTTTTAGTGTTATATTTCAGCATTTTAACTATTTGTCTCCAAAAAAGATAAAAAAATAAAAAATAGGGGACCGGCTATTTAATAACTGATTTCCTATTTAATAAAAAAATAAAATAAAATAAGAAACCGGCCATTAAATGGCCGGTTTGGGCATTTTTAAAAAATCCAGGCTCCTCTGGGCATTTTATTATTTTGTAATTAACTTTGGATATTAATAAAAATCACGGTGTACGTATGAGATTTAGGGCTGCACAAAAAATTCGTAGTTCGTAATTCGATTCGAGTTTGATTCGAAATTGAGTTCGTTCGAAATTATTTCAAACCAAACTTAGTTCGAAATTAATTCAAACCAAACTCAAACTGGACCTAGTTCGTTCGAAATAGGTTCGCAAACCAAATTTAGTTCGAAATTAACTCACACGTGAACCGTTAATTTCTGCTTATAACTTATGTTCACTGATGAAAATATAAGCCATTTAGTCCATAATTACTTTGAATTCTGACTTCTGAAACAGAAAATCGGTCCAATTACAAGCTCAAATAAAAAAAATTCATCAACAAAGCTCAAAATAGAAAAATTAAACAAAACCAGCCTTAGCCCATAATCGTTGGTTGTGAACTTTTGGCTTAGCCCAAAGTCCAAACCTTAGAGTTTCCCTCTGTTGGCTACTTGGCTGCGATACCAAACTGGGACCGACCGTGAGGCGAGGCGAGGCAACCCTCATTGATATCTAGTTTGTTGGTTGATTATTGGGACCGGCAGTGAGGCGAGGTGACCCTTGGCACCGGCCGTTTCTTTGTCCTTCTTGCGATTTGCTCCTCTCTCAGGTAATTAAAAAGCACACCCTTTTTATTGTTACTTGTTTTATAGATCAAATAGATGGCACACGCCAGTAAACCTATAGATCAAATAGATGACCCTTTTTATTGTTACGATTTTCACCTCTCTTTGCCTTAAAGAAGGCACACGCTAGTTTAATTTTTTTTTCCTTTTTAATTTGATCATTTGTTATACCAGAAATAAAAAAATATAGAAAATCAGCAAAACTAGCAACAAAGATTTGTCATTTACCAGCATCAGAAAATTAAAAAAATTAAAAACAGCAAAGCTGATTTGGCACTATGGACCAGTCATAAGTCATAACTCGTAAGTCGTAAGTGCTGTAATTTCGCACTATGGACCAGTCATGAGTCATAACTCGTAAGTCGTAACAAAGTTCGTAAAGGTTTGAAAATGAGTTCGTAAAAAATTCGGTTCAAAATTGAGTTTGTTCGAAATTAATTCAAACCAAACCTAGTTCGAAATTAATTCAAACCAAACTCAAACTGGAGATAAATTCGATTCGGTTCGGTTCATTTGCAGCCCTAATTGAGATTTTATTAATATGCATTTATCCGTGCAAACCAAATACTAGACCCACAAAATTAATCTGCTTATCATTTATGTAACATGATGTCATGAATTCTTATATAGCAACCGAGTGGACATCCTAACTGCGCGCTACGATCGATGACGAATAACATTTATGTGCATTTTAAACATGGGGGTATTGGGGTTGATTACTTGATTATAGAGAGAGAGTGGCTAAGATACAAACGTTTGCACCAATGTCTTGATGCAAACGAATGGTTTTTGCATTTTCGAAGTCAAAACGGTCGATCTAAACTATTAGATGTGATCTCTATATTAAAATCTGCTTGAATACCAAATTTTACATTTTTTGGAATTTTTTTACTATTTATTAAGCCACTTTGAAAATTGCTAATCACATGAACCAGAATTTGGTTGCACTGTTTTTACTGTTCATCCGGATCAGTAATTTTCAAAGTGGCTTAATAAATAGTAAAAAAATTTCAAAAAATATAAAATTTGGTCTCCAAGCACATTTTAATATATATATTAAATAACGGTTTGGACGAAAGCCTTGATGCAAACGTTTGTATCTTAGCCACTCTCTCTCTCTCTCTCTCTATATATATATATAATTGTGCTATTGTACTTCGCGAAGTAAAGCCAATGTTTTACTTCACGCTCATATTTCCATTTTGAAAATCCAAAACGTCGATCCGAACCGTTCAAGTTGATCTCCATATTGAAATGTGCTTGGAGACCAAATTTTACATTTTTTGGAATTTTTTTACTATTTATTAAGCCACTTTGAAAATCGCTGATCCATTGGTCCATAATTTTTTACTGTTTTTTACTGTTCACAATGGATCAGTGATTTTCAAAGTGGCTTAATAAATAGTAAAAAAATTCCAAAAAATGTAAAATTTGGTCTCCAAGCACATTTCAATATGGAGAACAACTTGAACGGTTCGGATCGACGTTTTGGATTTTCAAAATGGAAATATGAGCATGAAGTCGTTTACTTCGCGAAGTGCAATAGCCCTACTCTATGTATATATATATATATATATATAGGAGTTGGCTACAGTGCTACGCGTAGCATTGAGGACCTCCATGCTACGGCTCAATATTTGAGTTTTCAAAATCCTAATGGTTGATCCGAACCATTCAACATGATCCCATATGAATATGTACTTGCAAATCAAATTTTACAATTTTTTAGAATTTTTTTTCTATTTTTTAGATAGATAGAAAACCACTTGATTTGAATGGTACAGTAGAGTAGAGTAGCCAATCTCTATATTACATATATGAGGAGGGATCCAATTACACCTTTTTTTGTGACACATCATGACACCGTTTTTTATATAGGTCAATTTTGCGATTTCAAAATCCAAACAGTCGATCCGAACCGTTCAACATGATCACCATATTAAAATGTACTTGGAGATCAAATTTTACATTTTTTTGAATTTTTTTACTATTTATTAAGATGGTTACAAAATCGCTGTTTTTTAATGGTCTGAAAACAACGATTTTTGTAACCATCTTAATAAATAGCAAAAAAATTCAAAAAAATGTAAAATTTGATCTCCAAGCACATTTTAATATATCCATCATGTTGAACGGTTTGAATCGACTATTTGGACTTTGAAAATGGTAGGTGTCAAAGTGTGTCACCAAAAAAGGTGTAATCGGATCCCTCCTCTACATATATTCATATATAGTAAAAAAATTATTATTTTTATATATTGTAAATATTATCAAATTAATTAAGCTGTTATAAATAGATCCTACTCTGAATAATTTAAATTACTTTAATTTTATAGGACAAGCCTAGCGCTCGTTTGAATCAATAATACATAATTCATATACAATAATCGCTCTCTCTTATTTTGGTGGTACATCATGCATGGGGAAGGTCGAAGGGAACCATTTTGTACTCATTATACACATGGAGACAAAATCCGCCAATAACCAATAACCCAATAATTATACCTTATGCTTAGAATTGTCGTTATCCTCGTATATCAATCATTCTTAGCTAGTTCACATAATTTCTCGGACGTACCAACCCTCGTTGTAGGTGTAAACGGATCGGATATTATCCGATTTTATCCGGATTTGAATCCGGAAAATTACTTAAATTATCCGATATGCATTCGTAGCTGTATCTGAAAGTTTATAACGAATAAGGATACGGTTTGAATTTTAATTATCTGTAACTATCTGTATCCGACTATTTATATCCCTGAACAACAAAAAAGATACTCTCTGTTCTTAAATTAATTTATTAAGCTACATATACATACTAATGATTTATTAAATTGCATATACGTATATATTTTGATAAATAATTTAACAATATGACATAATTAGTGACTATTATTTTGGTAATATAATATATGTTTTGTAACCAACAAACTTATTATGAAAAATATTAGATATAATTTATAAATAAAAAAATTATATATAGATGTTATTCTTTATTAATTAGAATGTACATTAGTAATTTATTTTTAATTATCCGAATAATATTCATATCTGTATTCGTATCCGTCCAATATCCGATCCGTATCCGTATCCGTTTAATATCCGATCCGTATCCGTATCCATATCCAAAAAATTATAACGAATAAGGATACGGTTTGATCACTATCTGATCCATATCCGACCGTTTACACCCCTACCTCGTTGTAACATCCCTTCTCTAGTCTCACTTGCTTTTGCGTTTATCATAAATGCTTCTTGAAAATCTTATGAATTAAATTTCATCTGTATAGGATTTTTCAAGGCAGGCAAATACAAATGAAAATCATCAATATAAAAATAGAACATAAGTGTTATTTGTTTCAAAATCAAATGTTTCAATATATAAAATGTTATAATAGTAATTAGTGGATTTTTAACGGTCTAGTATTATTTATTAATGGAAATAGCGATGTTATTATGAACGTTATCGGTTTACATTCGATTGTTCTAAACATTATATTGTAAGTAATAAAGTCAAAATATTCAATAAAAATAACAAAAAGTTAGAAAAAAAAAAAGTTATATTAATTCATAATCAAATTATTTGAAAATCATGGCAACCGATTAATTAATTTCTTAAAATGGAAAAATTGATTTACTGGATATGTTCTTTATAATTTAGATGGATTGTGTACAATAATTTAATTTAATTTGAAAACCATTAATCATCCATCAAATGATTAAGAAAACACATATCGACAAGCAAAATATTTCCTAATTACAAAAAAACTAATACACGGTTATCTAAATCATGGACTATATATAATAATTAATTTTTATAACCATTGAGTTGAATATGATAGTTGTCAAATAAAGTTAATTTTCATATATTATGTTTCAAAAAGAAAATACACCAAAATTCCATGTATAATTATTTTCATCTAGATAAAGAAAATTCTTCATTTCTCTGTTTGTTTAAAAAAATATCTTATCTCAATGAATTATGAATTGAAGGAAATTGTTCATTCTCATAAAATAATTCAATCAATTTTTTAAATGATAACTTGAAGTATTCTTTCCACACAGAAAAATTACTGCACCACTGTGTGATCATTTTTATTTTAGAAAGGACCACTGTGAAAATTCACTGTCCATTAATTGTTTATAAACCGTTATTATATATAATTATATATCAAAGAAGATGAACTGAACCCCACCCAATAATATTTTTTATCCAAGAGATATGGATTAGAAATATATATATATTTAAGTTGTACCCAAGTAGGGGCCACACTCCCCTCCGTGCACTTTAACTGTCAAAAGCTATGTACAAAACCATTCTCTATATAAGCACCCATGGCCATAATCAAGGTTCTAAAAATTTCAAGTTCTTTCGCCCCTTTCATAGTAATTTGTTGCGCAATTGAGAAAAATAAATCACAAATAATGGGATTGAGAGAACTAGAGTCGACTCTACCCCCGGGTTTTAGGTTTTATCCTAGTGATGAAGAATTGGTGTGCCATTATTTGTACAAGAAAGTAGCTAATGAGAGGATCTCTCAAGGAACCATGGTTGAAGTTGATCTCCATACCAGAGAACCGTGGGAGCTGCCAGGTAGGCACACTATCAGTTCATCTCCATAGATATACTTCTACCTAATTAATATTTTCATGTTTTTCTTTCGGTTTCAATTATCGGTACCATCAATGCATGCATATCTTCAAAATTACAATATAGGCGTAGCTTCCCCTCACAGATATGAAAGAAGCATGAAATTAAAATTTAAATAAATGATTGTTTAGGGGATCTATAGTTTGTATGCACTTAGGCAAAATCTTTGTTTACCATGATAATTAGCTTTTCTAATTAGTCTTCATTCTAGATTTTATGACAAATATATTATGTACATAATCATATGGTATCCGTGTATATATATATATATATATATATATATATATTGAAACATAGAGTAAATAGCATATATCATGGGATAATCATTGCTTGCTGCTGCGATCGTCATATTTCATATATCTAATAGTTAACATGAAGTATAGTAAATTCGTATCCTCTGAGATATCTCAAACTTTGAGTGTTTTTTCAGAATATCTCAACCGTTCAAATACATTATACACAAATCTCAAAGCAAAAATATTACTAGCCCCTACGCTATCCCTGAATAGGCACCGTACACGTCGGTCACGCAAAAGTTGAGATATCTCAGAGGATACGCACTCCAGTATAGTAGGGTTGCTCATATATATTTAATATTGAACTACAACACATATGTGATTCCAATGCTGTCAACCTCCAAAATTAATTTCACGGGAGCAATAGTACCACTCATTAATTGTCTTCTACTTTCCACATTCTTGTCTCATGTATATATATATATATGTATGATGTTACATCGATCATTCACAAAATTACAAAATTATAGACATATAAGACATAATAATAAACATAAGATAAGCTTCATAGATAACAGCCTTGACAGCACTTCTTAAATTAAAATGAAGAGATGTTAAATAGAAAAATAAATGTAGAAACGTGTTGCTTGATAGTTAGATAACTTGGTAACTTACCTATCGAATCTTGTATAATTTCCAAACCGGATGCAAGGTCGACATATACTTTCGATTACTTAAATGGACAAAAGTTGTTAATTGTTAAATAAATCACATATGTCAGGTTTGATGTTTTGATCCTAAAGTGATCTGTAGTCGAGGTGATTTTGATATTTTGATTCTTATTTCATGGTAAAAAGGATATGAAATAAGTACGTTTGCTAGGTTTGACAGAACAATTTCAGAAAAAGTATCAAATTAAAAGATTGCGCAAAATATAAATTAGCATTACCTTACATGCATATTTGACAAATATAATTTCAGAGATGGCCAAGCTGACGGCAAACGAATGGTACTTCTTTAGCTTTAGAGACCGCAAGTACGCAACGGGTTCCCGCACAAACCGAGCAACCAAGTCAGGGTATTGGAAGGCAACTGGAAAAGATCGAATGATCAATAACCTCGCAACGAGTGAACCAGTTGGTATGAGAAAGACGCTTGTGTTCTACCAAGGAAGGGCACCCAACGGTGTTAAGACGGGTTGGGTCATGCACGAATTTCGCCTTGAGACACCTCATTTGCCTCCAAAGGTATATATATATTCCACTGATCATATTCCATATGCATCAGAACTAATTTCTGATCAAAAGTTTAATTTTACGTAAGTTTAGAAATAAAATTATCGACATGTATTCCCAACAAAAAAATTCATATATTTTGCATGTCCAATTATAATTACTAAAATTTCTTCAATATAGATACACATAACACAATTCATCTAGTTTTCTATAATGAATCTATTACTACAATTGGAACTTTTTGTTTTGTTTGTAAGACCCTTTTTTTTGTGTGGAGAAATATGAGGGTCAAGCTCTCAAATTTTTGGGAGACTGCCTTAACTCATTAAGAACCAAATCTTGCAACTATTTAGTAAAAGTGTGTATTAGCCAAAAATATCTAGCATAAACAATTCACAGAATTGTGCACACACCACTTATTTGTTTCAACTTCTCAACGGTACAAACATCTACTGGGACACATGCAGGAGGATTGGGTTCTTTGTAGAGTTTTCCAAAAGAAGAAAGGAGACAGTGAGCAGGACACTGCCAGCCCCACCTCTCATACACCCGGCTCATACAATCCAATGGTGGACCACAGCATGACTCTAATGAATGATTTCTGTGACCAGATAAGTTTAGGCTTTCCATCAGAAGCATTACATCAGGTTGGAGGAGGCGCCTCTAACACTTCTCTAAGTATGCCTATGTTTCAACATGAGTGTAACATTTTTGACACAGCACATGAGTTCAACAGTGCACCAATGATGGGTCTGAATTCCAAGGCTGGCTGTGGCAGTAGTGGAACAAATGATCATGGGTTTTATTACGATATGACCAGCAACCTAGAGAGCATGTGGTACCCAATGTGGCAGGGTTAGGATTCTTTCACAGGTTATATATCCATGGATTTTCTTCTCAATAGAACAAAATAAAAGACAGTCTGAAAATTTAACTTATGATAGAAGTAAAAGTGTATTATATATATTTTCTTTCAAAGGTAGTGAAGTTGTTTAGGGTAGAGGTGTGGTAGTCAAGTTTGGTCTTTGTGAGGTTTGAAGCTAGTTCACCATTGTAAATAATCAGTAGTAAATAGAGATCCTGGTTGGCTAGGGGAAATAAAATATATACATGGGAGGGGGGGGATACATACATATTTGAATTGAATGTAAAGATTTGTTCAAAATTAAAATAAATATTATGATCCTTTTCCTTCTATTAGTGCGAGTTTTAGGGATAATTCACATAAGAACTATACATAGTTCTTTAAAAGCATAATTACTTTTGTAATATTTGACAGCCAAAATGATCTTTGCATCCGGTTTCATTTTATAGTAAGATAGTTTTCTCTTTTTCTTTGAGCGGGGAAAGATGAATGATGAAGGAGGGGGGGGTGGTGTTCATAGAAAATCATATGAAGAAGTGTTGGGCCTGATGAGCTGTGCAGGATATGGGCCTCAATTGATGAATAAATGATGACTGGTTTTGGATTTCGTTATTCGTTGTTGGAAAGCCCAAGAATTTTAACCTAAATAAATGATGCGCTGCACCAACTGCTGGTAGTTGCAGTATAATGGACCTTCATTTGGGTCAAGCCTTATTGTACCCATATATCCTAATTACAACAAGGTTAATAATAAGTCCGGCTAGTATGACATTAGTCATATGACACTAATTTTAAAATTTATTGGATAGACTTAAAGTAAATCAGTTTGAACGGTTTGGATTAGTACTTTGAAGTCTATCTAATAAATTTTGGAATTTATGTCATATGACACTGATGTCATACTAGCCGGATTCGTTAATAATATATGATTAACGAATAAAGACTAGGAACGGATTTGTCAAAATAATTATTTTTTTGAATTAATTAATTGTCTATGAAAAAAAAGCATCTTATGATTTTATTTGTCTACCTAGTATATTAGTACTATTCAAATTATTATATTAATATTTCTCACTTCGATCAAAGTTCCTAAAGGAAAAATGCCAATTTGATATTAGAAGATTTAGACTCGTAAATCTGATTAATTAATTATAACTATGAAAATTTATTGAGGTCATGGTCCATCAATTAGCTGCCCTGATGGCTAGATTAACGGGCCTCAGACACAAACTTTTATAAATGAAACATATATTTTAAATAATATATATAGAGAGAGAGAGAGAGAGATGGGCTATTGTGCTTTGCAAAGTAAAGCAAACGTTTTACTTCGGGCTCATATTCCCATTTTAAAGTTCAAAATATCGATCCGAACTATTCAAGTTGATCTACATATTGAAATGTGCTTGGAGACCAAATTTTACATTTTTTTGAATTTTTTTACTATTTATTAAGCCACTTTGAAAATCGCTGATCCATTAGTCCATAATTTTTACTGTTTTCTACTGTTCATAATGGATCAGCGATTTTCAAAGTGGCTTAATAAATAGTAAAAAAATTCCAAAAAATGTAAAATTTGGTCTCCAAGCACATTTCAATATGTAGATCAACTTGAACGGTTTGGATCGACGTTTTGAACTTTGAAATGGGAATATGAGTCCGAAGTAAAACGTTTGCTTTACTTTGCAAAGCACAATAGCCCATCCCTCTCTCTCTATATATATAGAGTGATGCTACGATGCTTTGGGAAGTAAATATGGTGTTTTATTTCCCGCTCATATCTCCATTTTTAAAGTTCAAACAGTTGATCCGAATTTCTCAACATTATCTTTATATTAATATGTGCTTGGAGACCAAATTTTACATTTTTTTGTAATTTTTGACTATTTTTTTAGAATTTTTGAAAATCAGTGTTTTTGTGAATTTTTTATTATTATTTTTATTTAATGAAAAGTTGTGATTTTCCAAAATTAAAAAAATAGTTAAAAATTTCTAAACAATTTAAAATTTTGTGTTCAAGCACATATTAATATAAAGATCATGTTGAGAAGTTCGGATCGATTGTTTGAACTTTAAAAATAGAAATATGAGCGGAAAGTAAAACACTCTCTTTACTTCTCAAAGCATGATAGCCTATATTTATATATATATATATATATATATATATATATATATATATATATATATATATATATATATATATATATATATATATATAGAGTAGAGCTAAGGTGCTCTTAAGCTCACCAAGCTTTCCGTGAGCTTAACTCAAAAACTTATCAATCCGACTTCAAACGATATTTCCAAACCGTTAGATGTTCAATCTATATTAAAATGTGCTTGGAGAACAAATTTTACATTTTTTGGAATTTTTTTACTATTTATTAAGCCGGTTTGAAAACCGCTGTTTTCTAATGGTGCAGATTTTTAATAAAAACAGCGGTTTTCAAACCGGCTTAATAAATAGTAAAAAAATTCCAAAAAATGTAAAATTTGGTCTCCAAGCACATTTTAATATAGATTGAACATCTAACGGTTTGAAAATGTCGTTTGAAGTCGGATTGATAGGTTTTTGAGTTAAGCTCACGGAAAGCTTGGTGAGCTTAAGAGCACCTTAGTTCTACTCACATATATATATATATATAGAGTGACTAAGGTCAAAGTGGTAGTTCCTAGCCCCCGGTGCTACCAAGTCGTTTTCGGATTTTCAAAGTCCAAACGGTCGATCCGAACAGTTCAAGTTGTTCTCCATATTGAAATCTGCTTGGAGACCAAATTTTACATTTTTTGGAATTTTTTTACTATTTATTAAGCCACTTTGAAAATTGCTGATCTGGGTGAACAGTAAAAACAGTGCAATCAAATTCTGGACCATGTGATCAACAATTTTCAAAGTGGCTTAATAAATAGTAAAAAAATTCCAAAAAATATAAAATTTAGTCTCCAAGCAAATTTCAATATGGAGAACAACTTGAACGGTTCGGATCGATCATTTGAGCTTTGAAAATCCAAAAACGACTTGGTAGCACCGAGAGTTAGGAACTACCACTTTGACCTTAGTCACTCTCTCTCTCTCTCTCTCTCTCTATATATATATATATATATATAGAGCTGGGATATGGTGAGTTGCGAAGTAAGATGTCATTTTTACTTCACGCTCATATTTTTATTTTGAAAATCTAAACGCCCGATCCGAACCGCTCAACATGTTCTCCATATTGAAATGTGCTTGGAGACCAAATTTTATATTTTTTGGAATTTTTTTACTATTTATTAAGCCACTTTGAAAATCTCAGATCCGGGTGAACAGTAAAAAACAGTAAAAAATTCTGGACCATTCGATCAGCGATTTTCAAAGTGGCTTAATAAATAGTAAAAAAATTCCAAAAATTATAAAATTTGGTCTCCAAGCACATTTCAATATGGAGAACATGTTGAGCGGTTCGGATCGGGCGTTTAGATTTTCAAAATAAAAATATGAGCGTGAAGTACTTCGCAACTCACCATAGCCCAGCTCTATATATATATATATATATATGACAAGTGCTCGTGAAATAGGATATTCTTGTTAAATGTCACAAGTTTGAAAATCAAATAAAAAATTTACTGTGAATTTTTAAAATTAGAGAAGTCGACTTCACTCGCTTCTATACGACCAATTTTTTCTTCTTCTTAATTTAGCATAATTTCAAGATTTTTTTTTTGTTTTTGCAAGTTAATTTCAAGAAAACTTCACGGTGAATTAATTAATAGTATAAGTCTCAGAAGTCTTAGCAATAAATAGATAGAATCGTTTCTGACTTCAATTAATGGACAGACTGTATGCCTGTATCAAAATAATTAAATAGTAATTATGGTTCCTCTAGTTCGTACTTCTGTTGTAGGGGAGGTTTACCATAGGGTCATGATCCCCTGTCTCTTCCCTGTCTCTTTTCATATTTATCTTGGTAGTAGAAGGCCAAATGGAATTATTAGCATAGGAGATTCAGATCTGCTGAAATTCGAGATTTATGAACAGTAATTCTGAAATTTTTGAAATTTGAGATTCAGTCATCCAACTTTTTATGTGCACGTATCTCGAAACAATTAGTTTTTCTGTATACGCATCTCGAAACAATTCAATAGCTGGATTCGGAATTTCAGAGTTATTATTGATGATCTCGCATTTCAGCAGATTTGGATCCTAACAGAGGAGGTAATATATGCTAGACCTTAAAATCGCATAACAGTAAGAAAATACTACATGTATTCGGGGACGGAGTCAAACTTCTGAACCATGAGGGTCAGACACATAATAAGAGTCATCATATAAAAATTTTATTTTAAAAATAGAGGTCAATTTACATGATCTATGACATTTTACTATAAATTATATAGAAAATTATACATAATACAGAAAATTTCAAAAAAAATGGGAGTCATTCATGTATAGTACATCCGCCTTTGCATGGAGTGCGTATCCTCTGAGATATCTCAACTTTTGCGTGACCGACGTGTCCGGTGCCTATTCGGAGATAGCGAAGAGGGCCAATATTATTTGTGCTCTGAGATTCATACAGAACGTATTTGAACGGTTGATATTTTCCAAAAAAAAAACGCCAAAGTTGAGATATCTCAGAGGATGCGAATTCCTCTGCATGTTCTAGTTGTTGATGACACTATTGTTTTCTTAAATGCTGAGGCGAGAACCATATATACCTTAAGGGCCTGTTCGTTTGTCACGGAATTGTGCGGGATGGGATTTCACAGGTTCGGGAACCCACTTTTTTATTTGCGGGAACCCATACTCATAAATATGTACGGGAATAATTATGGGAATGTACTGAATGAGTGTTCGGTTGTACCGTAGGAATAGTTGTGGAAAATCCTATTTTCTTTCTAAAATACTTGATATCAATAAATAATTATTAATTAAATTAAATTAAATCAATTAAACAATAATATAACAATATTTCCATTTTGCTTAATTAAATCACCGTAAAATTATTTAAAATTAAATTAACAAATTGATCATTGTGGTGATTAATACAAGGTTACCATTTTGCTTAATTCTTTAATTTATACAATTTTTTATTAGTAAAATTATAATAATGCAATTAAATAATATTAATTGAATAATAATATTAATAGATGAAACATTTCTTCTAAGAATTATTACAAAAATGGGTACAAATAAAATATTTATAAAAATTAAGAAAACAATAATTAAAAATATTTACAGAAAAATAAATATTGAAAAACATTTACAAAAAAAAAAAAAAACAATTAAAAACATTTACAAAAAATAAACATTCAGAAACATTTAGAAAAAAATAAATATTTATAAACAAATAAACATTTAAAATATGTAATTACAATAAGAAACCCACTCCTATTTATTGGTTAATAAAAAAAAAATCAGTCCGGATCCGGACCATATGCTTAGTCCCACAATGGGCAATAAAATTGGATAGAAATCTTTATATATAAAGTGTGTGTGTGTGAAGAGAAGCTTTGTGAGGAGAGAGAGCTTGAGTTTGCATCCCACGTGATTGAAGAGAAGAAATTGGAGAGAGAAGAGAGAGAATGGGAAGAAAATAATGAGGTTTGAGGTAATGTTTTTGATCCCAAAAAAATGCACTAAGATAGAATTAGTTGGGAACAACTCTCAGAAAAATTTGGGGACAAGATTGGTTTGCCGAACAGATCAGTGGAAAAAAAAATAGAAACTATCCAAACCAATAAATTTTCAGGAGAAATTTGCATACCGAACAAGGCCTAAGTGGGCGTTGCCGTTGTACAATTTTCTTGCTCTATAAAGGAATCTAGGGGCATCACAATTAAGAGGTGGAAACATAGATGGCTCATGTGACTCAATTCATTACAAATGATGTGTAGGGGGCGGAGCCAGAAGGGTCCACGAAAGACACCTGGCTACCCTTGACTCTTAATATTTTTTTTTTTTCAAAATGTACTTCCTTTATTATGTTTTTTTTTTTCTTTTCAGAAAAAATAAAAAAAATTGTCCTTGTGTTTTAAATAATAATACAAGGGAGAATTTCATGTATATCCCTCAAAAGTTTTAATATTATGTATTTATCCCTCCAAAATCAATAATTACATATTTATCTTTGAAAATTGTACAAACTCACATATTTGTCCAATCTAACTCTATAACATATCAAATATCTCCAAAAATAATTAAATAATATTTTTTAAAACTTTAAAATTTATTTTACAATATTAATTAAGAATATGTTGACCATTATGCCCTTCGTTTCTGTCTCTTTAGTCTGCCTGAGTTCTCTTCTCTTTAAGGCGCCAAACCTCCCGTCTCTCTCTCCAAACGTGCCAAATCACATATTTCTCCCCGTCTTCCCTCGTCGCCTCCCCTCTCATAAAATTCTGTCGCCCCTCGCTGCTTTAATTTTTCCATCTTCGTTTGGAGAGAGAGGCGAGAGGTTTGATGTCTTAGAGAGAAGAGAACTCAGGCGGACTAAAAAGACAGAAATGAAGGGGCATAATGGTCAATATATTATTAATTAATATTATAAAATTAATTTTAAAGTTTTAAAAAATATTATTTAATTATTTTTGGAGGTATTTGATATGTTATAGAGTTAGATTGGACAAATATGTGAGTTTCTACAGTTTTCAATGACAAATATGTAATTACTGATTTTGGAGGGATAAATATGTAATATTGAAACTTTTGAGGGATATACATGAAATTCCCCCATAATACAATTATGTTGTATTTTGAAAATTTTACCCCACTCCACAGACCGTCATTTTTATTAATATCCAAAGTTAATTAGAAATTAATAAATATATATCCAAACCGGCCATTAAATAGATGGTACCTATTTTAATCCAAAAACGGCTATTTAATGGCTGACACCTATTTTTAATTGAAACCGGCCATTTAATGGCCGGCACCCCCCTTTTTTTTGTTATTTTACACCCTATAAATACCCATCTTTCTCACTCTCTCCCTCACAACACACTCACCTCCGTCCCTTTCAACTCTTCCAGGTAATTTTTTTATTTAATTTAAATTTATTTATTTTAATATTTTTTTTGAATAATTAATTTAATTATTAAAAATAATTAAATTAATTATCCAAAATAATTAATGTACACAGACATTATGTTTACCATTTTTCAAAATGTAGTTCGTTTGTCATGGCCCTGATTTCATTACATTGTGGTGGGAAGGTTCTTAATAATGCATACGGGCTTATTACTCCAAAGAGTCAATTAATTCATTTATGATTCTTTATGGTATCTCACTTTGTGACTTGAAATCCATGAATTACGCATGCACTGGTTATAACCCAGAGATGTGGAACTTAGAATTGACAACTCGAGTTTGCAATGGAAACTCCAGAAAATATACCATTGCGAAGTTCTGGCCAAAATTTAGTTGCGCCATACACTCATATGGTTCCTTTAATCGATCTCGACCCAGAAACATACAGTCACTTTACTTCACCAACACCCCAACCAGGACCCCAACTAGTACACCATACAAGATCCTCACCTAGACATGTGCATGTGGCGCCTTTACCATTACCGCCACCAAAACCTCACCCCAAACCGGCACCAGTAGACGATGAAATACGGTCGGATTTTGAAAATATTAATGAAATTTCAGAGGAAGATCTGCAAAGTGGGGATGAATTTGATGGAGAAAACTGGGACTCTGATCACCTGGAGGGTTGTGGTGAAGATGGTCCAATTGAAACATCTCAAGAGACCATTCGATCCGGATATAGGAATATGCCGCTTAGTGGCCGGACTGATATGCACCCGTTCGAAGACTTCAATGATATATCTGAGTTTAGAGAAGCATATATTGGTTTCTATGAGCAACGGATTGGGTACAAAGGTGAGCTGGCGTCGGACCAATATTTTAAATGTAAAAAAGACCTAATTAAAAAGATTAAAGAGCACCATATTACTAAGTATCAAGAGATTAGAATGAAGAAAAGTGACAGGGATCGGATTCAGGTGGTGTGTAAGGACCCGGGTTGTGATTATGAACTTAGGAGACAAGCAACGGGATATGGAGATGCATTGATGATAAAGAGGCAAGACAAGCCTCACACATGTAGGACTGAGTATACAAGGACCGACAATGAATGTCTGATGGCATCAATCATTGCTGATGGCATCAATCATTGCCGATGTCATTGAGAAAAGCATTAAGAAAGACCCCCTGCATGAGCATCCAAGAGGTGACAAACTGTGTTTTAACTGTGTATGGCAATGTAATCTCGAAATACAACCGACTATAGATGAGTCGTGAGCTTGCAATAGCTCAATAATTTGGGAGTTGGGAGGCTTCATACAGCTTGTTGAAACCACTACTGATGGCAATTTGCGACAAGAATCCCGACTCGAAGTACCAATTTCTAACTTGTCCGATATGGGATAGAGAAAGAGAAATTATGCAACATGTTGTTCAATTCAGGGCCGTAGCCTAGGCTTTTGGTCCATGCATTACAGCGTTTTAGTACTTGAGACCAGTGATCATCATAGATGTATGCTTCTTTTCTGGGCGGTAGGGGAGGCTTTTGATAGCTTTCAGTTATGAAGCCGAGAACCAATCGTTGCCTATTGCATTTGCAATTGTGTAAAAAGATGATGGTGAAAATTGGAATTTTTTTCTTGCAGTGGTTGAGGATGGAAGTGCTTGGATATGATAAATTCGTCTGTGTTATATCTGACCTGCATAAGGGGATCAAAGCTGCACTGACAACATAATATGGATGATCTCCAGAGCTATTTGTGCACATGTATTGTATGCAACATGTTGCTGACAACTTGGTCCAGAAATGTGGAAATGACAAGTGGTACAGATAGGCAAACCCCAAAGGGCACTCACATCCTAGAGTGTCATTATCATCTCTCCAAATGGTAAGTGGAACGTGTGCGTCTTGGGACGCCATCGCTCCACCAGTCTTGCAATGAGAGATGCATTGATGATGCCACTCCCAGTCCGCAAGATGTCCACAATACTGTAGAGGCCCAGATTAATGAGGTACCGATCCATCACCTCGTAGTACTGCATGTGAACGCACCACAACTTCACACATAAAAAACCTTTATCATAATTATGGTAAAAAAAGGCTAAAATACGGTAAAAATTGCTCAACTATGCTAATTATACTAAATTAAATTACGCTACATTAATTTAAATTTAGCTAATTACTCTAAATTATACTAAATTAAATAATTAAAACTAACTACAACGGATTCAACACTAATTACAACTAAATTATTCTAATTTTGGTACATTACTAACAAATCCTAACATTTTACAACCATTTTGCACTAAAAATGAATTTTTAAAAAATTAGAGGGACTTACTTGCAAATCTGGAAAGAGATGGAGAAATTTGGGAGAAAGAGCTCAAGCGATGAGAGATAGTGTGAAATTTGATGAAATGAATTTTGAGAAAAACGCAAGGCTGCCCACACATATAAATAAAACACAGTGCCGGCCATTAAATGGCCGGTTTCGATTAAAAATAGATGCCGGCCATTAAATGGCCGGTTTTGGATTAAAATAGGTACCGGCCATTTAATGGCCGGTTTGAATATTTTTATTAAAACCTAGCTGAATTTGGTATATTTATTAATTTCTATTTAACTTTGGATATTAATAAAAATGACGGCTCCACGGAGATGAGTGTGGTTTGATAATATTAATGAAAGCTGATAAAGAAAATGACAGGGGTTTTACTGAAATTACTTTGAAGGTAGTCATTAATTGTGTCCATGTCAGTAACAGAAATCAAATTGTAGTCTTTAAGTTTGTGGTTTAATGGATTTTTAATTGTAGTCTTTGTTGTGCAGTAGTTATCCTTTCTGACCTAAGCAAGAATTCTTTTGTGATGTTTTTGTGTTGGTACGGTGTTCTAATAATTGAGCTCTTTTAGAGGTAGAATCTTAAGTGAAGCAAAGTGGGTACTTTGCCTTTGTTCTCTTATTTACATCCTATAAAGGGATCCGTATCCTTCTAGGTACCTGACTCGAGCAAATTGAAACGGATGGTCCAGATTAAATTTACATGGGTCAAACTCAATCCAGTGCCTATGGAGATTGTAGGGGGTCTGTTTTGAGATTTGTGTCATGTTAAAAGAACCGTCCGATCGTAATTGTCTTCAGTTAGGTAACCTGAGGTGATGTGAATTCCTAAAAAGAGGGGCTATAATGAGATATTGGTGCTTTTCCATAATTTGCTTGTTTATGTGTTGTATGTGTTTGTTTTTCGAGGGCCGTTTGTAAACATAAAGAGTACTATAAATTTCACGAGTAGAAGGATCGGTAAGAATTTTACCGATTCTAAAGTTTAGATTTATAGAATTTCCACCGATCAAAATCAGTTTTTCTTTTAGTATCTCTATTAAAATATTATAAGTTTTTCAAAAGATAGATATAATATTTTAGAATTTAAATATATTAGAAAGACAACATCTATTTTTCTAATTTTTTTATATTTCTAATATTTTAATAAAGAAATAAAAAAAAACCTGATTTGGATTGATAGAATTTCTATGGATCCTTCTACTCTTGAAAATATGTTGGTATTTTTCTTTTTTTTAATATTCTAACAAAAAATTCTCGTTTGGAAGAGCAGCAAATTAAGCAATAACAATATAACATACTGGAATAAATGTTGATGAGATTGAAATGTTGAAAATTTAAAATTGGAGCAAAATTTTGCCGTCAAAACCCTCACTTTTGATTGTAGGACCCTTTTTATTAAAATCTGACAAAAGCAAACAATTATTGTACCGAGGCGGGTGGGGCCAAGGGAAATCGTGAAATAATGTATTTTCCAAAATATGGAAAAAGGTCAGTTTCACAAGTAGAATTTTCTACAATATATTTTTTTTTTCAATTTTATTTATTCGTACAAATTTTAATTCCTTCGTCACTATTTCATTTGCTATTAAATTTGTAGGGATTTTTTTAAAAAACCATAATTAAAAAAATTAAAATTAGGGAAACAACATGATTACCTGCAGATTTCGAAAAACCATAAGAACCGAACAGCCTATTTGGTCCCCAAAATTTTTTTCCCCCGGGACCGAATTGGCATTTCGGTCCCCCCCCCATTTCACAGTTTTTTCGAAAAAAACTGTGCAGCCTTCCGTGTAACACCCTGGAACCGAGATCCCAATTCGGTCCAGGGTATTTTCAGTGGGGACCGAATTGGCATTTCGGTCCCCAATTTTTTTTTTTTTTTTAGATACAAAAAATCGAATTTTTTTTTAAAGACAAAATGATAAAATATAACACTAAAAAAATCGAATTTTTTTCCCTTTGTCAAATTACTTTTTTTATATCATATTTATATGAAAATACGCTAAATTACTTGAAATTATGTTAATTTATGCTGATTTACACTAAATTACTTGAAATTATGTTAATTTATGCTGATTTACACTAAATTACTTGAAATTATGTTAATTTTTTTTTAAGAGATAAATAGGTAAAATGCTGAAATATACTAAAAAATTGAATTTTTTTTTTTAATATTTGTTAGATTACTTTTTTTATTACAATTAGTATAGTTATACTAAAATAATTATGTAGAATTACACTAAATTACAATAATTATAATGAATTACACTAAATTACTTGAAATTACAATAATTATGTATAATTATTCTAAAATACGGAAAATTACGCTAAATTACTTATGAATAGAGATGATATCTTCACTGAAAAGGCGAAAAACAACGACGAAACTTTAAACGGTCATAAAACGGCGCTCGAGCGTCCGATTTCAGCAAATGACCACTTTTCGGAAAGCTTGTGAAAATGCGCATGCGTCCGGACTGGCTTTGCCAGTTTTCCAAATTCAGAATCGCCAAAAAACAAAGAGAAGAGCCTCAAAACTTCAGTTGAAGTTTCCGATTAAGATTTTCATTTCTATTCTCCAAAAAAATAATTTGAAAAAGGAAAAAAAATTCGATTTTTTAGTATTATATTTCATTATTATTTTAGCTATTTGTCTCTAAAAAAAAAAAAATATGGGGACCGAAATCCCAATTCGGTTCCCCATCCCATTTCGATTTTCTGTGGCGGCTCTGCCAAAAAAATGTGAAATGGGGGGGGGACCGAAATGCCAATTCGGTCCCAGGGGAAAAAAATTTTGGGGACCGAATAGGCTGTTCGGTTCTTATGGTTTTTCAAAATCTGCAGGTAATCATGTTGGTTCCCTAATTTTAATTTTTTTAATTATGGTTTTAAAAAAAAATCCAATTTGTAGGGTGAAGATGTGTTTGCAACTGTCTCCTGTACGTACAGAAGATGTACGTGTTTCCTATTTATCAGATAGTTTGAATCTAAACTCAATATTTTAGTTAATTACTTCAGATTCACATTTTTATTTTTACAAACAAAGAAGTGGTCTTCCAATTTTTGAAATTACGGAATTTTGTGTGTGGTGATTTCAAATTTCATGTTGAACATATTAATTAGTTTCAAAATAATTTTTTTCCAACAAAATAGAAATTTTCATTCTGTGCACTTGTATATATGGAAAAAAGCCATTTTTTTAATTTAACAAAGATATGATTCTAAATCAAACCATTAAAAAAATATGAAACGAAATTAGGATTTAGAATGAAATTAATTTCGACTCGCACATTTTCCATTGGGATTAATATCTTCAACAAGCCCAATTTAAATTATAATTCCAATTTTGTTGGCATCCAATTACATTTGTTGCACATAAATCTTGTCCCGTCCAAAATATATAACTCGACATATATATCACTAAGGGAGGAATTTTTTTTATAAACCATAATTAAAATTTTGTTTTTTACGAAACCAACGTGATTACTTTTTTTTTTTACAAAAACCATAAGAACTGAAATGTCATTTCGGTCAGGTCTCTTTTTGGATTTTCTGTGTACTGGTTTCACAAGTTTTCATATGAACCGCCATATAAAATCTAAAAACGGGACCGGACCGAAATATCATTTCGGTTCTTATGGTTTTTGTAAAAAAAAAAAAGTAATCATGTTGATTTCATAAAAATATATATTTTTTAATTATGGTTTACAAGGGAGGTGATGCCAAAAGAGATATATTACTGAAGAAAATACAACCGGGTGCCAATGATTATAATTTACAGGTCGTTTATGTTTGTGTCCTAACTTGTGCAGTGTGGCCTACGGGCTTTAATGATAAAAAAAAAAACAAAAATTTGTGCAGTCGTTCGCACAGCGCCAAACACGGGTTGTCATGTCGTATATACAAGAGTTTTTGAATTTAATAGATTATTTGTCAATCAACTGCTGCCCTCAATATTTAATTATTTGTCTATCAACTGTGTGATATATGTTAGAGTAGAACTAAGGTGCTCTTAAGCTCACCAAGTCCTAGCTTAACTCAAAAACCTATCAATCCGACTTCAAACGACATTTTCAAACTGTTAGATGTTCAATCTATATTAAAATGTGCTTGGAGACCAAATTTTACAATTTTTGGAATTTTTTACTATTTATTAAGCCGGTTTGAAAACCGCTGTTTTCTAATGGTGCAGAATTTAATAAAAACATTGGTTTTCAAACCGGCTTAATAAATAGTAAAAAAATTCCAAAAAATATAAAATTTGGTCTCCAAGCACATTTTAATATAGATTGAACATCTAACGGTTTGAAAATGTCATTTGAAGTCGGATTGATAGGTTTTTGAGTTAAGTTCACGGAGGACTTGGTGAGCTTAAGAGCACCTTAGTTCTACTCTGTTAGTTAATATATATAGGTTATTTAACAAAATTACATAATTCGTGAAAAGTATATCAGTTTTAAAAGTTTGAATTCGTTATTTTAATGTTATTCCGATAGGTTTCAAGTTAATTAAGTTCACCAAAGAAATTGATGAGAGTAAGAGGATCCTAGTTCTACTCCTAATTAAATAGATAACAAAAACAAGTTGATGCAATTCATTTGTTGCTATGTTAGAAAAGGAGTAATACATGACATAGCGACAAAATTCGCGAATTATATCTGAATAATTCATTTTTTGGGTGATGCCGAACCGAACGCCGAATCATTCGGTTGACCGAACTTTGACCGAATTATTCGCAAATTTTAAGAACTTTTTCCGAATTTTACAAATTATTCACGAATTTTTTCCGAATTTTTCCCAGAACATTTTTTTTTTGTTTTTTTTCCTTGTAGAACTGAGATCTCTGATCCAGATTATTCCGAATCATTTCTGAATTATACCCGAATTATTCTCGAATTACGAATTTTTGACCTTGCCGAACCGAACCCAATAATTCATTTGTCACTATGATAGATGATAGATCGCTACGCATCCATTTCATGCAAAGTTAATCCAAACAAGCATATACTGGTAGTTTGATCAGAATGTAAAACCGTACTTCAACAAATACATATGTATCCATTTTCCTTTTCAAATAGAAGGTTTGCATCTTAATTTGTTTATATTGATAAAATTTCAAACAATCGACCGGCTCCATACAAGCTAGTGGCATCCATATTAGACATAACACAGCATGTGTTTTTTAAACTGCTGCCACAGTTTGTTGTACTAATTCAACTGTTATATGGGCAAACTATGGCAATCACGTAAAAGAATAACTTTAGAAAGAAGCAAATATATTATAATCATTGATGACCAATAATTATTGTGGTCGTTCCAGTACTGAGCTATAATTGTTATGATTTGGATGTGAATGTTTTACTAAGAAAAAAAATATATATATATGCATATCTATTTTAGAGTCCGACTAGGCTACTCCATGGAGTAAAACGACTTGGTACTCCACGCCATATCTTCATTTTCAAAGTTCAAATAGTCGATTCGAACCTTCCAACATGTTCTCCATATTGAAATGTGCTTGGAGACCAAATTTTACATTTTTTGGAATTTTTTTACTATTTATTAAGCCACTTTGAAAATCACTGATCCGGCGGTCCAGAAATTTTTACTGTTTTTTACTGTTCATAAGGATTTTCAGATTTTCAAAGTGGCTTAATAAATAGTAAAAAAATTCCAAAAAATGTAAAATTTGGTCTCCAAGCACATTTCAATATGGAGAACATGTTGGAAGGTTCGAATCGACTATTTGAACTTTGAAAATGAAGATATGGCGTGGAGTACCAAGTCGTTTTACTCCATGGAGTAGCCTAGTCGGACTCTATATATATATATATATATATATATATATATATATATATATATAGTACGGCTAATGCGCTTCCTCTAGCATTTCGGCCGAGGTGCTTCCGGGGGCATATCTTGCAATTTGATGTTCAAATAACAAATTCAAACCGTTAGATGTTCAATCTATATTAAAATCTACTTGGAGACCAAATTTTACATTTTTTGGAATTTTTTTACTATTTATTAAGATGGTTTGAAAATCACTGTTTTTCAATGGTGCAGAATTTTAATAAAAACAGCGATTTTCAAACCATCTTAATAAATAGTAAAAAAATTCCAAAAAATATAAAATTTGGTCTCCAAGTAGATTTTAATATAGATTGAACATCTAACGGTTTGAATTTGTTATTTGAACATCAAATTGCAAGATATGCCCCCGGAAGCACCTCGGCCGAAATGCTAGAGGAAGCGCATTAGCCGTACTCTATATATATATATATATAAATAGAGAATGGCTAATATCAAAACGTTTGTTCCTGAGCTCAGGAACAAACGGTTCCGTTCTCCAATTTCCGAAGTTCAAACAACAAATCTAAACCGTTAGATGTTCAATCTATATTAAAATGTGCTTGGAGACCAAATTTTACATTTTTTTGAATTTTTTTACTATTTATTAAGCTAGTTTGAAAACCGCTGTTTTTCAATGCTGCAGAAATTTCATAAAAACAGCGGTTTTCAAACTAGCTTAATAAATAGTAAAAAAATTCCAAAAAATGTAAAATTTGGTCTCCAAGCACATTTTAATATAGATTGAACATCTAATGGTTTGAATTTGTTGTTTGAACTTCGAAAATTGGAGAACGGAACCGTTTGTTCCTGAGCCCAGGAACAAACGTTTTGATATTAGCCATTCTCTATATAAATATATACAGTGAGTGGCTAAGCTACAAACCTTTGCACCAAGCCTTTGGTGCAAACGAATGGTTTTCGGATTTTTAAAGTTCAAATGGTCGATTCAAACTGTTAGATATTTAATCTATATTAAAATGTGCTTGGAGACCAAATTTTACATTTTTTGGAATTTTTTTTACTATTTATTAAGCCACTTTGAAAATTGCTGATCACACGGTCCAGAATTCGATTGCACTGTTTTTACTGTTCACCCGGATCAGCAACTTTCAAAGTGGCTTAATAAATAGTAAAAAAATTCCAAAAAATGTAAAATTTGGTCTCCAAGCACATTTTAATATGGATTAAATATCTAACGGTTTGGATCGACCGTTTGGACTTTGCAAATAGGAGAACAGAATCGTTTGCACCAAGGGCTTGGTGCAAACGTTTGTAGCTTAGCCACTCTATATATATATATATAGAGAGAGAGCTGGGCTATGGTGAGTTGCAAAGTAAGATGTCATTTTTACTTCACGCTCATATTTTTATTTTGAAAATCTAAACGCCCGATCCGAACCGCTCAACATGTTCTCCATATTGAAATGTGCTTGGAGACCAAATTTTATAATTTTTGGAATTTTTTTACTATTTATTAAGCCACTTTGAAAATCGCTGATCGAATGGTCCAGAATTTTTTACTGTTTTTTACTGTTCACCCGGATCTAGGATTTTCAAAGTGGCTTAATAAATAGTAAAAAAATTCCAAAAAATATAAAATTTGGTCTCCAAGCACATTTCAATATGAAGAACATGTTGAGCGGTTCGGATCGGTTGTTTAGATTTTCAAAATTGAGTATGAGCATGAAGTAAAATGACGTTTTACTTCACAACTCACCATAGTCAATCTCTCTCTCTCTCTCTCTCTCTATATATATATATATATAGAGGTTGGCTAATGTCATAACGTTATAACTTCGGCCTAAGTTATAACGAGTCATTTTCGGATTTTCAAAGTCCAAACAGTCGATCCAAACCGTTCATGTTGATCTACATATTGAAATGTGCTTGGAGACCAAATTTTACATTTTTTAGAATTTTTTTTTACTATTTATTAAGCCACTTTGAAAATTGCTGATCCGGGTGAACAGTAAAAACAGTGCAACAAAATTCTGGACCATGCGATCAGCAATTTTCAAAGTGGCTTAATAAATAGTAAAAAAATTCCAAAAAATGTAAAATTTGGTCTCCAAGCACATTTCAATATGTAGATCAACATGAACGGTTCGGATCGACTGTTTGGACTTTGAAAATCCGAAAACGACTCGTTATAACTTAGGCCAAAGTTATAACGTTATGACATTAGCCAACCTATATATATATATATAGAGATCGACTATGGTGAGTTGCGAAGTAAAACGTCATTTTATTTCACGCTCATACTCCATTTTGAAAATCTAAACAACCTATCCGAACCGCTCAACATTTTCTCCATATTGAAATGTGCTTGGAGACCAAATTTTACATTTTTTGGAATTTTTTTACTATTTATTAAGCTACTTTGAAAATCGCAGATCCGGGTGAACAGTAAAAAACAGTAAAAAATTCTGGACCATTCGATCAGCGATTTTCAAAGTGGCTTAATAAATAGTAAAAAAATTTCAAAAAATATAAAATTTGGTCTCCAAGCACATTTCAATATGGAGAACATGTTGAGCGGTTCAGATCGGTTGTTTCGATTTTCAAAATAAAAATATGAGCGTGAAGTAAAAATGACATCTTACTTCGCAACTCACCATAGCCCAGCTCTATATATATATATATATATATATAATCTGGCTAATATGCTACGCGTAGCATAGAGGGCCTCCGTGCTACGACTCAATATTTGATTTTTTAAAATCCTAACGGTCTATCCGAACTGTTCAACATGATCTTCATATGAATATGTACTTGCAAACCAAATTTTACATTTTTTAGAATTTTTTTACTATTTTTTTAGATAGGTAGAAAATCACGGGATCTGAAAATATTATGTTTTAATCTAAGTGAAACATAAGGGTGACAGTTAATTATCTATTTCTTATTTTCTATTTTGTTCCGTTTGTAACATAAGGTCAGGAAAAACCATGATCTGGCCGGGCAACGAATTAAGGATTTTTTTTCAAGGAATTAATTATGGAATAAATATTTCTTATAAAAAAATAGAACAAATTAATTAATTTCTTCACTATATACAGAAAAGAGGGGTAATTAAAACATTGGTTCGTTCATTTATCTGCACTAGAGCTTCGATTTATCCTTTGAACCCTAAACCCTAAACCCCTCAAAAAAAAAAAAAAAACAAAATATGATAACCAATTTGTCGACATGGAAAGTATATATCGATGAAGGTAGAATTTTAACTTGGATAACTTGGTTAATTATCGTTGTTTACCATGCATTCCCCGAGTATATATAAAGCTACGGTGAGCTTAATTACGCTCACCAAAGATCTTTGTGGACGGTACTGTGAGCATTCAAAATTAATTCATGCTACAGGGAAACCACTGTTTCAGCTGTAGATTAAATAAACACCCAGACGGTGGAATACTATTTGAGCATGCAGAGACACAGGTGCGTGCCAAACTGCCAATCAAATGTGAGAAGCTCAAAGCTGGGTGCTTTGAGGCAGCAAGGTGGGGAATTGATCGTACAAGACATTTCTTCTCTCCTCGGTAGAAGAGCAGCCAACCAGCGTTGGGGCGGTGGGGCTAGTGGTCATGCCTAAGGCTAATTCATTGAAGGCATCTATGCCTGTACGTGCATGCCATTTTTCTCCTTGTTGAGTTGGGTTGATTTATGTACTTCTTACTATTACTAAAATAAGTAACTTCTTGTTGAGTTGGGTTGATTTATGTACTTCTTACTATTACTAAAAGAAGCAACTTCTCTCTCACATCACATTTTGTTAAGGATGAGCACCGAGCGGGTTAGATGGGCTGCAAGACCGTCAGATTCAATTTAAGATCTGTACACACGAAAATTAATGTGAGCACACATGGATCTTAAAGATCAAATGGTCCTGGATCCCATTGAATGTGAAGTAGGTCCGATGCCCATGGACCTACTACACAGTCGTCGGGGATATATAGCTATTGTTTTTTTTATAAATAACTGGTGCATATCATATATACACACACTGCTACAAAAAACACATTCACTATCGTTCTTTTACCATCGGGTGTCCTTACGCACGGATGGTATATGTAAACAGTGGCAGCACTGTAATTACTTTGAATTTTTTACCGATTGTTCGGTTTAACCAACCGATGGTGTATGCAAACCACTACTAGAATTTTCACATTTTCCATGGGGAGCAATTTTATTTCCAAGGGGAGGAAGGGCTCATGGAAATGAATTCGCTTTTTCTGACACACTTAACCATTTCCAACGGCAGCCCCATGGAAATAGTAGCGCATGGAAATCCCTCATCTCTGCCTTTGGAAATGTTTCATATCCACCATTGGAAATACTTTTGCAAGACCCATTACCCGCCAAACAGACCAAATACTATATTTTATTGATAGCCCATGGAAATACCTTACATCTTACCCTTGGAAATAAGTGTGAAGGAGGGAGACATATTATTTCCATGAGCTACCCTTGGAAATGTTTTGTTTAATCTGTTTATAATATTTTATAGTGGAGGTTCATGGAAATACTGGAGCCCTATGCTCTTGGAAATGTTTTATTAGTTCAGTTTATATTATTTTATAGTTCGACTTAGTATTTCCATGAGAGTACCGTTGGAAAAGTTAAGTTCCTGGAGACAGAAACGTTTCTGTTTATTTGAGATATCCCTTTGAGTCTTCAACAAAATGAAATCACAGCAGCAAGCATTATTCAATTGAGATATTTAAAATGAAGCATACAAATGAAAACATAAATTTTAGGTCTTTGCCAATAACAAGACATAATAAAGTTTAATTTAGATACAAAAATTTATGACAAATGCAAGCCATACATAATATCTCCCTTTGAATGACTCTTGTGTAGACACCTGTTACAAAAAAAGAAGAAGAGAGAACAAGGTTAGAGAAGGCATTTGACAAAAAGGAAGCACGCCGGATTATAAAAATGTATAGTAACTTATAGTGAAAAATCTAACACATGTATGTTGATTTACCAATTAATACTCTTGATCGGAATCATCGGAGCCTAAGCAATCTTCTTCACAATCTTGCTCCATGTCATCATTTTGCCTCATGTCAGGCTCATTCTCATCCTCCTCTATGTTGTTTTCGTCCCTTGCCAAACTCGGCGGTTCATTTGATGTTGCCGGCGGAAGGTTCGTCATATCGATCACTAGCTCGAACTCATCTTCTCGAAGGACCATACCATCCCAATCAATGTCTTCGCCCATTGTTGGTTCAATTGGATTATCCGGTCTTTCCTCTTGGTAAAATTCAATGTTTGTATCGTCGCCCTCGGCACGAAACCTCGACTTTGGGCTTGTTTTGATTGCCACCCACCATGGGCGTCTTTCGGCCTTTTGCGATGCATAAGGTAGGTAGCATACTTGTGTTGCTTGAGCCGCTAATACGAACGGCTCGTAATTTGTAAGGCGAGAAGAATGCTTGACCTCAACAATACCATGTTTGCGGTCCACCTTTACACCGTTTATTATGTCGAACCAATCACACCTAAAGATAATTACCGTGTGGGCATCATATTGTAGCTCAATGACCTCTTGAAGAATTCCATAGTAGTCGATTTGTGTATTGTTTGCATCCCACTCTCCTTTAATGCAAACACCGCTACTATTAGTTGACATGTTTTGCCCATATTTTTGTGTGTGAAATCGATACCCGTTGACTTCGCACCCTTCGTAGAAGTACGCTTCTTTGCTAGGTTTGATTCCTGCCATTCGTATGTAGTAATCAGCTTCATCACGGGAATTTATCACCTTTTTACGTAACCAAGTTGTGAAACCATCTTGACGAATTTTTGGAAGATCTAATGGGCTTGTGGCTACTCCAGAGTCGAGCATGCATGTATCAAACTCTCTGCATATTAGAACATGTCAAAATAGTAGATTTTGATAGGTTCTATAATAGATAAGTTTGAAATCATCAAAGTAAAATTCATAAGATTGTACCCCATGTACTTCTCACAGATCTCTGGACAATTTAGGATGACATAGGTGTGTGCAGCATTATAATCTGTTTCAGAGAGAGGCCTTCGTCTTCTCCTGCCAATGCAACGGGTCGGAGTATCGAATATGGAAAGGTGTCCCGCCGAACGATTACTTGTTTCAACTCCTTCTTGGTCAATAGTAGATTTTTCGGCAAAGTAGTGTGCGGAAAATGTACCGATTTCTTTGGCAATTGTGGCCTCTACAATCGAACCCTCCACACGTGCCTTGTTTGTGACTCTCATCCTCTGTTCTTTGTTACGCCTGTAATTGCAACAATGGTTAAGTTCAGCGTTCCTTTATGTAAAAACAAAAAACAAATTTCAAACCACAACGAACCTTTCACATGGAAACATCCATCGAGACCCTACTGGCCCACCCATTCTAGCCTCGTATGATACATGCAACGCCAGATGCTCCATTGAATCGAAGAAACCGGGCGGAAAAATCTTTTCCGCCTTGCACATTGTGACCACAAAATCTTGCTCTAATGTCGTAATACGGTTTGGATCAATTTCCTTGGCACAAATCTCCCTGAAGAAGGCTGAAATCTCACATAAGACATCCCATACGGAATCCGGGACAAAATCTCGAAAAGCAACGGGGAGGAGGCGCTCCATGAAGACATGTAAATCATGACTTTTCAGTCCAATGAAGGTGCTAGTGGTTAAGTTAACCAACCTTGACCAATTTGATGCGTAGCCATCTGGAAACCTTACTATATCCTTGAGCCATGTTAAAACAATTTTCTTATCATTTGGAGAGAGTGCGAAGGGGGCCTTCGGTTTTTCCATCTTTCCCGGGTTGTTACGCGCCGGAATTAGGTGTTGGGTAGGACGATCACAATAAATAGCTAAATCTTTCCTTGCTTTCTCATTATCCTTGGTTTTCCCACCTATATTTAACAGCGTGTATAGCAAATTTTCCGTGAAATTCTTCTCCAAATGCATCATATCCAAATTGTGTTGCAACAAATTGTCTTTCCAATAGGGTAAACTCCAAAAGATACTCTTCTTTTGCCAATGGTGGGTGTCACCATAACCCGGAATTTGTTGTAATCCTCCCTCTTTACCCCATTTAATATCTGGGATCAAACTCACTATATCGAGCAGCTGCTCTCCCGTCAATCTCGGTGGTGGCGGATCATTCTCGACTCTGTCTTTTTTGAAATTTTTCCTATCTCGACGGAATGCGTGATCCGGAGGTAGGAAGCACCTTGTACCATCAAACCAACTTGCTTTTCCACCATACTGAAGTTGAAAGGCCTTTGTCTTCTCCATGCAATAAAAACACCCCAATCGGCCTTTTGTACCCCAGCCACATAGCATCTCATAAGCCGGATAATCACTCACTGTCCAAAGTAATTGTGCATGCATCTCGAAATTCTCTTTCTTATACCCATCCCATGTCATTTCCCCATCGAACCACAAATGCTTCAATTCGTCGATTAAAGGTTCGAGAAGAATGTCAATGTCCCGACCCGGATGCTTTGGTCCCGGGATGACTAGCGCGAGGAACATGCTATCTTCTTTCATTATCATCCCAGGTGGTAGGTTATACGGAAAGACAAATACCGGCCAACACGAATATGGAGCTGCACTCGAGTTGAATGGCATGAACCCATCCGTTGTGATCCCCAACCAAACATTTCTAAGCTCTTCTGCGAAGGTGGGATGTTTCCGAGCAAAATGCTTCCAAGCCTCGGCATCAGCCGGGTGCACCATCATCGGGGCTTTATGACGCACACCTTCCTTGTGCCATCTCATATTCTTCGCAGATGATGCGGTCATGTACATCCTTTGCAATCGTGGTGTGATAGGTAGATAACGAAGTATCTTTTGTGGAATGGGTTTAGCCTTCTTGTTAGGTCCGATTGGCTTATATCTTGATTCACCGCATACATCACACCGTGTCTTATTCTTGTTCAACTCACTGTAATATAGCATACAAAATTTAGGACATACATCTATTTTGCGAGCCTCCATGCCCAATCCATCAACCATTCGCCTTGCTTGGTACCAATTTGCCGGCATTTCTTCACCCGGCGGGAGCGTGCTTTTCATGAGTGATAACATATCATTAAAACATTTTTGGCTTAATTGGTGCTTAGACTTCAAAGCTATGGCACGTGACACAGCCGACAGTACGGTGTGTGCTTCGCATTTCACTTCACCCGTCGAGTTCAATTTCCATAGTGGTTGTTTTGACGCTTCCATCATGTCGAAGAATTTCTTAGCCGCACCGGCCGGTGCCTCCTCATTCCAATTGAATTGTTGACCAGCGGCATCCCTCACCATTTGATCAGTGGCATCGTTCGTGATTGGTGGACTTAGAGGTTGGTTGTTAACGAAGTTCGGATGGTGTTCGCCGTGTTTGTACCAAACATCATATAAGTTGCAAAAACCATGTTGATAAAGATGTAGTTCGACGGTTTCCAACTCTTGGTTGTACATGTTGTCACATTTTCCACACGGACAGGGGATACATTGATTTCCATTAGCGTCTACACTCACAATTGAAGGCTTCGAAAGAGCTGAAGCGATGAATTCGCTAACACCTGCCATAAAGTCGGGTTCAAGAGTTCCTCCCGTATTTGTTCGATTGTTGTACATCCATCCCCTATCGGTGGCCATTTGATTAGTGTGATCTATACAAATTAAAGTCGATTAGTTATACAATGGATCAAACACAGAGAGGGACAGCGGCCATTTTATCAATTTTACAGGGAGGGACAGTGGCCATTTCTAACAATTTCACAATTTATAAAGACAGTGGGTATTTGTCAAGAGTGAACAAATGGGTATTTATCAAGACAGTGGCCATTTTATCAAAAGAGTGGGTATTTATCAAGAAGGACAGTGACCGCATTTCATCAATTTCTTTTGAAATGATGGAGAGTGAGATAGAGTGAGAGTTACCTCCCTGAATGTAGTAAACAGATGGGAAGAAACCACATCCGAAGGGTTCTGAGCTCCCAACAGAGCTGTGGACAGTGCCGGCAGGGTTTTCCCAAGAGAGTCAGAGCTTCAACCAACAAGAATGGGAGCTGTGGACGGTGGCGACGGGGTTTTAACAGAGAGAGAGGAAAGTGTTAGCGCGACGATTTGGTAGGGCTTGAGTTTTCACAGAAACACGACACGTGCACGGCCTTATGGCGTGACGATTGATGGTAAGAGGAAGTGAGAGGTATTTCTGACGGTATTCCAATGGAGATAATGACACATATTGTTTGAGTACAATTTATATTTCTTTTTGCATACCCAGTGTACGCATAAATTTAGACTTTTTACATGCCACCAGACCCATGGTTTTTCAACACCCAATACCCAGTGTGCACATGTTTAACATCTCAAGTTAAACATATCATCTTTTGCATAAAAAAACATCCTAAATTGAACAAATGCAAAACAGAAAAACAAATCACATTCTACATTACTCCCATCCTACATTAATCACATCCTAAAATTAAATTAATTTAAAAACATTAAACACGTCCTAAAATTAAACACATGAAAAAATTAAACACATACTTAAATTAAATACATCCCAATTTTAACCATAGCATTTAAAAACAGTAAACTAAATCATATATGTTTGTTGGATCCCCCAAGAACCAATAACAGTAAACAAATTCCTTCTATGGTGTTGTTGGATGCGGTTCATCCGTCCTTTCATTGATGTGGCCCGAACATCCATTGCCCTTGGACGGCGTACCCTGCCAACCAAAGACATGCTTGTTATTTAATTGACTGGATAGTATCAAAAATAAATTAATGCTTGTTATGTGCTTACAGGATGAGGTGGAGGTTTTTTGCCGAGAGCATTGAAGAGAGATGCAAAACATGTTTCTGCGTAGTCATGTTTTTTATGAACTTCCTCCATCTCAGATCTGTGTCGCTGCTCTTGGGCAACTATCTCAGCAGCAAACCGAGACCGCTCAGCTGCCAGTAAATCTGCCACCTCATCCTTTGAGTATTTCCTCCTTGCATCACTGGCAGAGGTGGCAGTACTCTTAGTTGGATTAGACGGCTCTGCCTCCACTGTCTCCAAGACACGGGTGGCTTTGCTGGTCCTCGATTTCCAGCCAAATCCAAATAACCTTCCTCGGCTGTCCTCTCCTTTGACAACTAGCTCCCATATTTCTTCAGAAGTCTTTTCACCGCCGTATAATTTCTCCAGGTCAGAAAAGGTTTTCTGGAGTTAATTAAATATGTTAGTTGGCTAATTTCACATTGACTAATTTGTGTGAGACTAAATTGTTGTGTCAGTGACAAATATGTGTGAGACTAACTCAAACAGTGACAAAATATAGAATTATAAAAAAGTGACAAACTGAGGGACAAACTGAGGGGCACTCACCGCTGCCTTTTCAGCCCTCTCGGTCAGGTACTTCTTCCCTTCCGGAGAATCTACCGTGTGAGTTCGATCGAAAAGCTCCTTCAATCCCACTGGCATACCCTTATCACAAGTCTGCAAATTGTACAATTATGTAGATGATGTTAACAAAAGGAAATCTTTTTGTACGAAATTCATGTTAATTTAATAAATACCATCTTTTGCATGTGACGATAAATACTCCTAGAACCAGTCACATGGTAGACCTGATTGCTCCTGTTGGCACTGTTGGTCAACGATTGACGGTCCCATTTGGCAGTTGACCAAATGTCACACAACCCCTTCCAGGCTTCTAAATTTTTGCACCATTTAGGAGGAATGTCTCTCCATGCCTCCTTTTCTTTCCCGTACTTCTTCGTGTATCTATCTCTTGTTTCAAACAACTCACGACTGTAGGCGTCTGCTGCTATGTTCTCAAAAACATCGAGACAGCGCCCGATGTCTTCGCCTTCCCCCCATGTGTACCTCTGCAGGAACTGTTGTAGGATAGCCAACCTCACCCTACTTGGAAACATATTGTAGGACCTATAAGGTCCCGGCAGGTTCTCCAAAGTCAAGATCCGGATAGTGGTTATGACTCTTGTGCAGAGAGGCGAGGTTGTGAACTCCCCGTCACCCACGACTATGAGTTCTGGTCTATCTTCCGGGTTTGCCGGATCACGAGGTTTCCCAAGACCCCGGCCACACCTCACGTCAGACTTTTTGTTTTTGTTTCTCTTTCTCTTTCCTTTGCCAGCTGTCCCTTTGGCTGCTGACTCTACAAGCTCTTGCCCGCATGCTGTAAAAGATTCGGGACAAGAGCGAAGGGGCCGACGGTTGCGACACCTCCTACCGCCATCATCATCCAATAATGACGCTGCCACACTCGTCTGACCAGCCTCAAATTCATCGTCATCACCGGCAGCTGTCTGGTTTGCATGCCGATCCGGTGTGGCTGATTGGCCCACAGCCTCCCACGGATCCTTGTCCTTTGAGGCGGTGTCAACATCGGCCCATGAAGGCCATGACAGTGATTGTTCAGCAGAACCAGTCAAAGGACATGACAGTGATTCCCACGGGTCCTCAGCACGGGGCCGTGCGTCCTCATTTCGGGCAGGTGCATCCTCAGCAGGGGGCGGTGGCACCTCGGCAGGGGGCGGTGGCACCTCGGCAGGGGGCGGTGGCACCTCGGCAGGGGGCGGTGGCACCTCGGCAGGGGGCGGTGGCACCTCGGCAGGGGGCGGTGGAACCTCGGCAGGGGGCGGTGGCACCTCAGCAGGGGGCGTTGACTTGGCCGAATCCGGCCAGGACTTAAGCGGTGGCTCTGTAGACTGCTGAGTCTCGCCAGGTGGTTCGCTGTTCCTGATTTTCTTTTTGAATCGGTCTGTACCTTTTGGCCAAGATGGATTTGGGCCAAAAAAAAACTTAACGCCAGTGCCAGTGGAGGATGTCTGGGCCTGAGCATCCAACAGTGGCAGGGACCCTTCAGCAACAGGATTGAGTCTCGCAGATCTTCTAGGGTTTGGCATAGTGCTCAACCTGGCGGATGATTTTTTCGTACGGCGTGCACAAGGATCTACCCGAGACGGTGGTTGGGGTGAGTGCGCATCCTCTGGCTGAGTTACTTGCGGGGGGTGGGATTCCTCTGGCTGAGTTGCACGAGCGGGAGCCACTTGCTCTCGGTACGGCGCTGCTTCTCCGAGAGACGGATTGAGTCTCCGAGACTTACGACGAGGTACGACCATGAACTGGGAGGCATCATCATCACTGGCCATGTTTTCTGTAAACCAAAATAGAACACAACCCTACATCAGTTCTTGGTGATTAAGCTACTACTATTATAATAGCAACATGGTATATATACTAAGTTCAATATATTAAAATTTCCGTAATGATTTCATCCCGTAGACATCTTTGGTGTAGATATGATTACAAAATCACAATATATTAAGGTCATCTCTGCAAAGTCTGATCTGGTAGGGCTATACCAATGTCTGATCTGGTCTGGTAGGGCTGTACCTTTTTTGCAACTACTAAACTTGACAACAATGGTCAATTATTACAAACCAATGTCTGATCTGGTAGGGCTGTACCGTTGGTCGCTTGTTTTGGTCAGATTATTGTTGCAATGGTCAATTAATACACCTTTTTTCTGCCTCATTTTTATTGCAATGTAAGGTGTGTAATTTATTGCAATGGCAGATGTGTTAGAGGGGAAATACTCGAAGTTGGAATTAGGTCTTCAAAGACCTAATAATATGGATACTACTTTTCTTAGTTTATTGAGCAGCCAAAGGCTCAATTTCCTGAGCAGACAAGGTAGAACTACGTTGAAGACCTAATTTAAAAACATAAACCAAATTAAGAGAACTAATTTAACAAAACCAGTACTGGTCATAAGTTACTAGTAGAACAGAAAAATGTGTTGTATTGTTTGCTGGAACAGACAGGTCAATGCAGTATATAGAGTGCTTAATAACATATCAGAAAAACCAACTGTAAAATACCATATCAGAGAAAACCAAACCAGGGTGAGAAATTATCTTTAGACTACATATATTGTATTCTTTTTATTTTGTCTCTTAATTGTTTTTTAATTTGCTGTAGAATTCGATTCTTGGCCCTGAACAGTAATTAAAAAATTATCTCTAGACTTGCTCATAACATCACATCCAATATGGTGCCACATTGAAATAACGCTCAAAAGTTTTTAACATTTCTATTTAATTCAATTGATGGACCCCTAAATTACTTGTTGGTTTGGTTACAAGTCTAGTCAAGGATAACTTCACCAGTTTAAGTATCATATATTATGCTAGAAAACATGTGAATTTGTGAACTAATGGACCTTGTCAAATAAAAAACATGTATGCGAAGAAAAGCAAAATCATAGCAACTATATCTGAGATCAGTGACGGAAATGTCAGATTGAAAATTGAGCAGATCTAACTCATTTTGCAGTTGTTACCACAAAGTATTGGCTTGTATTGTTAAAATTACAATTCAGGTAACTGCTTCATATTAGAGATAAATTTCCAAGGATTCTGTGATATTGATAGGCCATGGGTTTTGTTTATTGCTGGTATTGTTTCAGTAACACCTGATGCTTGCTAGTATGATGCGTGTATAAAGCACGATAACGAATGTATCTGGTTCTTAGTACATCATGCTTGATTGCAAAAACTACTTCCTCAAGAAAATCCCTTAATTTTCCTTTTATTTTATTTTTGGTAAAGCCAATCCTATTTTTTTTAATGGAGATGCTCTGAGCCCTAAAATCTGGTGAGAAACCCTAGTGTCTACTTAGCCTTAGAGTCAGAAAAACCCTTGCCCAAACCAGAAAAAACTAGGTGTCTACTATCAGAAAAAACCCTTGCCCTATAATCATAAAAAACCATTGCAACAAACTTTACAATAATCAAAATGGAATAAAGGCATAAAAGTAATCTAAGTACCAGAGTGAGAGTTTGTGCTCGGTTTGCTTGATATTTTAGCCGATGGCTGAGCTTTGCCAGGCGATTGAGCCGCCGCAGTGTGACTGAGAGGCTAGGGTTTGATCTGTAAATGCTAGGAGGGGCCGCGATTAAGAGGTGATGGTTGGCTTTGTTGGATCTGGCTCAGAGGAGAAAGATTTCGGGTGGCGACGATCGCCGTTCTTCCAGAGAAGAGAGGCTTAATTAGAAGTTAGAGGGGCGCCTTTAGGAAGAGAGGGGCAAGGTTTAGATAGGCAAGGGTTTTTTCAAAAATTCGCCTAAGTCCCGGTCTCCCAGAGAGTATACATGGGAAGCATTTACAGTGCACCAACCAAATATTTGAATCCTCTGAGGTAACGTCCAAGATCATGTGAAATCTGGGCCATGAGATTGGAGTGAGCACAATTATTAACATCTGGACCGTATTTCAAGGTGGTACGATATAAACAGAAATATTTTCTTACCTCAGAGTAAAATACCTCCAGCGCATGGACTATCTAATGGATACATCCATTGATAATCCAAACTCTTAATCACCTATCGGACGATCCACATCAGAGATTGATGACATTAGATAATTTTGTACAGCAAGTAATAGGAATAAATTTCATAAAATACATTTTGTACATATTTACATACAATATGATCAGATAATGTTTGAAATAGTCAATGTCATATAATTTCAGCATTAATTGCTTTTCAAAATTGAGCGAATAATTTAGGACCGTTCATTTTGACGTGCTCGATTGACGGTCGATCCGCAGTGAAATTATACCAAATTAGTTTCTAAATGATCTAGGGCAAACATTGAACGTAACCAAACAAAAATTTCCAAATTTTTCTTATGTCTAAGCATCGATCCATTGCGGAGAGTTTGTGGCCATACGATGAATGTATTTTACGTGAGCTTGATCGATGAGTAAATGAACCCCAAATTTCTTGAAATTTCAATATAATGATTATAATATGATATTCTTCAATTTTAACGGTTCCGATTGACCATCGGACTTTGTAGACCCGTGGGTCTTCATTATGTAATGCTTCAAGAGTTCATGTGCTATGTTCAACATTGAAGCGTTGAGCTACTGATGCAACAATCATGTTATAATGCATAATTTTTTTTCTAAATCAATTAATAAATCATAAACATGTCATTTCAATCATTATCATGTTAATTAGATCTAATATTATAGTCTGCAAATTAAATATTAGATTACAATAATTATATACATTAATTAACTAATCATGTAAAATACTTAATAAACAAATTGTAATTAACAGAATTTGGTCATTCTAATAAGTTAAAATAAACAATTTTATAAATTATTATAATATCTTCAAAATTAAAAACCGTAACAATTTTAATTTCTCATGTACATTTAATCATAATAAAGTATTTCAATTAACAACCTTCTATGCAAAATAACAATTCTCTGCTGTATACATATTTCAGAAAGATTTATTAACAGAGCTTATTTGAATGGAGGCAATTATCGTAATATAACATCACAAGAGCTTCCCCTGCCTATTGGAAAACTGCACAAAGACTAAACAGCTCTGTCAATTCTAACATTTAGTAATTAAACCAACAGTTTTGGAAACAAGCAGCGCTCACCCTACCCAAATTTCTCCCAACTTTATGTAGATATAGACTGCATGAAGAATAAACTGCTCTGTTATCATAACCCTAGAAATTTCGCATTGCGTCCCCAAACGCACCCGGTTTATGAAGTCGTATCCTCTGCAATGGCGGATTGTGCGTTGAAAGATCTCAACCGTTTTATTGACATCCGCACGAATATTGAAGGGAAGAATGCGTATTCTGGCGGAGGCCGGAATGGCTCAGATCATGATCAGACGGCGACATCCATCACCTTCTACTCTTATTCAATACAGAAGATCCATAATCGCCCAAATTTTTGCCGCTTTCCCCCCTTTCTAATCCTCTTTCCACCCAAACTCTCCATAATTTTTCCGATGGCCGCCAAAATTTCCCTCTCGTTTTCACCTCAAATTCGCCCCATTATAAAATTCTCCCTCTCTCTCAAAAAATACCATTGCACAATCATCTCACTCCCTCTGTGTCAAACTGGTAGCACATCTCGGAGGCGGGTTGAAATCCTTCAAACCGAAACTTATTTTTTAGCACATCTCGGAGGCGGGTAGCACATCTCTGTGTCTAACTAGAAGAGGTCCTTCTGAACTTCAAGTTATTGGAACTTATTTGGTAATTCCCCTTGAAATCCTTTCAATGATTTGTTCCCTACTTGAGAATGAAACCTTATATGAGTCCAGGGTTTGGCCTATACAGAATTACATGATTTTAGGGTTTGGTCTTTAATTTCACACTTAGCAAATGCAAAGAGAGAGGGAACCATTAGGGTTTTGTGCTTTTAATTTTACACTTAGCATGTGCATATTGTTGTTTTATTGAGGTTACTTGTGTCAATCCAACAAGTCTTGTTTCTGAAATTACACAAAGGACATTCTAAACTTTCTACTAGACCAGTGCATTTGGTGTGTTTTCCTTATTTCTAATGTTGCCAACGCTGCATCTTTCTCCAAAGTAACTTGCTTTCCCAGTAGGAAGTAGCTAATTCGGAAATTGGGGCATTTTCTATCCCATAAACAGGTCCAATACACAAGTTCCCAAAATTGTGCATTTCAACTAGCTAATCTGTATATAAACTATAGTATATAACAGTTAATTACTGTTATCTTCAGTCGCTAAAGAAATCGTTTGGTACCAGTTGAAGAAAATAAATGTCTGATCAGGTTATCATTCTTACGTAAGCATCCTATTATATAAAACATTAATAGCTGGTCTCTACTTATATTCTTTCTACAGCAGATTTTTAATTTGGTATGTTATTTGTAATAAGATACAAACTGGATTCATCCGTTTACTGTTACACTTTAGGCATGCTTTTCTACACTGATTTTCCAAGCAATAACATGGGTTGTATATATTGTGCTGTTCAGAGCAATTTTTAAAGAGATGGGAACTATTAGTACTGTTCAGAGCAGCACAATGGACCGGTGCTTTTAATTTTTTACAACATTTTAAAATGAGCACCATTTTTTATATATAACTCATAGCTGTTGGTCTTTAACACAGCACAAATGGCCCCCAGAAAATCTGGTCTACGCAGAGCAACTTGCAAAAAATACTCCAAGAGAAAGCGTCCATCACAGGGAGTTCTTGATGTCGGTGAGTGCTCAAATGCTAGCCCAGACAGTGAAACTGCACCACCGGAACCCCAAAAGAAGAAGGGACGGGGTCCTGGAATTATCAGAAAATCAACAGATGTACTTGAAGACCGCCCAATAATCTGGCCAGTTGGACCTCGCGAGTTCACATGCAACGACAATCCAAATCAAATAAAGGCAGCAATCACTAGGTAAATATTACACATGGTCAACTAAAGGCAGCAATCCAAATCCAAATCAAAATCAATGTGATGCACAAAACAAAACCCTAAGAGATGGGCTGTGAACATAGGTGAAGTTACACCCCACAGGGAGTTTCTTCTTTCAATTTTGAACTTGCTTTAAAATTAAAGACCTTCTCAGATTAGAGACCAAAATGTACAGCGAAGAGCTTCACGAGGCCCGGGATAACTGCATAAAACAAAGTTGTCCCTATTTTCGTTGTCCCTTGTTAAGTATAGTAAGGTACAAATTTGCTCTTACTGTACAAATTTTAACTCATGTTGCTATGAATAGGCTTGCACTACAGCATATGCCGGCACCTTTGCGGAGCTTCCATGCCTTTGATGAAGCCACAAAGAATAATATCGAGTTTCTCTTTTTGGTAGCCTTTTAATTAGAGTATATTTTGGATTCACCATGACACCTGCAATTGTCAGTTGTAATCTAGTGATGACCGCAAATGCAATAAGAGCCACCCTATGTTTTATACAAACAAGGAAACAGTAAACATCTAAGCCTTTGATTTGAGGTGCCAAAAAAATTTGATGGAATAAGTGATGAAAAGTTAATTGAATAATTAAGGTCAACATGAACATCTCATATAAGTGAACTATCTTGTAGACATTCAAGTTGATTTGCAATTATTTAAATTTTAACCAAGGACTACTATTAAGACAGTGCATATTATTTTTTTTCAGAAGAAATTCAGGTACCGTGATGGTGAAGACCCCGACCATTGTCGGGATGTTATGGAGGCCATAGCAACCAAAAGGTACAGCGAGGAGCTTCACGAGGCGAGGGATACCTGCATCAAAAAATTTGGCCGAAACTTGCAAGCATGGAAGGCCTCGATTCCGCATTGGTGCCTTGACCACCTCAACTGGCAGGGTTTGTGTGAACTTTTTTTCACAGAGGATTGGCAAGGGGTTAGCAGACAAAACCATGCTAACCGCACAACTCACGGACTCACGGCACACCACGGTGGGTCAGCAAGCTCACACCAGCATCATCGAATGCTGGTAAGCTGCATGAACACTAATGTTCCCAAATTAATAGTACTAGTAATTTATGTATTCATCTGACATTTACCACTGCTTGTTTATTCATTTTCTTTTGGAGACAAATTTACGCAACGGAAAAGAGCCATCTAAAGTACAACTTTATGCACATATTCATTGTCGTAAAGTCAATGGCAAATCACCGGTTGTGGCCCAAATTGAAGCTGCCATGAAGGCTGTGTCTGGATCGGGGGACATCAATGAAAACATTGATGGTGACGGGCTAAGGGATGCAAGTACCAAGGAGATTTGCACAGAGATTCCGGATTTGGATGTCAACACCTTAAAATTTTCCAATACGAAATCACAGGAGGTTTATGTAAGTTGCATTATATACATTACATTGTATTTATCATGTTTTTTTAAGGCATGTTAGTACCAGCACCTAAGCTGAAAATTGATGATTTTTAAGTCCATTACAACACTTAAGCTGTAGCCATTACAACTCTATATATTGCATCTCTTCAATTTATTTAAAAATTAAAAACACCAAGTGGCAAGGCACCTCCACTGGTACTGACACCATTACAACACTTAATAAGCTGTAGCCTCTGTTATTTTTTCTTCCTTGCAAACGGTAGCCTCTGTCATTTTTAGTATAAGCACACTACACAGTATTTAGGGCTGAGGGCTTATCAGACAATAATCTTGGTTTTTTCCTCATATTTTAAATTTGGAACAACTCATAGCAAAAGGTGAGGGACATGATGGCTGATCAGGCCAATTCCGACCAAGACGAGAGTGCCATGTTTCTCTCAGCAATGGGCGGATCAAGCCACGGTAGGGTCCGAGGATTGGGAAGCATGCTTCAAAAAGAGGGGCACCCAACATCCACCCGAACCAGGAACAACCACACAGCATCTTCTACTTCTGGTGTGACAAACAATGGAGTGCAGACAATGTTCTCTCACGCAGAAGTGGGAATGCTCTTAGCTGACCGTGACCGTCGTCATGATGAGGACAAGGCTGAGAGGGACAAAAAAATGGCAACCTTTGAGTTGTACTTCAACAGTTTATTCTCAATGTTTGGTGCTCAAAAGCCTACTTTGCAGGTACGTAATTTTAATTTGATGGCTACATTCTAATTTCCACGAGCGAGCCTCTCTCGGGTAATTATTAACCAAACCCCTCTTTATTTGTTGTTTGATTGAGTGATTCCTTGTGCTAGTGCTCTGTGTTGGCTGTGTAATCGATGTGTCAAACTAGTATTGGCTTTCAATTGGTTGTGTTCTTACCAGCCCTTGAACTGATAGGGGCCAAAATGTGAAATAAATAATTAAGCACATAACATAGGCATAAATGTGAAATAAATAATTAAGCACAGAACATAGGCATTTCTGCACTAATTATAAGCCTTGTTGGATCTTGTTGCGGTTGTCTCAGGAGTTTACATAATAAAGGTACACTAACATTAGACCTTGTGCATTGTTAAACTTAGGCTCAAGCAAACGGTCCTGCAACTGAGCAAGGTGTCATTGCGAATTTGCCTACTTTTGAGGTACAACTTTTAACTTGTGAACTGAATGATGTAAATTTCATAAATCTGATCAAACTATTCAGATCTATGAATTATAACATTGTGATTTTTGTATTTTATTGTTAGGGTCAAGGGCCTCCATTTCAACCCTCTAAAGATGGAGCTTCACATGTGAATGTGCCCATCAACCATGTAAGTGGTCATAGAATGTTTTTTTCCCCGCATTTAATATCATTATCAAAACAACTGTAGTAGCTGAAATCCCTTTTTTTAAAGTTAAATTGGTGATTCCAATGCTTAAATTGCAAAATTTATTATTTTTAGGGTGTACATGCAACAACCCTCATAAATATAACATGTTGTCTCTATATATGTGGTATATGTAGGGTCTTCCTTTTCCTATGCAACCAAATCAGGGAGGGGCTTTCCAAGCACTCTTGAATCAAGCTCCACTTGGAAATGATGCAATTGCAAGGGGGCACGAATGGTGGGATAATCTACCTTAAACATGAACCAGACCTACTGTCGGAAAGTGCACATTTTTGTGAATTTACAAGTTCTAACCTATAAAGTAGTAGTATATATGTAACTTATTATGTGAATTTTTGTTAACTCATAGTGGCTATAGTTTGGGTATATTAGCAATGTGCAATTACACAAGGAGTATATTAATGGGTTTTCCACATTTTTTTGGTACAATGTAGGTGGATTATGCAATGTTAATCCTTTATGATTATTTAATGCCTTATGTTGTATTTTCTCTATTGCCTTTTCTATCTATTTGTAAGATGTGTTTGTTTATCAGTTTCAATGGGAAGTGGGGATTGTAAAGGAGTACTGGGTGGGTACCTGGAGGATTGGGGAATCAGGCCATTCTGGTACCAAAAAAAGGAGGTCACTATTTCCGTCGGTATATCCAAGTAAATAATCGCGACCATATCTGACCAGGTGGGCCCACTTTTAATGGCCATGGATATGCTGGAGTGGGTCCCACGTAAACTGCCATTGGAAATACTCAAGTGGGTCCCACGTAGATTGCCTTGGAAATACTCCACGGGGCCCAGGGGCGTCACCCTTGGAAATGATCAGGTGGGACCCACGCTCCTTCCCCTTGGAAATACTCGGGTGGGTCCATCGTTTGATTGCCTTGGAAAAACTAAGGTGGGCTCCACGGATGCTCCCCTTGGAAATAATCCAGACAGGATCAAGTATGAAAGTATTTCCATGCGCCCTTTTTCCAAGAGAAGTCCAATGGAAAAAGTAAAAAATGAGCATTTCCAACGGTGTCGTTGGAAATACATACTATTTCCAACGAGGGTATTAGCGACGGTAGTTTTTCCATGGAATACCCTTGGAAATGACGATTTTAGGGCTTTTTCCAAGAGTAAGCCCATGGAAAAAGTCATTTTCCTCCCCATGGAAAATGTGACAATTCTAGTAGTGAACAATGACAGACAAAGGTGAACACTTTCGCTATCGGAGCGATAGCCATCGGTTTAGAAACATATGACGATTTTAGATTTCATCTGATATTGAAGTGTTTTGTAGTAGTGACATCGCCCAAAAAGTTCATTTACCATCTGGAGATAAGTTCCATGTTTTTCTATTGCAATTGTCAATATAATATTAAAAGCCCGTTAAATATTTACATTTCTAGCATCAACACTTAATTTGTACATTGTTTTTTTTTTTTGCAATTTTGACAAAAAATAAATATTCTAAATTGTATGGGGGCTGGTCATCATATATTTGCTAATATGAAATTGTCTCGACAGTTTCGTTTGTTCTTTACTCATATTAATCTTCCCATCGATGCATCGAATTGTAAGAAATATACCTGGCAGCTGTAAGTCAATTTTTTACACCAAAATTTTCACATCAATGAAAATGTTTTTATTTCCTTAAAAACAAGATTATTTATCAATTTTTGCTAAATTAATGTCGAATAGCAAGTTTAGATAACATTACTGGAGAAGAAGCAAGAAGTGATATATAGATTCATACTATATATTGAGTCTCCATTTTGCTGTGTTTATCCAGGTTTCAGTTCAAAGCATGATGGCAGGAGTAAAATGATGATATTTATTGGCTATAATGAGAGGTTAATGGCCTAAAATCTCTATGAATCAATTACTAAGATGTAAACCTGTACATTTTAGCAGTGATAGAGAAGATTTTAACGAAAGAAGAAAAAAGAAGGACCAACAACAATTTCAGCTCCCACATATATATACTTAACAGCAGCAAACATGACAACACCAACAAATATACAAGCTAAACTTTCTTCATTTTTCTCAATGACTAGAAGCCAAGAATCTCGAAAAGAAGTTTTGAGAGAATTAATTGTACCAGGTGTCAATGGAATTGCGCTTGTTATGTCTTTTGAGAGACAGTAAATAATATACATAATATTCTAACATGCTATCAAGGATGACAAATGGAATGCACATTTCAAAAAGTACGGATCGATGTGTTTACATAGGTTAGATCCCATTTACAAGGCTATCAAGCAAGCATATGCAGCCATTAATTGTGACTCTGCCAACTTGTAAAGCGGAATATATCGTTACAACCTCATATACAACTGGCATATGAATTAGAAAGAGTTAAATTCGTAATTAGAAATTACCATATATAGTGTACAAAATACCGAATATATATTGTATATAAAGTGTGAAAAATATGAAATAATCTATGAACACTAAAATTTTGAAAAATTATGAATGATAAACAAGGACGCGCGTTGTCTCTCTCTCTTTACTAAAATTAACAACATAACAATTTTGTGAATATCAAATTAATTAAATCAATACGGACATTGGAGTAATGGCATGTTGTGTGTTTTTTTTCTTGAGCTTCTTGGTAGTAATGAACTGTGCATATTATATATATATATATATATATATATATATAGAGAGAGAGAGAGAGAGAGAGAGAGAGAATGGCTAATATATATACAAACGTTTGTTCCTAGACTCAGGAACAAACGATTCGGTTCTTCGATTTTCAAAGTTCAAACAGTCGATCCAAACCGTTAGATATTTAATTTATATTAAAATGTGCTTGGAGACCAAATTTTACATTTTTTAGAATTTTTTTACTATTTATTAAGCTAGTTTGAAAGTCGCTGTTTTTCAATGGTGCAGAATTTTAATAAAATCAGCGACTTTCAAACCAGCTTAATAATAATAAAAATTCTAAAAAATGTATAATTTGGTCTCCAAGCACATTTTAATATAGATTAAATGTCTAACTGTTTGGATCGACTGTTTGAACTTTGAAAATCGAAAAACCGAATCGTTTGTTCCTGAGTTCAGGAACAAACGTTTGTATATTAGTCATTCTCTCTCTCTCTCTCTATATATATATATATATATATATATATATATATATTGTTTTATAGTGTACAATGGGGAAGATGTCAGCGGAATTCTGGATTTGTGTTATAAATAACGTAATAAGGCTTAATATATATATATAATAACTAGGAAATTCTTTTTAGAAAGGGTAATCCAGTGATTGCGTGCCATGCTTAGAATTATAGGGTAGTGTGCATATTGACATTTAAACTATAACTTTACTTCACTATTGACATATATAAAAAAAAAACTTTATATATGAGTGCATGATGTGTCAAGGAACAGAGGGAGAATAATAGTGCGCCAAATGATTCATTAGACAATAGCCACGACTATCTATATTTAATTGGCTGTCTCGATCTTAGCAGGAAGTTTGATCGATAACATGCATGTCCATTATCATAGCAGTAGTACTAGTATTGTACTGTACCTTATTATATCCAATATATTTGAGACAAGTTATAGGTATACAAGTTCTGAATCAAGCTCCTCTGCGGATGATGCTGCTACTAATGCTAATAGTTTTCTTGATAGTAATTCTGTAATGTAATTGTGATTTTACTTGTAATAATTAGGTAGTGCCCTTTAGGCTTTCTCTAAGGCTTAGTATTTTGTTAGATGCTGCATGTGTGATATAATCTTTTTCTGCTATTATGACTCTATGTTACATATGTAGTACCAGTTTTAATTTTGTACCTCAGACAATTATTGTTTCATAATGAAACAGGTGAGAATACCCACTTTTATCAAAAAAAAAAAAAGTTATAGGTATGCAGTCTTATGGCTCCGGGGAAAGATGAGATATTTTCGCAAGGAATGAGATCAAACCATCAAACTATTAATATTTATACGAAAATTCAGTCAGATTTTGAATTTGCAACTTCCTACACAAAAAAAATTAAAGAACTTAATGTCACTTAATACACGGGTTTGAATGTTTAGAACTATCATACATGTTTCATATCACTTAAACTGTGTTTAAATGGATGCAATCTGAAGCAGTCATGTACAAATGTTTTGTTTTGATATAGAAAGGTGGTGATCTAGCCTATCAACTTTTATTTAATGTCCATAAAGAATCTTCTTTCCCTCTGAGTTTCGAATCCGCGATTTCTCACACATAATGTGTTGCCTTTTGTCACTAAATTAAATGTTAGTTCTTATCTGTGTACAAATGTTTGTACCTTTCATACACATTCTTTTTTAATTGACCTTGTTTGTATATTGGAGCTCATTTTCGCGGGCACACCTCCTTCCTTTACACATTGTTTTTATAGAAGTTTTTCGGATCTGTGTACGTGTGTGATTGACATTTTTGTAATAGTGCTAACTGCCTGTAACGTTGTATGTGTAATGTAGAATTATAGACCGTTGATGAAGGCTGAATAAAAAGAACGGTGGCAATTAATTATTAGAAATTTTAATATTGATATAGTTAATTTTATTATTTAAATATCTTAGTAATAATGATATTTACCTTGATACCCCTCCAAATCCGAATATCTAAAGCTAAAATACCTTAAAATCTCACCTGATTCGATATGTGATCTGACAATTCCTAGTGGCTGACGAAGGTTGGGAAAGAGAGAGGTGGAACAATGACTTTTGAGAGAATGACACAAAATAAATGACAGAATAACGGAGAAGAGAGATTTCTTGTTCTAAAAAAAAATATAAAGATAAAAAATATAGAACGTAAAAAAAATATGATACTTTCGCACTAGATCAAGGGATAAGATCGAGAATCTATATCCTCTCATGTGAGTTTCGTATAATCTGAAACACCTTAAGAATTATAATTATATGTGCTAAAAGAATCAGAAAAAGGTAAAAAAAAAAAAACTAACTAATTATTTGGAGAAGCAATATTATTATTAAAAGTAACTCATTTAATAATATAAATTATTATAACAGAATAACAGAAGGTCATATTTTTCATAATTGTATATTAAAATAATTATATAAATATTTACGGTGCAACATATCTATTATAAAATTAAAACAAAATATATTCAATAATAGATGCTAAATTACACTTAAAATTACAGTGAAATTATTTCTCGTGACTATTTCAAAAATAGAAACAGAGACATTGCATGCTGTTCATGAAAAGCTATCTGACGACTGACATGAACAAGTGGAAGCAGGAGTACAAGAGTCGGCATGAGATGCCTATATATCAGAAACAGTACTGCACAGTACACAGCTGCAAGTTGATAAATTCTCGATTTTTTTATAGATTTAGAACAAACAAAACTAAAATGTCAAAAAAGATTAACTAATTATTTTTTTCTCCAAAAATAGTAAGGACCAGATATTTGGTTTGATACACCACTTGTCACAGCAAAATTAACACCACCTATTGCACAACACAGAGGCGGAGGGAGTAAGACCATATGGGGATCAATTGATCTTCATTTTTTTTTTTCAAAATTTTTATATTTATATATGATTTCTATATAATGTATAATAAAATGTTGTAGATATTGTAAATTGATTTCATTCACAGTATAAAAATTGTATATGCATGATTGACTCCATTTCATATTTGACCCTCATAGTTTGAAAGTCTGACTCCGCCTCTGATACAACAGATAACGAAAATGAGAGTGACCGAACCAAATATTGATCCGGTAAGCTCTTGTTAGATCGGAAATTAGATTCGGGACATCCTTCTTCTTTTTATCTTTTTGTTTGCTAAATTGGTATAAATGTGCAGTCGTTGTGTGGTGTTGTGACAAAGTTGTATTGGATTAAAGTTTTGATACCCCTCATTATTTTTGAAAGAAAAAAATATCTTGAAAAAATAATATTGTATTTTCTTAAAATAAAAAATCCAAATTCTCATGGCCGTATCTTTTTATGGGTAGCAGTGAAGCTTTTTGTTTTTGCTCAAATGGTTTACAACATAAAGTAATGATTTAATTGACGTGACCGAAATACATAATATTTTTATTGACCATAAGGATGTCCTATGATCCTATCAAGATTCCATAGAAATAGTGTCATATTTTGTCTAACTATTTTTCTCCACTACTGCACATTGCAAAAGTAATGAAAGAAAGCTCCTATTAATTAAGAGGAGGGTTCAAATGCCTCTATTTTTCATGCCTCCATCATGCCTCTATTTTTAAAAACTTTAATAACTCAAAATTTAAAACTTAAAAGTCAAAATAAAACCGTTGGATATGATCTACATCATTTTATCTATGCACGTGTAAAAAATTATGACATTTCAATTTTGTTTTGGTTGTCATCAAGAGCTTGTAAAAAATGTACTAATGTGGATAATTTTTATACGTTGATTTTTCAACTTATTGATTCACATAAAAACAAAATTAAAATGTGATAATTTTTTATGAGCACATAAATAAAATGATGTAGATCATATCCAACGGTTTTATTTTGACTTTTAAGTTTTAAATTTTCAGTTATTAAAGTTTTTAAAAGTGGAGGCATGGTGGAGGCATGAAAAATGGAGGCATTTGAACCCTCCTCATTAATTAATTACCCAGTTTGTATTCGAATAAATATAAGTTTTTTTTTTGAATAAAAATAAGGATCAAGTCCTTATTGATATATTGAATTTGATAAAATTACAAGAAGTAAGGCTCAGGATGAGACTCACATAATTCTTTTAAAAGGAAACAAAACAATTTGATTCAATACTGTTGAATTGAAACTAAATATAATGCAAAAAAAAAAATTATAACTACTAAAAAAAGATAAAACTCCTTAACTCATCAATGATGAATCTTCCACACCAATTCCGTCAAAGATTTAGATTGATCCCTAAATATAAGTTATTATTGAATTAATTGAACATCTTCGACATGAGACGCATGATTATCAGTCTGACTAACATAACACTGAAATTTGTACCTGACATGTCTAAACGTGTCCATGCAGTTAGGTCTAGATCTCATTTAGGATTTGTTCACAAATTATGTTCGTTTTGTAATTAAGGTGTTTTGTTTGAACCTCTTATTTGTAATTTAATTTGTGTAATCTATTTAAGATCTCTATAACCTAATTTTGCCAAGTGAGAAAAATAGAAAATTGGCTTTGACATCTATTTCTTTGTGTCTTGTGTGTTCTTTGAGAACTCCAACCCTTACACATATATACCATATTGTGTCGCTGCACATATTAATTATGTGCGTGGTAAGAGATCTCTAGATTTTAGCACCACGTTAAAATATACAACAAGGACAGAAAGAAACAGACATACAAGTAGGCAAAAATCCACGCAAAATATGCATCTAACACAATTCAAACTAACGTGGACGCACTGACATAAAAATTGTGTAATATAATTTTTAGGTCACACCCCCAATATATATCAAATTAACGGAATATATTCTACACAGATCAATCCGCAAAGGACATGGAGAATATGTTGTATTTTGATATTGGAAAGCACTGACTGCAAATAAAACACAAAAAATTATTCATTCACACATATACAATCACATTACTAATAAAAAAAATTAGAAAAACAAGTGTGCAATCAATTCCAACTAAATTGTATTTTTATAAAGAAAAAAAAAATTAAAAACACAATATCTTTTCAGACAAATTCAATTATAGAACTAAACAACAAAACATACCTATAAATTGCCTACGGGCCTTTTCACCAACAAAAAAAAATGCAACTAAAAGTAATATGTTTAACATTTTTCTTATAAGCAAAAAACATACACTAAATAACAAAAGTACATCACTAATTATTGCTCAAACATTATCATATGAAATAATCACACAAATAAATTTTATCATCACTAATTAATATTGCTCAAACATTATCATATAAATTTATTTTATATAAGTTACCAATGTGGGGTAACGGGTACGAAATGATCTTTAAACGTATCCTTATCTGTTTAGCTAACGAAACCAATAAGCTAACAAAAAAAAATCTTATCCATACCCGCAGAGGCAGAGCAAGATTTTCAGACTATGAAAATCAAACATGAGTGAGAATTAATTAAGCATATAAATTTTTTCTACTACGAATGGAGTCAATTTCACACCATACATAATATTTTACTTTAAACTATATTAAAAATAAGTTATAAATACAAAAAAAATTGAAAATAAATGAGAATCAATTTACCTCATTCATGGAAAGTAGATAGATTCGCCAGTGCATATTCACTTTATCAAATACGGTATCAGTAGGATAAACGGTTAAAAGGGTATCATTGAGACCACTAGTCAATATGGGTGAGTAATAGAAATTTAACATTTCTTATCAGTCACCTCTGCGTTGATGATTCGCCGCACTAACTGTGTCGGCTGACAAGTAAATAAAATACGTGCATGGACTCAATGATATGTATGACCTCTATTTAACCTACGTACGCTGTACAGGATAAAATAGAACAAGCTAGCTGGCCTCTGATCTAAAAATAGAATCTAGGATATATGGTATGGAACTATGGATAACCTGCTCTACATTGAGTTCTTTCTAGATTAATTATTCATCTGTGAAAACCGAAAACCAATTAGAGAGGGAGAGCCCACCATGCCAGCACCTGATCCAGATATGTGCTCCTGTTCATCCAGCGCAGAGCAACATTGTAAAAATATGATAATTTACCGTTTCATAAGTTTTTGGAAATCATGTGGAACTTAACCTAGCTAGCAGCCTAGCACACTAGGAGTGGAAACGTTTTATATATGTATATATATACCCATGTATATTTGTATCTGTATATATATTATACATTAATATTCTATCTTTATTTGTATCTGTTCAGATTTTGTAAGATTAATTATGCTTATACGGATACGATTTTTGGTTTTGAAATGTCAAATGAATGCAGATTTCTAGCTAGATCATTCAAATTTGAAATAAAATTATATACTATAATAGCTAGAATAGTTAGAATAGCTACTATTTGAGATTAGTAGATGAGAATAGTGATTTTTGGAAGAGTGTAAGAATAGTGTTGATATGGTGCTATTCGGAATACCGAAAATGTTGATTGGATTGAACATTTAGAATAGTGATGAATGGAATGAATAAAGTTATTATTTTATATATTTTCTTTGTAACTCGAGTTATTCTAACTTTTTTCTGAATTAGCGGAATAGCGTTTTTCTGAACTGTTCCGAATAGGGAATCAGAGTAGGTCCGATGCCCATCGGACCTACCTTGGTTCGATGCCCATCGGACCTACCTTGGTTCGATGGGTGTGATGACCATTCGATTTGCATCAAGATTCGTGTGCTATGCATCAAAATCCGTGCATGTCCGTAGCAATTTCCGTGCGCATAAATCTTGATGCTAATCGTACGGTCCTAGAGCTAATTGAACCTAAATGTAGGTCCGATGCCCATCGAACCTACTCCTATCTCTCCGAATAGATATCAAGTTGTTTGAATTGATTGGTATTCATAATATCACTGCTGTTCTAAAAATAGAACTATTCTCGCTCAACCAAACGTACCCTATAGGCCTATATACATTTCTTATTGTACGGGAGACTTGGTCACAATTAATGAGGTGAAGAGTACTTTTTGTCTATGTTCTCATAACCAATGCACACAAACATAATCAATGCCACCGTCTTTCAAGCAATTAATTATCTTATTATTCTTTTTGATGAATTAATTAATTTATTTTTATCTCAATCGTATGAGATGGATGTTCTCGATGAACAAGTCTACTTGGGTTCCAAGAAAAAGAATTTGTATTGGGTGTACTATATACAGATTTGAGTTTAGAGAATAAAAAATTGTTTTTAGTAGTTCAGAATTAAAAAAAAAAAAAAATGGAAAGATACTGGCTTGCAACCTATCATTAAAAAAAGATATTCTATATTTCTTTTTACAATTTGAAGAGAAATTGAAAATGATATATCCTATGAACAGATACAAATTAAGATATTTGCAATCTGTTCAGTATTCTATCATCTATATTTCTTCGTTAGCACACGAGGTCGATAAACGATTAAAACTACAGAAAGGAACACAAATCGATCCCAGATATAATTAAGCAAATAGATTGTTCGACGCACTAAATTTTCTAAAATATATTGTCATGAACTTGTTTTATTTTAATTTATTCAAGTATCAGTTTACATATTTTGAATTTTGAATTTTGATTTACAATATTGGAAATTATTCCAACACAATCATATTCTATTAGTATTTAATTAACTTCCTTTATATATATATATATAAAAGAGAGAGAGAGAGAGATTGGCTAATATATCAATGTTGGCACGGAGCACTTTGTTATACCAAGTGAGTTTTTGAGATTTCAAAGTTCAAATAGTCAATATAAAAAGAACCAGCCTTTGGTCTAGTGGCAATGGCACATGGTCTCTATGTGAGAGGTCATGGGTTCGAAATCTGGATGGGAGAAATTATTTGTTGTAATAATAAAGATATTAAATAGTTGTGTGGCCGACTTGACCTCCAACCTTTACTAAAAAAAAAATAGTCAATATAAACTGCTCAACATGTTCTCCATATTAAAATGTGCTTGGAGACCATATTTTGGAAGAACAAAAAACTACTTTTTTGGATTTTTGAAATCACTGTTTAATTTAATAAAACAATATATAAAAAAAACAAAAAACAGTGATTTTAAAAAATCTGATTTTTTTAAAAAAATAAAAATAATATATAAATTGGTCTCCCAACACATTTTAATATTGGGAACACGTTGAGCATTTCAAATCGAATATTTAAACTTCGAAATCACAAATCCCACTTAGTATAACAAAGTGCTCCGCGCCAACGTGATGGAGTTAGGGTCCTATAGCAAATGTTGCTCCATAATATTGTTCACATAATGGTTGATTTAATCAACTTGTTCATTGAGTTTAACATTACTTTATAGTATCTCGAATAAGATTCCGAGATTGTGAAAACACTATTTCGTAATAAGTAATAAAATTTAGATTTCTCTACTATTTGTATACAATAAGGAACACTGTTTACAGATAAGATTAGTGTGAGGATTGAATGTTGGCTGTGTTTCACAGATCAATCGATAGTGGATCGGTTTAATCTCACATATGCATATTAGGAGAATATGGCATTGGAATGACCTAATGTGAACATTGATAGGATTCTGTGTTTGGTGTCATTATACGTTCACATGGTGTAAATATCTTATGTCTGAGATCATTTGGTTTTCTCATATAAATAATTTGTCTTGTAGTATTGTCTAATGCTACCTGCAACGAACAGTTATAAGGGCAATTACTCAAGATTATATTCCTCATATGGAGAAATTCACAAATATCAAAATGACAATTATCACTTATGCAATACTAGTAGATATTGTGTAAGCGATAATATCTAAGGGCTCCTGAATGAAGCAAGACTATAATGCATTTATACATTATATTGTTGAACTTCCGATTCAAGAAATAATAGATAATGTTCATGAGGATGACACAATCCTAATACCTGAACATATCAATTAGAGATATCATGTGATGATGGATAATTACATGGGCAGTATATGACACTGTCTATATTGGATTCAATTATTTATACCGAATATATTAAGTATTTATACATATAAAATCGAAAGTAATTTAATATAGATCTCATTTGAAAAATAAAATAATGTACAAGATGTTCGTACTTTTTGATTCACGAGATTGCTCACAGATCATTGGAAATATGGAAAAGATTGAATGAAGGAGAAACAAAATTCATCTGAAAACGTGTAAAAGATGGATGGGTGATGAAATAAAGAATGAAATATTTTTTTTTCTTTGTAATGTAAGTATTTATACATATATGTGCAAGTGTTTATATATAATATATCAAGTATTTATATTTAACATATCAAGATGGGGTGGGTGATGAGAATTTTTTTTTTTTTTTTACGGGAGAAAGAAAGAAATAAATGTTCAAAAAAATAAAGCCGGTATAAAAAAAATAAGTTTAGAAAAACGAAAGTGCGCTTGCGGGACTATACGGAGGATTGAGAATTCAGATCCTCCCTGATACCGTAATAGAAAATCTTTTATAATTACTGGATCTGGACTGTTCTTTTTAACTTGACACGAATCTCAAAGCCCAATAATAATGCCCCTGTGCTAGCCCGAATCCCAACGCGGGTGGGAGTTAATCTCAAACTGTAAAATGAAGGGAATCTTTTACAATATTGAAGAGGATACTTGTCCGAGTATTGAAGATGGTATAACTTATTAGATAATTTCTCTCATCATGAAGATCAAAATTTCCACAAAATTTCCGCAAATTTTCCATTAGCCGGTGACAGAGCGATTAAATGCTCGACGGTCCCTCTCTGCGAAGCACATACTAATTTCTACAACATTGATGGTTCGAGTTGATAGCATCAGAGGCAAGTGTATCTTTATAAACAAATAGAGTATAAATCGTGAGGCTTTATATCCAATTATCCCTCTAGGTGAATTTTCATCACAATTTACAAATGATATCAAAGAAGTGCCCGCAGACAACCTTTGATTGTTTGAAAGAACCAATCATCTCAAAAGCTAAGAAATGTTTCAAATTAAGTCAGTTAATTCATAAAGACTGTCCTTCCGCGTTCAATTAACCTTTGTACCTGTTAGTAAATTCCCAAGGTTAATTAAATTTTACCATGTCATAATTCATACTCCGACCTCCCCCACTCACGTTAATTTAACTTTTCCTCCTGTCCAATCAATTTTCAAGTCGCTGTCTCAACTTTCTCTATTCACCCTAGACTCTTAATAGTACTCTCTTTCTCTTTCTGTACCCCCTCCCCCTTCTCTCTCTCACTCTCTCGCACCTCTGTTGGAACCAATAGTATCATCTTTCCCCTTTTTAGGCTAAACAATCCCTCGACCTACATGCAAGAATTTCGCTGAAAGTAGAAGCATGTAATCGGTCATTCCCATACTAACCAGATCCCTTGTCCCTACTGTAAGCTGCTTCTTCTTCTCTCTCTCTCTCTCTCTCTCTATTTTTCCTTTGTTGTTCTTTTTGTTTAATGTGCGCATATTTAAATTGCACAGGTCGCATCTTTTGTTTTGCCAAGTCCAAGATGCGTGCATGTGAATAAAAAAATTCAGGATAAATTCATATTTACTTTCTTAATTAACTTAGTAAGATGAGTAAGAATCGCTTAGCATATCAATATATTCAACACCAACTTCGAAAATATTTTATATTTCTATCACTATAATAGGATAAATTAAAATCATTCATCATTCACCATGCACATAAATAAACACCACTAATAAATAAATTTATATCAACTTATGTAGGTTAATTGACCCTAGAAATTAATGGATAGCCCTCATGATTCACATGGTGGCCCCGGATCTCCAATCGGAGCTGGCTCAGGAGCCTCAGCATCTGGGTCTTCCTCGTCAGTGTCTTCGCCGAGTCGGTACGAGTCTCAGAAGCGGCGAGACTGGAACACCTTTGGCCAATATTTGAGGAACAGGAGGCCTCCCCTCAGCCTGGCTCAGTGTGGTGGGGCACATGTGCTTGAGTTCTTGCGGTATCTCGATCAGTTTGGTAAAACGAAGGTATAGATTTACATTGTGATGAATCCAAGTTTAACCATATATATTTAAAATCTTTTATTTCCGGCAAGTAGACCATAATGCTTTATATATTCGCGAAACAAAGCGGTGAAAAATGAGATCTCCATTATGCTTTTATATATATTCACAATGATCGACAATCAGAAAACAAAAACAAGGTGTACCAAAATTTACTTTTTTCTTGAATACAGTTCTTATTTTGATAAAATTCTCTTTATATAGAATATTCTATAGAGGAAAGAAAATAAATCCGATTGACCGCCTCATAGTCTCTTGTCGTCATTTTTTTCTCATTTTTTTGAACTAGTCGAATCTTTCTAGTGATTTATTTCCTTACTCGCTGTACTGCACTATCTTTGAGGTAATTTGAATTAACACAAAGTAGGTAGTTATCCTGCTATTTTAATCGAAAAATTATAATTGAAAAAAGATCAGGGACATGGATTAAAAATTTTGATTCAGCATTCTCTACTTGTACTGTAGGTGCACACCCAGGGATGTCCATTTTTTGGTCACCCGAATCCACCAGCGCCTTGCCCTTGCCCATTAAGGCAAGCATGGGGCAGCCTTGATGCACTCGTTGGCCGACTGCGGGCAGCTTATGAGGAGAATGGTGGACGGCCAGAGTCGAATCCATTCGGTGATCGATCAGTCCGGCTCTATCTTCGTGAGGTCAGAGAGCACCAGGCGCGAGCCCGTGGTGTCAGCTATGAGAAGAAGAAGCGCAAGAAGACGCAAAACCAACCGGATCAGCTGTCGCCTCCAGGTGCATCTTAAGATGAGAAATAATCATGCATGTTTGACTAATAAATGTGAGAAGATGGAGTTTATTGTTGGGCCTTTCTATATTTACTCTCATTTAATGTTTCGTTTGTTTGCTTATTTAAATTTCTATTATTTGAGAGGTATATTTTCTGTGAGATATTTCTTCTTTCTGCTGTTCTGACTTCTGAATTCATATTTCATGTATTGTTCATTTTTCTCTTATTGAGTGCAGATTTAATCGAGGAATCCTTTTTGTCCGGTTTCTATCTTTTCTTTCAGTAAAGAGGGAGATACTGCCCTGGCTAACCATTAGACATAATGGTTTACCATTTTTTTTTTTTTTTTTTTTTTTTTTGTGAGGTGAGGTTTACCATGTTATATGAGGTATACTGTGTCTGTGTTTTATGGCAGACACCGCCGAACATGAGAGGAGAGAGAGAGAGAGTCAGTCAGAGAGAGAGAGGATGGGAGAGGGAATAATAACTATGAATGCGCTGTACTTTGAAACTGAGTCTCAGGAGATCTCTTTAGTCCTTGTGTGAGATTTTTTTGAGCTCGAACAAGTCTGTAGATCTGTGGTTATCAGTTTGAGTCAATGGCAGGCTTTTTCGGATTCTCTTTTGTTACTTTTTATGGTACCAAATGTCTCCTTGATATACCGTCGACGCCTCATTTTGTTAGCTAGAGATATCTATATATAAGCTTATCTACTGGTTCTAAAAAAAAAATATTATAATAAGTCACCCTGATCCTAGTGAAATAAGATTCCATAAGAAACCAGGCACGTCCTTGAGCTCTACTAGGTCGTTACTCTACTACATTTTTATAAGCACCACATGGCCATATTTACAAATGTAAATCTTACCTGCAGAAGACCAATTAAGTTAATTAAATGTAATCGGAAACAATTTTCAATTATCTAAGAACATGCATAATTGGAGTAAATTTTAGGATGTTACATGGAATTTAAACCTCACAGAATAGTTCTTGGCCAAGTTTAATTTTTTTGTTTTCTTGCTGATACTGAAGGGAAGACAACCTAGCTACACGCTTGAGAATCCAAATACAGTTGCAGACTTGCAGTACATACTTGATATGTTTATATCATTGAAATTTTCTTTAGTAATAATGTTTTATGCATTGAAATATATACAGTTACTTATGATTTATTAGGGTTTCTAATGTTTGGCTACTGCATGTTACATGTTGAATGAGTTGTTAATTATTCGTATATTTTATCCATTGAAACACAGCTAATAACGGACCATAACAATTAGTACTTGTAACGTATATTTAGCGGACACAATATATTCCTAGCGGATATAAATTTTATAAACAATTATTTTGTAGTTTGCAGTACATGATTTTTGTTCACAATAAGGATTGCAAAAGCACAAAGTGATACATCCCATTTTTTTTTAAACACTTGGAAAATTATTTAACTTTATGTATAGTGCGTTTAAAGTAGCAATTTGGATTCCAAGTATATTTATAAATCTTTGTATTTAGTAATTTGAAATTAATACACTACAAATGCATTGGAATAATAAAATCAGAAAATGAGTAATTGCAAAGCTCTTAAGAAATATTGATTAACAAATTTTATAAGTACTGCAATCAGAAATTCTAAAAATGTCACAACATATTCAAGTTGCATTCAGCTATGGTAAAATAGTTAGATATGTTAATGAATTGAATTTCTTTTGCTTCTACAATTTTGTAATGATTATAAAAGTTTTAATCTAGTTGGTGTTCTTTTAAAATTTATTTGACAATATTCTATTAATTAGAAACTTAGTTTTTTATTCATCAAGTTTAATATTATTAATTGTAGGCGGTTTAGTGTAAATCAACTAACCCTTTGCATATGAAATAATATTAGATCAATTTCTTGGTAAATCAATTACATGTGGGGACACCTTTCATAATTTCTTTACAGCCACCAAAATCCCACTAATATTTTCTTGCGGTTATTTCTCTTAGAAAGGTAAAAAAAAAAATACCACAATAAAAAAACGTACAGTCATTGTTCTTTCTTTTGGGCACTCTACTTCGACCACCCTAGAAAAGCAATTAACAAAAATTAAAGGAAAACAGAGGGAAAATAGAGAAGAGAAAAGAGGTGAGAAAGAAGTGGCGTCGGTAGCTCGACATGGCCAGGAAACGAGGAAGACCGAGAAGAAGGGTAGTTGCTGGGTTGATTGATTGATTGCTTGCGTTCTTTGGGCAGCCCTCGAGCTACTCGATAGGCTTGATTCGGAACAGAGACCGACTTCTAGCCCAATCGTGCCCAACGTTAACAGGTGCGGATTTCGAGTTATTCTTTGCCCCTTTCAACTTAAGTTATTATTGTTGATTGCTTGCGGGTTTCTTGCTGGCCTTATGTTGCACGTTGTGTGCTTATTGATTGAAATTTACTTGTTGATTGTTTGTGTATTATGGTTAAATTAGTTGCTTGATTGTTATGTGTGCAGTATGAATAGATTAATTATTGGGTAACAAGTCAAATTTGCAAGGCATGCTTGATTAATATAACATATGGGTATTGACCAAATATAAAGGGTACTGCCTGCATTGAAATTGATATAAATGGACTGCACTAAAATTAGTAGACTTTAGAATAACATTCCCGCTAATTCGTTAACCAAATTGGGTTGTATGGTGACACACTTTAGACAAGGTGTTGTAATTTCGAATTGTATGCATAAGCCTCAAGTGTGGTATTTGAGGGTTTTTGTATCAATTTATGGGACTAGAGAATGACATGATTGAATCATTGGGTTTAATATTATTTGAAACAAGATTTGGTTTGCATGATTGCTATTTTCTTGATAATTGCTTGCTGATTTCTAATTTGTTTGTCCTACTAAAAATATTTGTTATAGTTTTAAATTGTATGATATGAATGCATGAAATGTCTTAGAAAACATGATCATACTTATTCTGAAATTGGTGCATGGCTTGACATAAAATGACTTGGTTGATTCATGAGTTTGATTTAAGTGAACCATTGCATGATAATAATGCATGGCATTTCTCATGAAGCATAACATAGACATGTGCATTTGATTGAATATTATACATGGAAACTTGACCGGTCATGTAGGCGCTGTCTTTTTGTGGTAGCACATGACTGGGGTCATGTATTGATTGAATATTGAACTTGGAAACTTGACCGGTCATGTAGGCGTTGTTCTTTTGTGGTAGCGCATGACCGGGGTTATGTAGGTGTTGTTTTTATGGTAAGCGCATAATTTTTGTTATGTAGGTGACGTTAATTCGTGGAAGCGCATAACATAAATTGCGTAGGAGCTGTATTCGTGGTAGCGCGTGATTCTGTTATGTAGGCGCCGTTAATTCGTGGAAGCGCATAACATAAATTGCATAGGCGCTGTATTCATGGTAGCGCGTGATTCTGTTATGTGGGCGTCGTTAATTCGTGGAAGTGCATAACTGAAGTCACATAGGCGCTGTATTCGTGGTAAGTGCACAATTTGAGGTTATGCGCATAACAGAAATTGTGTAGGCACCATATTCGTGGTAGCACATGATCCGTAGTCAGATAAGTGTCGAATCTGAATCGTAAGACAAAATGTTAACATAATTGATTGACAAGAACATTTGTGCACTTATATTTAAGCTATAGGGTTTGAAAATGTTGGTGATCAGTTTATGTGATTAGTTAATTATTGTTGCTTGTACATTGGTGCATTTGACATAATACATGAGCATTGCATAATAGGAACTAATATGATGGTAAAGCATTTAGACATATGCATATTTCATGGCAAACAATTTATATGATACTTGATTGGTTTTAGTTATGTAAGTTCTTCTTATATTTGAACTCAGTGTGGTTTGGTTTAATTAGTTGGTTGGATCTTAGAATAACTCGACTGGAACTGAATACCGCACTGGGAAATCTCTCACCGTTCCACTTTGTGGGTTCTAGGTAAAAAGAGAAAGATACGAAAACGAGCAATCGAACTTAAAGACTGCGGGACTTTCCACAAAGCAAATTACTTGTTCATTTCCAATAAATCTGCTATGGTATTTCGTTTGTATATTTTATACCGTAACAGGTTTATTTCAGTTTGTTATTTCATTAAAATTATGTAAATATCACATCTAACGGTTTGGATCGACAGTTTGGACTTTAGAATTGGAAAACCAATTGATTGCACCATAGCTTCGGAACAAACGTTTTGCCACACTGAGAGTGTTCTTTGCCACTAGACCAAACACTGGTTAATTCTTGTGGCCGACGGCAACGAGTATTAATGGCATAGAAAGAACTACAAAGTATTCATAACAAATATGCAAATTATCAAGAAATAAAATTAAAAAAAAATAGAAAAAGCCTAATAAAGATTAAATCGAACACATTACTGTACAATATATAAAGAAGAAAAACGCCTTTTCAATCGAGGTACAAATTATCAAGGAAAAAAAATTCTGTCCATATCTAATTAGTATATAATTTATGTTGACATATCAATACTTAAATATAAAAATTTATTTACAATATATGTTTTACATTATATTTATGCAATTACGTACTTTGAATACTAATATTGTTGTTTTTATCATGTTGCCATTAATTGAGAATGTGACCGTGTAACTGCGTGTTTTAAAATTAAGGGGGAATTTCATGTATCCCCCTCAAAAACTTCAATATTACGTATTTCCCCCTCAAAATTTTGTAATATCATATTTACCCTTCAAAATATTAGAAACTCGCATATTTATCCAAAAATAATTAAATAATATAATTTAACACTTAAAATTTAATAAACAATATTTATTAATTAAATATGACTATTATACCTCTCCCTTCTCTCTCTGACTCCTTGTGCCCTCTCCAATTCCTGGTGGCAAAAGAAAAACTACAAGGTTTTCACTGTGCCCTGCATCGAGATCGGTGCTGATGCTAGAGAAGTTGCTCACAGCTGGGATGAATGTTGCCCGGTTTAATTTTTTGCATGGTACGCACGAGTACCACCAGGAGACGCTCAACAATTTGAACGAAGTCATGAAAAATACTCAGATTCTTTGTGCTCTCATGCTTGATACCAAGGTTTTATTCTTTGAATTTAACTCCCAACGGTTATAATTTGATCTTCTAATCCCTTATTCTTTTACTATCTTTGTTAATTGCTACTTGATTTTGTTACTTCACCAGCCCAATTGGGGGTGTTTAGGTAAGGTAGCGAATGGATCACAACCCCAATTGTTTGTTAGCATCCTTACTATATTCTTGGAGTTTTTGTTTTGCCGCCAGGAATTGGAGAGGGCACAAGGAGACAGAGAGAGAAGAGAGGGGTATAATAGTCATATTTAATTAATAAATATTATTTATTAAATTTTAAGTGTTAAATTATATTATTTAATTGTTTTTGGGTAAATATGTGAGTTTCTAATATTTTGAAGGGTAAATATGATATTACAAAATTTTGAGGGGGAAATACGTAATATTGAAGTTTTTGAGGGGGATACATGAAATTCCCCCTAAAATTAAATACTTAATATTTTGAACACTTAGCTATTTTTTTTTTCAACATCTACGTACCGAGTTCTCCGGAACACTTGCATGTTTACTATTCTTAAGAAGTATCTAATGATTGTATGTAACATATAGCTGTGATAATCATTGCGATTTAGTAGGATCGCTAGACAAACTTAAGAATTGTAAATATATATAAGTGTTAAAAGAAAAACTAAATATTAAAGAAGGATTATTTTTGTTAATAGTAACTAGCTTGATGTTAAAAACACAAAGGCACGTGATCGATCACGTTTTCAATTAGTATATTAAAAGAACAAGTTTAGTATTGGAGTTAGGGGTGTTCAACCGGTCGGTTCGGATCAAACCGAACATTTTTTGCCGAACTGCAGTTTGAACCGAATTTTAAAAACCCAACCAAACCGACCGAATTAAAATTCCAAACCGATCTAAAACCAAACCGATTAAACCGATTTAAACTTCGGTTTGTTCGGTTGAACCAAATACAAACATTTCAAGTTACAAATAAACATTTCAAAACCGGTTGGTTCGGTTCAAACCGATTTGGATAACATTTTTGATAACCACACAAGCCGGTTTTTGATAAACCGATCCATTATAAATAACACAAAATAAACTGATCCATTTTTTATTAAACCAGTTGGTTCGGTTCAAACCGATTTGGAGATCCCAAAACCGAACCGAACCATTTAAACCGAACAACCGATCCAATTAATCCGAAATTTGCCGGTTCGGTTTGAAACCGAATAAACCGATCCATTTGAACACCCCTAATTGGAGTACAAGCACACTTATCTTCAAAGTAAACTAGATGCTGAACTGTACTCATTACAAAATGAATGTAAGGTTTATACTCAGTATCTCAATTGTCAAGGGACAGACAAACTCTTAGCTTACAAGAAATCAACTAGAGGAAAATAAAGCAAATCAAAAGGAAAACACGCCTAGCTAGCTAAGAAGAAGTGTTGGAACCTTGCCACATCCAATATGAGGTACAAGCATGTACCAGCCCAGCCCTTGGCAACGCTGACATGAAAACCAGTACCCAGAGTACTAGTGCGCAAATAACAGTGCCATAGTAGACGAAGAATTCAGAGTAGGTCCGATGTCCATCGGACCTACTTTGGTTCGATGGGTGTTGTGACCATCCGATCTACATCAAGATTCGTGTTCTCACATCAAAATCCGTGCAAGTCTGTATCAATTTCCGTGCATATAGATCTTGATGCTAATCGTACGGTGCTAGAGCTAATTGAACCTAAATGTAGGTCCGATGCCCATCGGGCCTACTCCTATCTCGTAGACGAAACAGCCTAACCACTTTAGTCCAACACCATCACATTAATTAGAATATCCAACAAATTACTACTATATATACAACGGAATTGTTGTAGATCAGGAGAAGGCACTTGCTTATTCTTGATCTAAAAAGTTTCTAAAATATGTTTTTTTGTCATATTTTTCGAAATAATTATAAAATTATAATTATGTTTAAATTAATTATGTCACATTCTATCATATTTTCTAGCTCTGTTTCTGCTGGTTCTGTGAACTTGCCCTTTGCAACAGTCATTCCATGTGATCCACACGGGGACAAGAGTGCTGAATTAACATTAATTATAATGAAACGTTTCATTAATTATCAGGGATGTATTAGTAAAAGCCTAAGAGGTAATGGAATTTTGGTTTGTATAACTATTTGAGTAATTTAGTTTATTTAGGTGAACTAAAGATATAATATTGATATTAGAAATGACCTATGTTATGTCTTGTATGAATTTGATAAGTAACTAAAACTATGTATTAGCTATAAAATGGAGACAGAGAGATCAATATAGATCTTTCTACTAGTTCCTTTCTTCGGATCCGACTCTACTGCTTTTCTTTGAGAAAAGCACCGTCCTCTGTTGAGTAGAGACACTATATTGAAACTAATTTTATTACTCTCTAAACTATTATTACAACTACACCTCTACTACTCAATATTTCCTACACCTCCAAACTACTGTGACTCTTAGCTAGAAGAGGAATTGTTTAATTTGCTTGGATGATACAAAATGAGGAGCAAGGCACCCTATTTATAGTTGCCATAGAAACCTCTAGACCCTCAATTAAAATATCTAAAATTCTAGAGATTTCCTAATCCACTAGTAAATTCACTAACCTTCATGTACTAACTTAATTACTCTAGAACTTTCCTAACTATTCTAGTTATATATTTTGGGTTGGGTTGGGCTTGGCAGCGTTGCCATTTTCAACATCCTCCCATTCTGCCCAAATGAATTATGGAAAGTTTTCACGTGACTCTCTTCCGTGTAAGAAAAGAAATTAAGAATTAGTTAAAAGAGCTAAATTTGGCCCAGGAAATTCAGATTGTCTGGTGCTTAAACGTTCGTACAAGACATGTTTAAAATATACTAAGAAAGAGACCCACTTAAACACTGTTTCATTAAAACTTGGAATATGATCCGGATTTGATTATTTGCTGCATAAACCTCAAAACAAAAAACAGATTCACGTGTGAATCTTGCATTAGTCATTGCATACCAGTATACCAAAATGCATCAGATACAACCGTCAATTGTCAAAGAAGAAAAATTACAATCTGGCCCCTGAAAACCTCCGTAATATAAGAAATCAAGAATGATTAGCAGATCAAAACATTTCTTTTTTATCCCTATGATCTGGCTTATTGCATTCCATATTTCACTCATTTTCATAATCTTTAATCACAAATTATTTTTTTGCCAGAATCTGACTTATTCAACTCATATTCCATATTTAATCTGGCCTTGATAATCAAGTGGCAACCTTCGCCAATCAAAACAGTTTCTTTAGGATACATGAATATCATAACCAGTTAAGCAAAGCGAAAGGAGGCTGTCTGTAAAATGCATTTCATATTGTTTTTAGAGGGTTGAACTCGATATGTCTTAATTAAATGGTAATAAATCATCTAATTGTATTTTAGGAATATTTATTTTCTTTTGAAGGTTTTAACTGGTTTTCTTGTTTGCATTTTATTTATTTTATTGCTTCCTTTCTTCTTCTCATGCCCCCTATGAACAATTTTTGCCATTTTGTGATGATATTTTAATATTTTGAATAACAAATCTCAAGTTTTTTTGAAATCTGATAAAACAAACAACTTCTTAGAATAAAAAAATCCTTCATTGAATTTGTATCTTTCTTTTCCATTGATTACTTCGAACCAAAGCAAGCATTGTTGCTAATCAATAATTGAATATTTTATAGAATCAATGAAATAAAGGATCCATATTTCTCTTTTTTTTTGTTTCCTTTTTCTGGTTCAACCTAGCCTTGTACCAGTTATGTACCAATTCATGGTCAGAACTCAGAACTGGATTTGGCTCTGAAAACATGGCACTGAGACTTAATCCAACTTATTGAGTTCTCAGACCTTGTAAATGAAATGAGATGCTTTGGTTCATGGATATGAAAAGACTAATATGAGCCATTTATCATCAAGCATTCTATGATTTTCCAATATCTGTTACGATCTTAGCAGTCTATTAAAATACGTAATAACAAAAATAGTAAGGACTTAGTTGCATTTTCTTTGTTCTGACAAGCTAAATCTCTATAAATCCCTTTCGTGAATTAGTCTTCAAATGTCAGTTGTTTCTTCTGGAATGCATTAGTTTAATAAAAAAAGACTGTAAATTTCTATTAAGACAAAAAAAATAAACTAGTTTCCAGTTCCAAGCCCTTGTACTGATCCAGACCTTCTCGGTACCAGTACAAAACATGAACAGATGTTTGCTGATATATTAAGCAGTCCATTTTAATAAAAAGACTCAAATGCCTTTGCATATAATCTTTTAGAACTATCAGAGCAAACAGGTAATAATCAGATATTATAATTTTTGAATTTATAAGATAACCAGAACAGGCTAATCGATTTCGGGTTGAATAAATAAAAAGGTTAACTGAATGTTAACTAAATGAAACTCCATGTCATTGGTACCAAAGAACATGATGCTGGTTCAATAAAAATACTAAATAATGGTAAAAAAGAAAACAAAAAGAAAGCAACAACAAAGAATCTGTTTTAATTTAGATTATTTTGAATAAAATAAGCAGGTTAAGTGATATGTCCATGTAGGGGTGGCAAAAAAACTCGTACCTCGTGGCTCGATCGTGACTCGCACCTGACTCGCTCGTTAAAAGCTCGATCCAGAATTAACGAGTTCAAGCTGGGGCCTAGCTTGCTTGCCAACTCGTGAGATAGCTCGGCTAGGCATCAATTTGTGAATTTATATGAATTTGTGTGCATTTTATATTGTCTAGCTTGGTCTAGCTCTGTTCAGCTCGGTAAAAACAAGATTCAGCCAGACCCAGCGAACCAGCTCGTCAGCTGGCGAGCTAGCTCAAGATGGCTCGTCACAATTTCAAACTGAGATTTTAGCTCGGATGCCCTAGATCCAGCTCGCTCGGTAAGAGCTCGGTTTAGAATTAACGAGCTAAGCTAGGGCCCAACTCGGCCCGAGCCAGCTCGTTGACAGCCCTATGTGCATGTTTCTAATTTTGAAAAAAATATGTGAAGGACAAGTTTACAGTGGAGCGCATAGAGAAATAAAAAAACAAGAGGAAGATGTGAAATAAAAAAAAAGAACTCATAAGCTTACAATGGAGAAGGGGATTGAGAGCGGGAGGGAGAGAAGAAAGAATCTCGACGGGTGATTGAGAGCGGGAGCACAGAGAGAAGGTGAAGCAACGGACAATTGAGAGCAGGAGCGTAGGGAGAAGGTGAAACCCTGGAGCGAAGAAGAGAAGAAAAGCATGGAAGAACCAATTTAAACCGTGGGATTAAGTTCAACGACTAGGATGGAAGAAAAGAAGGACGCTGCTTTTCTCAAAGTAAAGCAGCAGAGCCGGATCCCCTTTCTTCACATATCCTTTTTCTCAATCATGAAGAATGCAAATCATCAAATACTAAATGAAACTACAATATATTATGTATAAGCCAACATAAGTTGTATCAGAGCCTAAGTTTAGTAAGATAGGAAGTATGATTCCTCCATTAGAGTTTTCACACACACACACAAATAGGAGATGAGAACACCATGACCATGGAATGAGGTGCATGGGGGCTCCAAGAACGACAATAACATTTTTCAAATCCCGAGTTATAGAAATATCCATTGATGTTGTTTGGCGAGAAATAATTAAGTCACCTTTCAGTTTCTTAGTGTAACGCTACGTAAATTGAGAAAATTGACGTGAGAAATGATCCAATTTAAATTTCAGTTTTAATTAACTTAATTAGTAGGCCATGATATAAATGGAATTGATTTCCATACCAAAAGAGGCCCAACCCAATTAAAATTTCACTCCACAACCCTCCCTCTCTAAACTGTCTCTCTCTCCTCTGTTCTGAGGAGACCCACCCCTGCCACCTGGTCTCTAGCATTTTTTTCATAACTTGCATTTTATATTTCTACTAATTATTAACATTATCTAAAGTCTTATAAAAAAATACATAATACCAAATTAATTAAAGAATTATAATATTCATATTGAACCAGTACAAAATCCAAACTGCTATTCAATATATCTCTGAGTAAGGCTTACGTGCTATGGATAGCATAAGGTCTTCCTTGCTATTGTCTCAAAAACCTATTGTAAAAACTTCTTAGATCTAAGTAGCTCAGTAAATTAGTTATATAATAAATTTGTAAAATACCAATTTTTATTATTTTTTTACTCTAAGTAGCTCATAAGCTATCTATCTTTTTCTATTCAAAATAACCGAAGTATCATAGCATAAATTATCTATCTTTTTTCTATTTAAAATAACATAAGCATCATGACATATTTGAAATCATTTGATCTTTAAAAAAAAAATTTAGTTTGATCATTTAAATAAAAGTCTATGTAACATATTAACCTTTAATTTGGTCCTTAAAATTAGTATATGTATGCTAAATTCGACCCTCATAAATTAAAATTCTTTGTACACATTAACCTCCCATCGATTAAAATTGTTATATTTATATTTACTAAAAATCTGTGTATATTGACCTCAGATTAAATTTTCTCTCTATTGAACCAAATTAGTCTAAATTCTATGGGATATGGATTCGAAGCCTAGAGGCGGTACATAACAGCCCCACCAGGCCACCACCATCTCGGAATTTGTATTGGTCCCTGTTTGTAGATTCCATTTTGTTGTCTTGTTTAGATATTTAAAGTCGATCTAGTACCAGCATTAATTCATCCATTCATCGATCCTTGGATGTTGACTAAACGACTCGCCCGGGCCAATTTGTAGCATGTCCATTTCAGGTTCTAACAATTCTAATTACGAAGAAAATTGGGTCCTAGATTCTCCCTAGATTCTTAGCTACTTCCTATGTTCGGTTTCGCCTCTGGTCCACAAATTATTCAACTTGTTTTTTCTTCTTTTCTTTTCTTTTCTTTTTTCAGCACGGGCACATGATATAGTACACAGAACAAGTTTTTGCAAATTTAGTCTTAAGTTGGTACATTATTTGAATAAAGGAAAGTAAATTGGGAATGATGTTATTTAAGACTAACATTAACTAGACATCATTCCTCACACTTAGAAGTAAACACTGCAATTCAAAGGAAGAGAGCTCCATCTCTTTTGGGTTTGCTTCATACAGTTGACACTGGAACAACATTTATCAAATTTTGCACAATTTTACCATTTTTGCCACCTGTCAGAATCTGGTCAACACCTTCCTGAAAACATAGCCGAGCTAAATGTTATACAATGAAAAAAAAGAGTATTTTTTGCAAAAAAAAGAAGTTAAACAAAATTGCGATAGTCGTTACCTTGATACATGTCAAAGCAAACTGAACATCACTATCTGAAATTTGGTGATGCAGAACAAGTCGAACCCTGAAATAATTTGATGTAGTGTACTTAGTAAATTAATATGCAAATTTATTATGCAGACAGCAGAGTTCAAAAGACCAAGCCTAAAAGTGATGTCACAGCATTTTGTTATGCCCAAAATTACCTCAATACCGCTACTTGGTACTGTTACCGCACCAGTTAGTAACAGTAAAACAGTTCTGTACACAAGCGGCAAAATCAGGTCATACCTCAGTCCGTAACCAGCTTCAAGTTGTCAAAGTAATAGTGAAGACCAATAACTTTTATAGCAAAATTGAACTCTTGAAAAAAAATTATATAAATGAAAAATTGAAATAGTAAACCAAAACCTAGTTGAGCTAGATGGCATGGTAATCACACCACGTTCTTCTAAAACTTCACAAAGTCTGTCAGCTGATATTTTGGAGTTCTTTATATCAAAATAAACCTGAAAAAGATGATCCATTTTAAATGCAAGAAAAAAGGGAATATTTGTAAATATCAACTTGCTTTTAAAAATTGAACTGACCATATTGGATTCAACAGATTTCAAATCCACACTGAAATACTCCATTTGCTGAAGCCCTTCTACAAGAAGAATAAAAAGAAAAAGAAAAAGAAAACAGGTTCAAATATTTCACCAAATGACAATCAGCAAATGTGGTTGAGAAATAAAATTACCAGCTAAAATTTTAGCCCTTCTGTGATCGTCAGACAGTTTGTGCACATTGTCTCTCAAGGCCACATAACCCGCTGCACAGAGAATCCCCACCTGTCTCATCCCACCACCTAAAGTCTTTCTAAGCCTTTTTGCCTAGTAAGGAAACGAAGTTTATTGAAATTGAAAAATGTTAGGAAACAGAAGTTACAGAACACTTTTGAGTTTTTGACAATTGATGTTACTTAATTACCTTGGTTATAAATTCAGTTGAGCCGACTATAACCGACCCAACAGGCGCACCTAGCCCTTTTGATAAGCAAACCTGAAATTTTATTGAAGTACAAATTTTGTAATTTAAATGAAAAGCAAAGGAATTAATTTTTAATTAAATTAAGAAATATAAATGTACCGAAACAGAATCAGCAGCTTGTACCAGCCTATGGACAGGCACGCCTAATGCCTAACATATAAGAGGAAAAAAGAAACAGAGAGAAATTTAATCTAAATTTAATCCCAAGACAAAGAAAAAGAAAAAGAAAAAGAAAGAATAGGTACTTACAACAGAAGCATTAAAAATGCGTGCACCATCAATATGCAATTTAATGCCATATCTCTTAGCAACTTCACCCACCTTATCTGTGTATTCAACAGATAAGCATCTTCCACCACAGCTACAAATAGTATTACAAAGGTGAAAATGTTATAAATCCACTTTTCACTGCTATTAAATTATTTTAGCTTGTGTTCCCTTGTAGTTTATGATTTCTTCTTTATGTGTGCCCCATAATTGGACCAGCATGATATAACATATAAACTAATTGTGGACAGTGTGTACACGTGTCACGGGAAAGCATGGGTTTGTACTAGGCTATTTGCAATGCCTCTTCCCTAGTTCAAAGGGTTATGAATTTTTAGCACTTTTATTTGCAACCATACAACAAGTCTTGAGCTTTACTATAACTCATACGGCCTAAGGTCAGTTAGAAACACTCATAATGACACGCACAAGGATGACATGCATATAAAACTGAAACAGTGAATGGTACAATTGGTTCACATCAGCACCAAAAAATTGACTCACTTGACATGTGTATTCTCCAAACAGATCAGCCGAGTAGTTGGATAATACATCTCCCCATCTATACTCCTAATAGCTTTCACAATTTTCTCAATATCCATTGTGCCATTTATATTATTTGGCACCGTTTTTGCATGCACGCCACCAATTGTGCTTATACCACCGTTTTCATAAACATGTATATGTGAGTTATCCCCTAGAACAACCTCACTTCCCCTGACCTCACAATGCACCATGACTGAAATTAAATTAGCCATGGTACCAGATGGTACGAAAAGAGCAGCCTCCTTGTGCATTATTTTGGCAACTTCCTTCTCGAGCTTCTGAGCAGTTGGGTCGAATCCCAGCACATCATCATCTACCTCAGCAGCTGCCATAGCACATCGCATGATGTCATTGGGTTTTGTGACAGTATCAGATCGGAGGTCAACTACTCTTGCCGTCACCATTTTTAACTTCTGTTTGTCTTCTCCTGAAATCATAGAGTAAATTTCATGGGGTTCACTAAAAAAGACAATACAAAAAACATAACTCTTATTATCAATTTTACATAAAATAAGCTTCAGTTAATTTAACTGTACCTAACAGTTGATTAATTTGGTAGGTCTACCAACACAAAAGAAACCGACTTTTAGTAAATGGGAGTTGGACTTCAAGATTCCTAACCACCTGTTTTAGTTTTCTCTTCCTGATCAAACATGTGCTTTGCAGTTTACAAAAGTAACAAAAATTTAATCAAAGGGTAATTATTATTATCACCAACAAATCACTATAAATGAGTATGGGTACTAATACATAGTGCCCCAATATAAAAAATTTCAGAAATCTTTAAACCCTCGTAACAACACACCTTACCTTGAAACCATCTGTTTCCTGGAAAGCAGAATATTTCAAAACACATATAATTCGACAGCTTTTTGCCAAAGTGTTTGGAATCGGGATGATGATAATTGTCACAACTCTCAATTTGTAAACTTTTGTAAATTTGAGTAGTATTTGGGTAACAATTGGTATTATTGGGCTCTTAATTTGGGCTAGCCTTTGGTTACCTTTTCATTCCTTCAAGAAATAAACCCAAGCCCATACGCTGACTCAAAATAGACCATATCTATCTAAATTCTCAAGTCCATTTTTTTTTTTTTTTGATGCGCATGGCTATCTGAATTCTCTTAGAAGAGCCGAATAGCCGAATACAATCACAAATTTAGGAGATAACCTTCAAGCTTGTCTTAGTCGCATTATTTTATTTATTTTTCTTTTATTATTTATGTTCTAGTGTTTTGGTCCTAAATTTTTTCCATTCAGTGGCTATAAAAAATCATAATAATATTAATTTTTCAGTTGATAACGCCCAAAACTAAAATAAACTGAAGAAAGGTTAGAAAAATGGTATAATCACGTCAAGTTAGGTATTACTTTCTGCGACAAACTATACCAACTTAGTAGGCTCTCAAATTCATTGAAATTCATGGCACGAAATCCTCACATTAGAGCAATTTGAACCCAAAACTATGAATTTCGGAAAATCTACAAAACCCTATTCATTCCCTAAACACCAAAAGTCATGCTATTCAGTAAACAAAAAACAAAAAAAAAAAAGAATATTTCACACATTACAAAGTCGATAAAAATCCAAGTTACAAAAGGCACGAAACAAAACGAAGAAGAAGAAGAAGAAGAAATTCAAACCTGATGGCTCTGTTCCTAGCAAGACCAAGTTCTCAACTTGGAGAAATCAAAGCCGAGAGAGATGAGAAATAGAAAAGGAATAGCTTCGGCCAAAGAGACAGAACCAGTGCTGCGGCTTGTCTTCTGGTAAAAACCCTATCCCCACTGGCACCGGCTCAAGATAGCAGCGTGCGTCTCGGTTGTTCACTCAAAACCTCTTTGCCCGATAACACATTTATAGCTGTTTTGATTTGCTTTTTATCTTCACACTCTTTCCTTTTTTTTTCCCTTTTTTATTTTTTGTTTCCTTCTTTTTTCCCACCTAAACGGGCTCATCGACTCATCGACTCATCGTCTTCTGAAAACGACGAGAGGGTCACGCCAAGTGCAACCATACCTTTGTAAAATAGCGTGACCTTCTTTTGGCGCGGAGCTGTATACGAAAATTGTAGATAGTGACCAAATAAGACAATTCGGACTTAAGCAAATTATAAACGGACGGTCCAGATTAGTTTAATTTAACTCTTGGCACGAATGTCAAAACAGACTCCATAGTTTTCACAGGTATCGGACTGATTTTGGTCCGACTGACGTTAGTTAATCTAAACCGTCCATTTGTAATTTGCTTGAGTCAGGTACCTGGGAGGATATGGATTTCCAAATGAGATAGGGTAATATGCAGAATTCGTTTTCTCTGAGTTAACTCAAATTTTGAGTTAAGATTTGAACCGTCCGATTTAAATTTAGACAAATATTAAAGTGCTCATGTATTATAGATGTGGATTGGATTGGTTCGGATTCTGATTCTGATCGGACGATTTGGGACTAAACTCAAACTGTGTGTTACTGTAAAGGATGCGGACTCATAATATGCACGGGTTGACCCATACTATAAATTTACGTCTATATTTTCAAACAGTGGATTCGAACTGAACATAATCTCTCCATAAAAATGTACTTAGAAATTAAATTTTATATTTTTTATAATCTTTTTTTTGATAGACAGAGTTTTTAGATCAAGTGATTTTCTACCTATTTAAAAATACAAGTATGAGAATTGTAAAAAATATAAATTTGGTTTTCGAATATATTTTCATGAGTAAAGCCAGCGTGTGTTATACTTATCAAGAAGGCTTGGTGAGTATAACTTCAAAAATATTTCAAATTGGTTTTCAAATTGGTTTTAAACGGGGGAATCCAAATCGTTGAAACTGATATACTTTACGAGTGATGCGTGTACATGTAAAATTTTGAAACTTTCGAATATATTAGTATAAACTCAAACTGTCAAAAAAATTAAAGTTTTATAGGTTATTTTAATGCATTTATTTTTCATTATTTTTGACTGTTTGATTTTATACTAAATGAATTTGAAATTTGAAATGTTTTACACACATTACTCGTGAAGTAAATCAATTTCAACGGGTTAGATTTATTATTTAAAGTCAATTCGATAAATTTTGAAGTTATGCTCACCAAGCTCTTTTGATGAGTATAGCACAAGCTAATTTTGTTCATATTTTCACAAGGAGATTATGTTTAATGATCCGAATCAGTTGTTTGAACTATGAAAAATTGAAAATAGAGATGTAGATCCATAGTACAGGTTAGATCCGTAATATTATTATTAGTTTATTACCATAACCTCACTCAAATATGTTTAAATATAACAGGGTTCAAGTATATTTTGTTCATAAACATTTTAATAAAAAAATTGCAATATCAAATAAACATTTTTGGCCTCATTTTTATTAAAAAAAAATTATTCATAAATTATCCACATCATTAGTTTTATAAAAGCTCTTCACAACAATCTAAACAAAGTCAAAATATATCAATTTTTTATGTATACACATAAAAAGCACATACAACATTAATTAATGTTAATATTTTTATATTTAAGTTTCAGTTTAAGTTATTAAAAATATGTGAAAATATTTCAACTATCTTTCAAATAAATTAAGCATGATTCAAAGATTTTAATTTTTCCTCATATTTTTTATCAAGACACTTTTTAAGTCTTTGAAAAAAAAATCAAATAATAAAATAAAATTGTTAAATAAGATATATATTATTTTATCTACTTGCGTAATAAAAAATCATTATTCAGAATTGTCAATTATTATATTTTTACAAAATCTTTATGTCAATATAAACAAAGTCAAAATGCAGTCAACTTTCAGTGTGCATCAAAATAGTGTAATCATATCTAACAGAACAAATTTTAGACTTGTATTTAATGTTTCAATTACTATTAACTAAACTGTAAGAAGTAGAGACAGTGGAAGGAGAATAAATTAATAAAGGAATTTGAATTCTTCTATTTTGAAATAGGGTAATTATATTTTCCTCCCATCTTCTATCCCCCAAATCGTCTACATCCCAGCAACTCAAATGAGTTTCTAAATAATTGTTAATCACTTTTTAAAATTTGAGGCCTCTAAAGTTTCTAACTCTTACATCCTGAAATTAATTTTAGAGTTTCTATTAAGCCACGTCAGCAATAAATTAATAAGGAGAAATAATTTGAGCCAATTATTTGGCCAGCGTGGAGTTTATAAACAGTTTCTTAATAAGAAACTTTCATACATAGTTTCTAAATAAGAAACTCTCCCGCATCTCTGAAACTGGATTAAAAACTGCCACATCAGATTAGAAACTCTCATAGTACCAGGAATGTAGATACTCTTTCTCAATTGGAAAAAAAAAAATCACTTCAAAAAACAGAAAACAAAGTGTCTGCGCCTCTCTCCCACTCCACCCCTTCCGATGGTCGAATGCCTCACCCCTTCCGATGATCGAATGCCTTTCATGCATAGTTTCTAAGTACGTCTATAAATTGAAAATTTTCAGTTTTATCATTAAATTTTAATTTTTACAAAAATATATACCAGTTATTAGTCATTCTTATAAAATAAAATTAGAGAACACTCATTTATCCAATCTTTTCATTTCAATTTCATAATTTCTTCGTAATTCGACTTCGATGGAGCCGTGTCTTCATAGGTTAATTAACTAACCCATGCATGCATGATGCTGGAAGTTCATCCTTCTTTCTAATTAGTGCCAAAGAGTTGATGTGATCTCTTAACATAATGGACCTACTAATTAAAGACTGCTCTATTTTTTTATATCGAAGGATATACACGATGACTCATCACCAGCATAAAATTTCCAAATGTGGATGACGCCTGGCGGTCCAGTTTGTTATGCGCGATGGAATGGGCTCTGCTGTTTTTCTTAGAGAAAAATATGGTTTTGCTTTTCAGATTCCAACTATTTAAATTCGTTGAGATTTGTGTATGAAAAAGTTTCTTTATCGAGATACGCGAATGAAAAATTTTGAGTAGTTGGGATGGGAAAGCATAATTCTATTTTTTTTCTAAGAAAAACAACAGAGTCGGATACCTACGTGATGTATAACAAGAGGCACAGTGATTATAAATTCGAACGAAATCTTAGATTTCATAATAAGAATAAAATATAAATATATTTTGAAGAGAAAGAATTGTTTGGCAATAATTATTTTGACAATTTAGATAATTAATTAAAAATAATTTATTTGAATTATAAAAAAAATAACTTTATAGATATATTATGAGACAGATAGTTTAACAATCAAATTCATGCATATAAGTATTGTTTAATGCAGGGGCAGATTCAGAATTTTCGTCAGTAGGACAAAAAAAATATCGAATCGGGTTTAAATCCATTAACCAATTGGATACTCGATAAAAAACAATGTTTTAAAATCACCTCGTGTCTTATAAGAGATATATATACATCATATTTTTTCATCATATTTTATAGATGTGATATGTGAACAATACAGAACATCCCTAAAGTTGGTTTAAAAAATGATCAGGATTATCAAATAAAAAATTATCGAGTGATCACCCCTCTAATTAAAAAGTAGTTTGTATTATTTTTAATGTTTGAGAAAGAAAAATAAATTCTACAATAATTTAAGATAATGCCGATATAATTTAAGAATTATTAACAAATTCTTAAAAAATAAATTCGAAAGTTCATTTCATTAGAGAAGATACTGAAAATGAATAATCTACAAATGGTAAATTATTCATGAATCTCATTATTAATGATAATAGAAAGGGAACTCTGTCATTCAAAGAGTTATACAGCTGTAACTTCACATACAATCTGAAAAGCACTGGTATAAATTGGTTGTATAGCACTCACAGAGCAGCCTCTTTTTTTTGGGGAATTTATGTATATCCCTCAAAACTTTCAATATTATATATTTATTTCTCTAAAATCAGTAATTACATATTTATCTTTGAAATATTATATATTTATTTCTCTAAAATCAGTAATTACATATTTATCTTTGAAAATTGTAAAAACTCACATATTTGTCCAATCTAATTCTATAACATATCAAACCTCCAAAAAAATAATTAAATAATATTTTTTTAAACTTTAAAATTAATTTTACAATATTAGTTAATAATATATTGACTATTATGTCCTTACTTTCTGTCTTTTTAGTCTGCCTGAGTTTTCTTCTCTCTAAGACACCAAAACTCCCGCCTCTCTCTCCAAACGAAGATGGAAAAATTAAAGCAGCGAGGGGCGGCAGAAATCTGTGAGAGGGGAGGCGACAAGAGAAGGTTAGGAGAAATCCGTGATTTGGCACGTTTGGAGAGAGAAGGGGAGGTTCGACGTCTGAAAGAGAAGAGAACTTAGGCAGACTAAAGTGACATAAACAAATGGCATAATGATTAACATATTCTTAATTAATATTGTAAAATAAATTTCAAAGTTATAAAAAATATTATTTAATTATTTTTAGAGATATTTTATATGTTTTTGAGTTAGATTGGATAAATATGTGAGTTTGTACAATTTTCAAGGATAAATATGTAATTATTAATTTTAGAGGGATAAATACGTAATATTGAAACTTTTAAGGGATATACATGAAATTCCCCTTTTTTTGGATAATAGAGCATTATTGGTTTTTTTTAGATGACGAACAAAGCATTATGGGTAGATATTAGAGTAGAAAAAAAATGTAACGTGCGGTGACTAATATGTCGCGATTTTAGTTCCGTGCTATGCTGTGATTAAAATGTCAAGGGTGGTCACGACACGCGAATGGTCACACCATGTGTGTCACGCTATACCCAAACATGTTGTGACCAAACGTACCGTATCCAAACGTTACTGGTCATGCCGTGTCCAAACGCAACTGGTCATGCCATGTCTAAACATATCGTGACCAAACGTACCGTGTCCAAACGTGACTTGTCACGTTTAACTATTTAAAAAAAAAAATTAGATTAGTTTATTTTAAGATTTAGCATTTGATCAAGATCTAACGGTCCTAATTATGCGTAACTCGCGTGACCATATGACGTGCCGTGATTAGAACTTTCGCGTGACGTGACGTGCCGTGGTAAATTTTCAAAAGATGATCACGGTACGGTACACACAAGTCACAACACACAAATAGTCACGGCACGAGACACACAAATCATGGCACATAGCCGATACACGTGCCATGCCGATTCTTGACGGAAGCAGCTCTGTCGTGCCATTTTGCCACTCCAGTAGATACAGAGTATTATTTGGTACCCAGAGCATCATGGCAACTTTTTTTCGATGCTACACAGAGCATCATTGGTAGATAGAGCGAAGGCACCAGAGCAGCTTTTGAGTGTTGAGCGTATCATTTGGATAAACACGAGAAATATATATATATATTTTTTAATTGAACACGAGAAATATCAGTTCTCAGTAAATGAGGTCTCGTGTTTTTTTTTTTTTTTTTTTTTGCGAAAATTGCCCGCAGGCTCCATTCATCACAGTACCACAATTACAAACTAATTGCCCTCAGGCTCCCAACACATTGATTGTTAGCATACCCCTGCCCTGCATACCAGAATGTTTCCAACGAAAGAGAAGAGGAAAAATTTGAATATAAAAAACCCTATCTAAACAAAGGATAAGTGTACCCCTGATAGTACCCTCCTTGTTCCCTTCCCTTTTTTCCCAGATAGTCGGCCAAACCGTTTTGGTCTCTGTGAATTTTCTGGCATGAAAAAGTTGGATCAGTTTTGAGTTTCTTCAATCGCTGTTCTCCAGTCAGAAGAGCGAGTGTGTTAGGTAATCGGAAGTCTTTTCTTAAACCTCTTTAATCAACCAGCTTTGTTTTTTTTATTTTTTAATGAAGCTTAAACCCACTTTTTATTATATTTTTCAATTTGTCTTGTTCAAAATTTAAAACACGTTTCTGACTCAAGTCTTTTTAAACTCATCTCACCTACTCGGACCTCTTAAAATCAAAGGTCCTTAATTGACTACTAATTGACTTCTAATTCCTACTTTCAATTTTATTTTGTATACTATCACATGATATGATAAGGAGGCTAATACATATCAGAAAGAAGAGTAGAACTAGGGTGTGATGTGCTCACCAAATTCTTTGGTGAGCACAACTCTACATAAACTATCGGATTCACTTCAAACGAGATGAATCCAACCGTTGAAACCGATGTACTATACGAGTGATGCATGTACATGCAAAATTTTGAATTTTTTGAATTCATTTAGTCTCAAGTCAAGTGGTCAAAATTGATGAAAAAATGAATGATTCAAAATAAAGTTGTTTTAATGCATTCAAAAAATTCTCAATTTTGACTACTTGACTTGAGACTAAATGAATTCAAAAAATTCAAAATTTTTCATGTACGCCCAACTCATAAAGTACATCGGTTTCAACGGTTGGATTAATCTCGTTTGAAGTGAAACCCATAATTTATGCAGAGTTGTGCTCACCAAAGAGTTTCGTGAGCACATCACATCCTAATTCTACTCGAAATAATATTCAATTGAAATTTCAAAATCAGAGGCGGCTTGGGCTTAGCCACCTCTATACCCTTAAATGCACCTACTTAGGGTGATAATGCACTCTACTAGTTGGATTTAAATTTTTATTGAGCTGTCAATTTTATTTCTTTGGAAGTTTCTGAGAGGAGTGCCAGTGAGTCAGTGACACCCCCTACTCTACTCATTATGCTGCAAACTCAATTTTGTATTTGCTTAATGGAAGCTGACACCCCACCTGTTGGTAATATTTTGAATTATTAAATTAAAGAAGTGTTTCAACTTGTTAAATAATACTTGTAAGAGCATCTTCATAGGTTTGCAAATTGAATTGTAAAATTTTAGTTGACACTTTCAAAATCTCTGTTGGCATTTTTTATTTTACTTTCATAGATGCAGTGCAATTGCAAATTTTGAAATATTTCACTGAATGAAAGTTTTCATCTTCATTTTCACTCTCTCACTGCTAATCAAATTCGCTGCCATGGTATTAAAAACAATTGCTAATCAATTGTATGGATGTAGGAGTTATGAAATTAAGTTTGAAATTAATTCCTCCTTACTCTTTGATAGTTGTTTAAAATTACTAATTAATTATATGGATGAAGATGCTCAGCTGTTTTAAGATGAAATAACAAGTGCGAAATAAGCAATATTATGACATAAAATAATTTTTAAAAGTAGAGTCCATAGAAATAGTTATCTTGATATGTTTCGATTAATAGGAAATAAAATCGTTATTCCATTTATTCACCAATACATGTTTTTATTCTTAGGGACGGAATTAAATATGAATGTGAGGGGAGACTGAACATCATCATAAATAAAATATTTATGCTATATTATCTTCTTCTTCTTGAAAAAAATTAATGTTGGAATAAATTTTCAGAATATTCAGATAGTTATAAATTAATTAAAATAAATCAAATTGAAATAGAGTTATCCGGATTGTGCGAAGCACTGTCCTTAAGCATATTCCGTCTTATCGTGCAAGATAGAACCGCAACCAATGATAATCCAGGGTTGTTAGTCCTTAGACACGTCATGGAAGCAACTGACGATAACTCCGCAATATCTAGCGAGGATCAGAATTTGATTACTTAGAATAAAATGGAAATGGAAATGGAAATTTCAAAAGGTCTTTCAATGGAAGTATATGCGATGAGTATAAAAATAAGAAAGGGATGAGTATTATCCCATATCAAACATAAAGAGATCTTTGTAGTTATATAGATTCAATCAAGAGATTTAATATTGGTTAATGATAATTTATTAAAATGAAAAGGAAACATACCATGGCATATAAAGGTGCCATAAAGAGGTGTAATAGTAAAATTCATTAATAAAATAATAAGTGGTCATTAGAAAAAGTAACTCACCATTAACTAAAGAAATATATATATATAGAGTAATGCTACGGTGCTTTGGGAAGTAAAGATGGTGTTTTACTTTCCACTTATATCTCAATTTTCAAAGTTCAAATAGTCGATTCGAATTTCTCAACACAATCTTCATATTGAAATGTGCTTGGAGACCAAATTTTACATTTTTTTTGGAAATTTTCTACTTTTTTTTTTGAATTTTTGAAAATCAGTGTTTTTCTAAAAAATTTATTATTATTTTATTTAATGAAAAGCTGTGATTTTCAAAAATTTCAAAAAAATAGTAAAAAATTTTCAAAAAATATAAAATTTGGTCTCCAAGCATATATCAATGTGAAGATCATGTTGAGATGTTTGGATCAACGATTTGAACTTTGAAAATGGAGATATGAACGGGAAGTACAACACACTCTTTACTTCCCAAAGCACCGTAGCCTATCCCTATATATATATGTATGTATGTATGTAATTTAACCCTCAAAATTTCAAATATCACAAATAGAGATTTTAAGTAAATTTATTGAAGACGGAATTTTGAGTTTTTAGAACTCAAGTTCAAACAATTAAGGGTTAATTAAGCCCTAAGTTTATATTTTAATATTCACAGGAGATCCAACTCAAGTTTTGAACATGTAATAACCTACATGGAGAGCATTACGTTAATCACTAGACCAGTCTTATCATTTGTTGCTCAAGCTTGTAAATCCACTTTCATTATTTATGATTAGTAATAATCTTTAATAGTTTGTCAAAACATTTATAAATAATTAATCATAGCATCATGCTGCATAGTATTGATCATATGAATAATTATTCATGTATATTGTAGCATGAGATAAATATTTCAAGGAATTTAAACCCCACATTTTCTGTTATATATGATATGATAAGAATATCATTTTCTTTTTTACTTATTTATTTCAATAAATACTCAACCTTATGCATATTTAATGCATTCAGATAATACAAATCAAACAGACCAATTAATGTAACATTTTAGAAATCATTTATTAAAATTGGTCGTTAATCTATACCAACAAATTTCCTTTTCATTTATTTACCGTATAATCAAAATCCAATAAGAGCCAAATTTCTCATTAAACTTTGATGGTTCATAATTTTATAATTTTTTTTTCAAAATATTTCTTCTCATTTTCTTTTTCTTTTCTCTCTTTTTCTTCGGTTTTTTACACTTTGATTTTCAGTCATCATTTTTTTTCTTCTAATCAAATAAAGAGAGATAATGACCCTTTATAAAGACAAATTTTAACGGTGGTAAAAATTCAAGATGTCAAAACATACATAGGCCGCGTGGCCTTAGTGCCACGTTAGCATCTAATATTTTTTTTTATTTTGTCATTTTACATAATAAACCTTCAAATCTATAAATATTCTATTTAAATCTAAAATTAAGTTAAAAAAATAATTTAAAAATTTACCTGGTGTTACAGAAACAGTCAAATCATGATTCTTGATAGATCGTCTAAATAGATCATTAGATCTATTGTTATTAAATTACTATATATCTATCAATAGTAAGTTCGATTTACTGTTCATTTTATAAGATCACAACCCCTTTGATTAGCAATAAATATTCTAGGCTATATGCTATTTTAATTGAAAATTAAATCTTTGCAAGTTTCACTTACGACTTAAACTATATAAATAATTAAAGCAGAATTTGTAAGATATTGGATATTGCTCTGATTATAATGACAAAATATATTCCAAAAATCACATTCATATTTAGAAATTAAATTAACTAATTTAATTCATAATGCATTTAATCCACAAAATATTAATGTATATAATCTAAATGATTACTATCCGAAATTACGGAAATACACTTAAGATTGTTGGAATAAATTTTCAGAATTTTCAGATAGTTATAAATTAATTAAAATAAATCAAATTGAAATAGAGTTATCCGGATTGTGCGAACCACTGTCCTTAAGCGTATTCCGTCTCATCGTGCAATATGGAACCGCAACCAAGATAATCTGGAGTTGTTACTCCTTAGGCATGCCATGGAAGCAACTGACGATAACTCCGCAATATCCAGCGAGGATCAGAATTTGATTAATTGGAGTAAAATGGAAATGGAAAATTCAAAAGGGCTTTCAGTGGGAGTATATGCGATGAGTATCAAAATAAGAAAGGGATGAGTATTATCCCATATCAAACATAAAGAGATCTTTGTAGTTATATAGATTCAATCAAGAGATTTAATATTGGTTAATGATAATTTATTAAAATGAAAAAGAAACGTACCGTGGCATATAAAGGTGCCATAAAGAGGTGTAATAGTAAAATTCATTAATAAAATAATAAGTGGTCATTAGAAAAAGTAACTCACCATTAACTAAAGAAATATATATATATATATATATATATATATATATATATATATATAGAGCTGGGCTATGGTGAGTTGCGAAGTAAGATGTTATTTTTACTTCACGCTCATATTTTTATTTTGAAAATCTAAACGCCCGATCCGAACCGTTCAACATGTTCTCCATATTGAAATGTGCTTGGAGACCAAATTTTATAATTTTTGGAATTTTTTTACTATTTATTAAGCCACTTTGAAAATCGCTGATCGAATGGTCCAGAATTTTTTACTGTTTTTTACTGTTCACCCGGATCTGAGATTTTCAAAGTGACTTAATAAATAGTAAAAAAATTCCAAAAAATTATAAAATTTGGTCTCCAAGCACATTTCAATATGGATAACATGTTGAGCGGTTCGGATCGGTTGTTTAGATTTTCAAAATGGAGTATGAGCGTGAAGTAAAACGACGTTTTACTTCACAACTCACCATAGTCAGTCTCTATATATATATATATATATATATATATATATATATATATATGTGTGTGTGTGTGTGTGTGTGTGCTGGGCTTAGCTACTCCATGGAGTAAAACGACTTGGTGCTCCACGTCTCATTATTTCCATTTTGAAAATCCAAACGACCGATCCGAACCGCTCAAGTTGTTCTCCATATTGATATGTGCTTGGAGACCAAATTTTACATTTTTTGAAATTTTTTTACTATTTATTAAGCTACTTTGAAAATCACTGATCCAGTGGTCCAGAAATTTTTACTGTTTTTTTACTGTTCATCCGGATTTTCAGATTTTCAAAGTGGCTTAATAAATAGTAAAAAAATTCCAAAAAATGTAAAATTTGGTCTCCAAGTACATTTCAATATGAAGAACATGTTGGAAGGTTTGAATCGACTATTTGAACTTTGAAAATGAAGATATGGCGTGGAGTACAAAGTCGTTTTACTCCATGGAGTAGCCAAGTCCATCTCATATATATATATATATATATATATATATATATATATATATATACGAGTGAGGCTATGGTGCTATGCATAGCACCAATGGCTAGTGTACTACGGCTCAATATGGTACTTTTTAAAATCCTAACGGTCGATCCGACCGTTCAATGTGATAACCATATGAATATGTACTTGCAAACTAAATTTTATATTTTTTCGAATTTTTTTACTATTTTTTCATATAGGTAGAATTTTGATGGTCCAGAATTTTCAAAAAACACTGATTTTTCTACCTATCTGAAAAAATAGTAAAAAAATTCGAAAAAATATAAAATTTAGTTTGCAAGTACATATTCATATGGTTATCACATTGAACGGTCGGATCGACCGTTAGGATTTTAAAAAGTACCATATTGAGCCGTAGTACACTAGCCATTCGTGCTATGCATAGCACCATAGCCTCACTCATATATATATATATAGAGTCCGACTAGGCTAAGCCATGGTGTAAAACGACTTGGTACTCCACGCCATATCTTCATTTTCAAAGTTCAAATAGTCGATTCGAACCTTCCAACATGTTCTTCATATTGAAATGTACTTGGAGACCAAATTTTACATTTTTTGGAATTTTTTTACTATTTATTAAGCCACTTTGAAAATCTGAAAATCCGGGTGAACAGTAAAAAACAGTAAAAATTTCTGGACCGCCGGATCAGTGATTTTCAAAGTGGCTTAATAAATAGTAAAAAAATTCCAAAAAATGTAAAATTTGGTCTCCAAGCACATTTCAATATGGAGAACAACTTGAGCGGTTCGGATCGGTAGTTTGGATTTTCAAAATGAAAATAATGAGGCGTGGAGCACCAAGTCGTTTTACACCATGGCTTAGCTAGGTCCAGAAATTTTTACTGTTTTTTACTGTTCACCCGGATTTTCAGATTTTCAAAGTGGCTTAATAAATAGTAAAAAAATTCCAAAAAATGTAAAATTTGGTCTCCAAGTACATTTCATTATGAAGAACATGTTGGAAGGTTCGAATCGACTATTTGAACTTTGAAAATGAAGATATGGCGTGGAGGACCAAGTCGTTTTACACCATGGCTTAGCCTAGTCGGACTCTATATATATATATATATAGTGCTGGGCTTAGCTAAGCCATGGTGTAAAACGACTTGGTGCTCCACGCCTCATTATTTCCATTTTGAAAATCCAAACGACCGATCCAAACCGCTCAAGTTGTTCTCCATATTGATATGTGCTTGGAGACCAAATTTTACATTTTTTGGAATTTTTTTACTATTTATTAAGCCACTTTGAAAATCACTGATCCGGCGGTCCAGAAATTTTTACTGTTTTTTACTGTTCATAAGGATTTTCAGATTTTCAAAGTGGCTTAATAAATAGTAAAAAAATTCCAAAAAATGTAAAATTTGGTCTCCAAGCACATTTCAATATGGAGAACATGTTGGAAAGTTCGAATCGACTATTTGAACTTTGAAAATGAAGATATGGCGTGGAGTACCAAGTCGTTTTACTCCATGGAGTAGCCTAGTCGAACTCTATATATATATATATATATATATATATATAGAGTCTGACTTAGCTACTTCATGAAGTAAAACGACTTTGTACTTCACGCCATATCTTCATTTTCAAAGTTCAAATAGTCGATTCGAACCTTCCAACATGTTCTTCATATTGAAATGTGCTTGGAGACCAAATTTTACATTTTTTGGAATTTTTTTACTATTTATTAAGCCACTTTGAAAATCTGAAAATCCTTATGAACAGTAAAAAACAGTAAAAATTTCTGGACCGCCGGATCAGTGATTTTCAAAGTGGCTTAATAAATAGTAAAAAAATTCCAAAAAATGTAAAATTTGGTCTCCAAGCACATATCAATATGGAGAACAACTTGAGCGGTTCGGATCGGTCGTTTGGATTTTCAAAATGAAAATAATGAGGCGTGGAGCACCAAGTCGTTTTACTCCATGAAGTAGCTAAGCCCAGCACTATATATATATATATATATATGTAATTTAATCCTGTAAATTTCAAATATCACAAATAGAGATTTTAAGCAAATTTATTGAAGACGGAATTTTGAGTTTTTAGAACACAAGTTCCAACAATCCCTCACAAAACTCAAAATTTAAGAATATCAAATGGCAAACTTTATAGAAACAAATTGCTGGATATTTATACTGTGCATCGATTAAGCCCTTAGTTATATTTTATGCTATATTATCTTCTTCTAGAAAAAAATTATGGGTTAATTAAGCCCTAAGTTATATTTTAATATTCACAGGAGATCCTACTCAAGTTTTGAACATGTAATAACCTACATGGAGAGCATTACGTTAATTACTACACCAGTCTTATTATTTTCTTCTTTTCTTTAGTGGTTTTTTAAATTGTTCAAATTAAATTAAGTAACACTAGACCACAATAATATTGATTTATTTGTTGTAAATTACGCGTGATGAAATAGAGAACTAGTACATGCCAAGAAAATTTAATTAAACCTTAATTGCATGATCAAGCTTTAAAATAATGGGAGGAGCTTAACCATCCCTTGCCCCATGGTGAATATGCCCCTGTTTTTTTTTTTTTTTGTCAACATTTATCGCATGAACAACTTTTGGTGAGATGTTGTATGTTGGATTAATTTTAATATGATCTAAACGTAGGCACTGCACCATTTAGTTAAAAAAAAAAAATCAACATTTTTTTAGTATGAAATGATAGGTAAAATATGTTTACCTCATTTTTAATATGGACCCTCCCACACAAATGATAATTATCTGGTCACCAGATTAAATGCGATTACCAGAAGAAGTATATACTGGTACATAAAAGTGTTTTGTTTTGGTTTCTTGGCACATAAAAGCAGCTAAAGTCTGGTCTCAGTCTAAACTGGTACCACACTCTCCAAACGATGGAAGTAGTTGGAAAAGGTAGGTATGTACAAATTGTTAATCTTTTATGTGTTTACCGCACATGATTCTAATTATAGTTGCTGATAAATTATTTTTTGAAAATTATCTTAGTGTCTAATCTGGTAATAGGATGCTAAATAAAAGGAGTACAAGGTATTTTATAAATAAAATGTTCATTATGTGGGATAGCTGTTTCAAGCCCATGATCTAACTAACAAAATATGTTTGGGCTTGCCCAAATTTTGCTTAGAGAAAATATAAACAGAGTGAACACGAAATCTTTCCCCAAGCCCAAGTGCTCTGATATCTGTATACGAAGAGTAGTAACTCAGCCCAGCCTTATTTGGATTCAATAAGGGTAAGTTCATCACTTCTATTTGTCTGGTCAAGATCTAAATCTGACGGCCGAAAATATAACTGTATTACTTTCAGACCAATTTTGTGAAGCTAAATTTGACATTTAAACAGTGCTTATAAACAGATTGTAAACAAAGCTTACAAAGCACCGTATATCTTGGTTGCGTCTTTGGTAGTCTCGACGGCTTGACCTAATTGAGCAATGAGCAAAGAAAACCAAGGTGAACTAAGGTCTGCGACCGGAATTGGCGCGATTAACCCCAGGTACTTGGGCTTCTTTTAACTTTTGAGCAAGTTTTCATGTGCGTAATCAGTGGCGGAGCTACATGGGCTCAGGGGTAGGCACTTGCCTACCCCTGGAAATTTTTTTTTCCTTTTAGACCGGTATTTTTTGGACTTTGCCTACCCCTGATTTTGGGCTTTGCCTACCCCTGCCCTGCGCCTCAGCGCCTGCGCTGCGCGAACAGCGTAATGATATAGTCTGTTGATTTCCAGTGTACATGGTTTTGCATTACACTCTGATCGTTGGATCTCAATATTATACTCCAATTTTTTTTCGTTTTTTTTTCGTTTTTGATAACTACTGTTAGCATCATTCTGTTAGTATCATTCTGGTTGATAAATAGTTGTTGCGGATATATCAATATGAAGAATCCAACTGAAGAATCTTGTAGTACTTATTAAACACTGATATGAATGTACTTAACTGGCACCTCGAGTATTTATGGATTAGTTTCAGCATATAAAAGATTAGTGAACTGAATTATTTTCTCTGATAAGAGAGGTGAGATTTAAATCTTATTAGATATTTCAGTATTTGATTCTTTGTTTCAGGAACACTTGTCCTAGTATCTATGAGTTATCGTAAACAGAATGCTTCAAATAATTTGTGATGCTTAAAACTACTAGTCCTTTTGAAAATTAAATGCTGTACCTGGATGGCAATTTTTCCGAACAATTTGATAATTTCTGGAAAGGGACTTGGATATGGTGTTTTCAATCCTTAAAAGCATGTTTGAGATGAAAATAGTTATATATGGCTTTTAAAAGAATTTTAGGTCTTAAGATAAACTCAGAACTAAATTCTCCGTCTTTTCTTTTTATAACTATGCATCTAAATTTTTTTAAAGTACAACAATGTAGCCATCTCTTTTCATAGTGAACTAATCTGGTGCTGGTATCTATACCAAAACTTTGTAAAAATGCTTGTACTAGCTTCCATTTTCTCTGCATCTTATGTACACAACTGACTCCATAATTTTTAGTAGCAGAAAATCCTTCGTATCATCTGTAGATTAATCTGGAAAGATGCATGATTGAGAGGATATGACTCTACCGTAAATAGTGTCCAAACTCTATGCATGAACTTTTTAATCTGATGAGGAGTAAAATAAATCTCAACTTTGGAGCTGAACCTGATTCATAAAATTGTACAAACTAAAGGGCCTTGTGCACATTCAAATTGGTTTGTCAACACCTTCACATATGGCACCTTTTTAACCGTTTATTCGATCCGTATTGTATTAGATAAGGTGGGTACGATTTAGGATTTTTTAGTTATCTTATTGGGCATGGGTATAGGTAAGGATTTTTTTTCGTTAGCTAAATGGGTAAGGATATAGGTAAAGACTATTTCGTACCCGTTACCAAATAAAATTTATTATATAGATGTATATCAATTACATATTATGCAAAACATTGAACACATAATAAACATAGTATAATAGATGTTTGATTGGTCGATGCTTGATTTCACTTCTATGTATACTGTGCATCTTCTTCTTTTTTATTACTTTTATTAGCATGTCTTATTTTTATTAAAGAACTGAAAAAGTGATATTCGTGTTTTGGAACTTTCTTGCTTTGATAAAAAACAATTTAGTTGGAACTTATCGTAAATTTTTATTTTTATTTTTATATTAGTAATGTAATTGTATATGTGTGAAATGAATGAGTTTTGATGGGATATATTTATAAAAAACAAGGTTCTAAATAGCGTTTATAGCGTTATAGCGGGAAGGCTACAAAAAAAGCTATAGCGAATAGCGTTTTTTTTTTTTTACATTCTGTATATTCAATATTTGTACTAAATATCAACATTATCTAAAGTCTCATAGAATAATAAATAACACCAAAATAATTAAGAAATTATAATATTCATATTGAACCCATACAAAGTCCAAATTGCGGTTCAAAATATCCATAGTAATATCATAAACTATCGATTTTTTCTATTAAAAATATCTTAAGCATCATGATTCATGATATAATCTATTTTTTTTTCTATTCAAATTTTAATTTCGGTTTGGACTTTTTTTCTATTCAAATTTCAATTTCTATTCTCAATTTCAAATTGATTTATCTGTAGCAAGTAGCAACAAATTCAATTTCGGTTTGAGCTTTTTTTTATCTTTATTTAAAACCCATATAAATTGCTTAAAAAAAAAAAAACTCATATTATATAGCGCAAATAACGCATTTTGATGTCATAGCGTAGCGTTTGGGGTCTAAAAACGCTATAGCGCGCTATTTAGAACACTAATAAAAAATAATAAAACTAATTATTATATTAATATTATTCGTATCCAGTGCCCATTGATGCCACTACCTTCACAAGATAAAAATTCAAAAATAAAGTAAAATAAATATAAAAAAAGTGGGGGAAGGAAAGGAAAACTTTTTCCGTGTGGAGTTCTAGACCTCAAATTGGGAATATAAACACACAGTTCAAAGTAATTGATCTTCTAACTTTCGCACGCAGCAAACCTTGCCAGTAATAAAATTAATTTGGATAAACAATTGAAATTAATATTGTAAGACAGGTAACCCAATTATTTGGTTTAGGAATATCAAAGTGAAAGAAATAGATATCTATATGGCAATTATAACACTGCTCAAAAGGAAGCATAAGCAACAAAGACTCTTCATTATTAACAGTACACATGACACAATTCAGCTGGGAAAATAATTGGAACATTAATACATAACTAATACTGCTGAATAAACCTCCCATACCACAAAAAAAAGGAAAAAAAGAAAAGAAAAGGAAATCCACAATACACAACAGAAAAGAAAGGGTAAAACCTTACAAGCCATTTGGGCTGCATCAAGCTAACGGCCGAGTGCAATGCTCTGTTCAACATTCCTCTCTATACTGAAATTACCAGTATTTTCCATCTCCATACGAATGGATGATTCACCAAGCAAAATTTCTGTCTCTTCATAATTGGTATTATCCCAGGGATGGTTTTCGAGTTTTCTGATTCTATCAAGCTCCTCTGATACTTCTTTCATTGTTGGTCGATCTCCCCCCTTCACATGTAGGCAGTCCTTAGCCAGCTCAGCAACCCTATAGATGATCTCCTTATCTTCCTCCCTTTTTATTTGAACATCTAGAAGGTCATCCATTTTGTTCTCTTTCATAGCAGAGAGGAAACGCGATGAAAGATTTTTTTCTTCCTCTGAAGCTTCGAAATCAATTACTGGCTTACTGGTAAGAAGTTCCAGAAGAACCACACCAAAGCTATACACATCACTCTTGTCAGTTAGTTGGCATGACTGCAAGTATTCTGGGTCTAGGTAGCCACATGTTCCTTGCACAAGCGTGACGAATTGAGATTCATCGGTTGGAGCTAGTATTGATGCCCCAAAGTCAGATACCTTGGCAATGTAATTTTCATCTAAAAGTATATTCGAAGACTTGATGTCTCCGTGGAAGATTGGTGGAGATGCTGAGTAGTGCAAGTAGGCAAGTGCTTCTGCTGATTCATGGGCAATCCTTAGACGGGTTTCCAGAGTAATGCAAGATCTATTTTTTTTATTATGTATGTGGTTAAATAAAGTCCCACGTGAGATGAATTCATACACTAACATTGGAACTTCAACCTCTAAGCAGCAACCAAGAAGTTTTACAATGTTTTTATGGCTTATTTGAGACAGAATAAGCATTTCTTTGCCAAACTCTTTCTTCTTGCTCTCATTGATGATCTTACATTTTTTAATGGCAACCAATTGATCTTTGACTGTACCTTTATATACTGTACCCTGGCCTCCCTGACCAATGATATTTGAACTCTCAAAATTGTTTGTTGCTTGTTCTACTTGTTGTTTGGAGAAAATTGTAAAACTGAACCCCAGGTTTGATTTAATCTCCTCTAATAAAATCCAACCACCATGTTGTTGAAAGTACTTCTCTTTGACTTTAGAAAGTTTTCTTCTTTCAAATGCCACATACATGCAAAACCCAAGAAATACTAGTAGCAAAATGCCGGCACCAATTCCTACAATAGTGTAGATTTGTGTATAATTAGTTTGAAGCATAATTGCTAATTATTCATTTTGCACTTGATTAAATTCATTTTGGTCTATGAAATCAGGCAGTTATTGTTTCAAAATTTTCTTCAGACAAGGAGAAGGGCACATTATGATTTCATCAGTGGTTCATTGCATTTAATACAGTATAGAACACGAAAAAGGGCCAATCTCGGAAAACCGTACAGTTTGGCTTCATGGAAATATATTTACGCTTTGTTCTTCCTATAATCTTACTTTTACTGTAATTTTAGACAATTTTTATTTTTTTACATTAGAAATTGAATGGATGGCAATAAATAAACTACATTATATTAAAGAAAGTTGATTTAATTACCGATTACAAATGGCACGTATAATTCACAATCTCCGGTTGCAGTATTGTTTTTCAGACGCATGATCGGAGGACAAGAGCACCTATATTTGCCAGGTAAATTATGGCACTTCTTGGAACACGTGTTCTTATTGGCACATTCATCAATATCTACAAAATATATGATACGAAATTGATATAAGATAATTGTTACAGTATATATTTGCAGAGAGTTGTTTAGTAATGATGGCCTAGGTAATAATAAGTTCATTATATCAATTCTTCACTAATGCCATATGTTCAGAAAATGTAAGAAATTCATGTTTAAAATGCTCTTGAAAAAAATATATCCACTCTACATGGGTTCGTCTGTATCAGGCTATCAGCAACTATTAACACCTTGTACAGCATTACTATGCAAATCAGATCTAAATGGTAATAGTACAGCATTACTATTCCAAAGTACGATTATATTCGGATTGCTTAACTACACAGACTGTCCCAAGCCAGGAAAAAAGAGGAGGGTTGTGATAGGCGTGGCGAACCAACGTAAAATACAGTCTTTTTATGGAAATAAAACCCTCACTGGTTGAGTTTCATTTCTAGCCTACCCAACTTGTTTGGGACTAAAGGCTTTGTTGTTGTTTTTTTTTGTTGTAAACAGAAGTTTCATATGAATTATATGAAAAATGTTCATAAATTGTGATGTTTTTAGGGTCAAAAATGCTTATGGGCTTCTGTGACAACTCAAATTTAGTTCTGGCTGAAGGTAGTTACAATTTTGTTCCCTAAATTCAATCTTTGGCTAACAATTATTTGACATGATCTGCAATCTGCAGGACCTATCTGGACATCAACCTTCCTGACCCAAGAGGTATGAAAATGTTTACTGTCTGACACATAAATTATGTGAATCAATAATTAACCAACCCAGTACAATATGAGAATTTAAAATGTCAAACTACTCAAGTTAATCTGAATTCATAATGCAAAACAATCAGAACCTTAAAGATTGTGAATTTGAAAAACTTGTGCCGACTCAAAACCTAAGCAGAACCCTAGAATGGCATTAACCTCGAATTTCATAAACTGAAAAGATGCTAATGGAATTGAACTTTGAAATAATTTGGACCATGAATGACATACAACCTGACATATATCTAACATGAATACCAGTTTGACATTTCCAGCTTTGCACAGAAAATATGAGATGGATTTGTCCAAACCTGCCAGTCAAAGTGTCAATACTGTATATCAGATCTTACTGAACGTTACCCGTGTATTAGGCAATTCCTTGCAATGAATTATGTTCTATCCTTTGTATATCATACCAGCTAAACAATATCTTTGACAATCAGAAGACTGAAAGAGGACTCATAAATCCCAAGATTGCAGAGGAAATGATACTAAACATATGTATCACTATAGCAACGGATTGTAGTACCTTATTTAAAAGGAAAAAAGAAAGAAAAAAATAAAAATAAAAACAAATTATAGTACCTTTGCAACCACCAAGGAGATAGGGGTTTCCTTCGTACCCCTGGTTGCAGCTGCAGAAATAGCCTGGACCATTGGTGGAGTCGACGCAGCCACTATTGCTGCTAACACATGCATAGCTGATCTTATTATGTTGTGCCACCATGCAGGTCTCATTGCCTATGGCCCAATCCACCACAATAGGAACTTTTCCATTGTTATCATACCAGAAGTTAGTTGTTGTGATGTATGCGGTGCTAAAATTGAAGCTGTCTGCTTCAATAAGCACTGCATAGCTACAAGGATTGAAGCTGGAGACGGCAGAATTGTTGAAGTTAGCATCAAAGAGAACTGTGTAATAGTTCATTCCCAGAGGAATAGCAGTCTGACAGCAACCAATTCCTGAGCAAGAACCATTAACTAGGCCCTGCATACTAAAGCACGCAGAGACACACCCTGTTCTATACCAAATGTTATTACCGTTTTGAAGGTAGAAATAAGGGAGTGTTTGGGCACCAATTGCTGTGAACTTGTTCTTGGTAGTTGAGAACCTAAATGGTGTTCTGGTCAAATTGAGATACCAATCACTTTTGGAAACATTCTTTGTCATTCTGTGGTAACACTGCCAAGAAATGGCGTTTTTTATCCGAGCTTGGCTCGGAAACAGCGAGATATTGACCACCTCCACGTTGGAAAAAAAAGGCTTGTAGGTTCCATTTTGGTTTCTGGTACAATTGAGCTCGAATTTTTTGTATAGCGCACATCTCTGGCCTATTCCAAATGGATACGGGATATTGACATCACCGCAGGTTGTTTGGCAACCAAGCGGTTGTTGTGCTTGTGCAAGTGAATTGGGAACTAGCAGCAGCGCTAGAAGGTGGAATAAAAGAAGCCAAGCCATAACTGGTAGTTTTTAGCTAAGCTTCCTCTGTTTTACTTTTGTTAATTTTATTCTGCTAAAGGACCGAAGCTAAGCTCACATAAATAGGAAAAAGAAGTGGTACGTCAAAATCAATGCACTGACTTAGTTGACTTGGAGTCTTGGAGGATCATAATAGCTTGTGAAACCCAGATATTATTCTTAATTCGCAAACCAATTTTTCGTATCCAAATTTATCTGCAAAAGTGTATGTAGATGCTAACAAATATATATTTTTTCATTCCTTGAAAAACGTGACCGAAGCTATAGTTTTTTATTTGGATGCTTGTGTTAAATGATCAAATTTTTTTATTTGCGTTTTCTACATATCAGAAAATCTCAGAATTAATAGTGAAGCATGTTTTAAGCATTTATTTATTTGATTTCATATGCATGTAGTATATATTACATATAGTGCCTATAGTCCAAATTCTGAAGTTTCAATATTTGGTTAAATTAAATTTTACAAGTGTGGGACAGACGAGAATAGAAGGAGAGAACGCTGAAAAAACATAATTAGATGCAGATTGGATGGACAAAAACAAAATAGTTACTGTAGGAGAACAATAACTAATTTTTCTAAAATTAAATATATAAAATTGATGAAAAAACACAAGACTTCATTGAGTTAATGGTCAACAACGTAAGAACTGGTTTGTAGCTGCCATATCACATCAGTTGGTTGGAGCTTTGTACATGTTTCAAACATAATTGTAATATCCCTTTTGAGTTAGGGAACAACTGACCCACGAAATTGATAATCAATGAGATATATTCTTAGAGTGTCAATATTATCTTTTATTCGATTTTTTTTTATTGTATTTGATAAGACGAATATGAGTAAGATCTATTTTTCGTTAGCTTATTAGTACGAATATGGATAAAACTTTTTTTATTAACTTAACGGGTACATGTATGGTTAAAGTTTTTTCGCATCCATTAACTTATAGGATAATTATAAAAAATTATATATAGAAATGTAAACTCATATGAGGACGATGTATTATTTGATATAATTTATTAAGGCAAATTCTTCTATGGACATAAGGACCTATTTGTAAAATGAACATATTTTCATTTTCAAAGTTCAAACAGTCGATCCGACCGTTCAACATTATCTCCATATTAAAATGTACTTGGAGGTCAAATTTTACATTTTTTTGAATTTTTTTACTATTTATTAAGTATTTTACAAAATTCAATGGTATGAATTTGACTAGTTTTGTAAAATACTTAATAAATAGTAAAAAAAATTTAAAAAAATATAAAATTTGACCTCCAAGTACATTTTAATATGGAGATAATGTTGAACGGTCGGATCGACTGTTTGAACTTTGAAAATGAAAATATGTTCATTTTACAAATAGGTCCTTATGTCCATAGAAGCATCACTCATTTATTAATGGTCCATACATATAATATAATTTTAAATTTAATTTTATTCAACCATTTTGAAATCATTGATTCAAATTTTTATGATACAACTTCGAATTGTATTGATTTTGTAGTTTCTCAAATTATCATAAGGCAAGTTAGTTGTATTTATTAATTTATAGTTCTAAAGCCATACAAAAAATATTTATTCTATGACTCCATGTTATTATTACTTTTTTTAAAATATTTTACTTCAAGCACAAACAGAGGTTTTAATGACAACTTTTATCCGTTTATTGACCCCTGTTGTATTCAATAAGATGAGTATAATTAAGATTTTTTTCGTTAACATATTAGGTACGGGTATGAATAATTTTTTTTTATTAACTCAACAGATATAGGTATAAAAATATTTTCACTCAATCCGTATTGTACCCGTTACTGCCACGACCGATTTTTTCCTTTAATAATTTCAAATTTCAGAATTATATATTAAGAAAAGAATGGGTATATTTCAAAATATAGGAGGGACGTGAAATTATTTTGCGTGTAGAGTAAGGGTATGTTTGGTTGTAAAATAATAATAGCTAGAATAGCCAAATTAAGAATAGTTATTATTTGTTTTATTAGAATAGTCAAATTTCAAAATCCCTAGGAATAGCCTATTCTAATAAGACAAAAAGTTTGGATTCACTATTCTAGCTATTCTAATCGAATCAAACACCAAATAGGCTATTCCAAATAGCTTAACCCTAAGAATAGTTTATTCTCAACACAACCAAACATATCCTAAGAGTAGAGTGGAAAAAACGTGCCGTGCTGTGCCGTGACGTGACTAATACGCCGTGACTTTGATCTCGTGCCGTGCCGTGACCAAGTTAATTTTTCACGTGCCGTGCCGTGCCGTAACCAAAATGTCAAGGGGTGGTCAAGGCACGCGAATGGTCACGCCACGTGAGTCACGCCGTGCCTAAACGTGCCATGACCATACGTGACTCGCGTGACCATTTAATCATAATTTAGGTTAGTTTATTCAAGATTCACCATTAAATCAATATCTAATGGTCCTAATTACATGTGACTACGTGCCGTGTCGTGCCGTGACTAAATCTTTCACGTACCGTACTGTGCCAAAGTTTTAAAAAATGAACATGACACGCGAATGGTCACGGCACAGAACACGCGAGTCACGGCACGTAACTGACACACGTGCTGTACCGTTCCGTGACGGAGCCGACTCCGCCTTGCCATTTTTCCCACTCTACCTAAGAGTGCTGTAAACTTTTTCTTTCATACTTTAAGCTGCAAAATAAAATGCAAAATAAAAAGAGTAAGATAAAGTTAGAACGGAGTAAATTAACTCACTCTATGTTACTCCACTTATAAAACTCTCTTTCCAATATATAAATTTATTTATCAATTCTCTTTCTTCCCGAAAAATTAATGAAAGTTATAAATTTAATTGTCAATAAAAAGTACAAAAAAAAAGAAGACAAAATAAGAACAAAAATTGTGGACTATATATAGAGGAGTGCTTTATATAACTCACTAGATATGATGTTTTCAATTATCAAATAATCAGATGGGGCTTCTAAATATGTAACTCACTGAAGAGTATCGTTTTAAGTAAAAATAAAATAATTAAGTCATATAACTATTTAAAGTAGGGTTAAAATGCACCATTGATTTTGTGCTCCAATCATACTCCACGTTTTTTTCTCCGTTTTCAAAGTTCGAACAATCGATCCGAACCGCTCAATATGATCTTTGTATTAAAATGTGCTTGGAGACCAAATTTTATATTTTTTGGAATTTTTTTACTAATTTTCTAGACAGGTACAAGATCACTGTTTTCAAAATATTCTGGAGCATCCAAAATAGTGATTTTGTACCTATCTAAAAAAATAGTAAACAAATTTCAAAAAATATAAAATTTTGTCTCCAAGCACATTTTAATATGAAGATTGTATTGAGCGATTCAGATCGATTGTTCGAACTTTAAAAACAGAGAAAAAACGTGAAGCATGATTGAAGCACAAAACCAATAATGCATTTTAACCCTACTCAACTATTTAATATCTAAAAAAAATATTTAGATTTGGAACCTATAATGTATGCGAAGAAAATATGAGTATGAGATTTTGACTTAGGTGACTATTCTTCTATAATTGGAAAATATGAGTTGTGATGCCAACCTATCAACCTTGACCTTACTCGGAAGAAAATCTATCAATAATTGATAACGGAAGACTCCGTATCTCTGGTAAACACAAGCAAACAAGTCCCTTGACTCCCTTCAACACGCCACCATGATTGCCGGAGTCCATATCTTAAATTAAAATTATCAAGACACCCCCATGAATTATCATAATTATAACTTAAATTATAATTATTTTTCTCTATCTATATATTTACAAAATAAAGATATTATATATATTTTATATGAGGAGGGATCCAATTACACCCTTTTTTTTTACACATCTTGACACCGTTTTTTTTATAGGTCAATTTTGCGATTTCAAAATCCAAACAGTCGATCCGAACCATTCAACATTATCACCATATTAAAATGTGCTTGGAGATCAAATTTTACATTTTTTTGAATTATTTTACTATTTATAAGATGGTTACAAAATCGTTATTTTTCAATGGTCTGAAAACAATGATTTTGTAACCATCTTAATAAATAGTAAAAAAATTCAAAAAAATGTAAAATTTGATCTCCAAGCACATTTTAATATATCCATCATGTTGAACGGTTTGGATCGACTATTTGGACTTTGAAAATGATAGGTGTCAAAGTGTGTCAAAAAAAAAAGATGTAATTTGATCCCTCCTCATTTTATATATTAATTCACTCATTTTATGTAGGTACTTTATTATTTGAGTGAGGCTACGATAATATGCATAACGCATATTTGTCTGTACTATGAATCCATACCTCTAGTTTCAAAGTCCAAACACTGATATGAATGTACTTAACTGGCACCTGAGTATTTATGGATCAGTTTTTAGAATATTGAAAGATAAGTGAATTGAATTATTTTGCCTGAGTATTATATTTCAGTATTTGATTGGTGATTTCAGAAAACACCTGTCGAAGTATCTATGAGTTATGCTCAGCAGAATGCTTTAAATAATTTGTGATGCTCGAAACTTCAAATCCTTTTGAAAATTAAATGTTTTACCTGGAAGACAATGCTTCCGAAAAATTTGTTCATTTCTGGAGGAGAGACTTGGATTTTTTTTTTTTGAGCTGCTTTCATCCTTAAAAGCATGTTTGAGAGATGAAAAAAGTTATCAACTATGGTTCCTTTGTATTATCTGAACCTTCTTCAATAGTTATAATATGCAAGAAAAAATATTTGATTGAAGCTGTAGTGAATAAAGGGGAAGCATTATTCTTTTTTAGGATAAGGTGACAACTTGCCATTTTACGATTTTCATTAATAAGAAAATTAAATATTTACATGGTTCAAAAACAGAGACCGAAAAAGATGAAAAATAAATATGTACACACTATTCTCACACTAAACTAAACCAATGAAATTCTTGACCCGCGTGGTTATTAGCTGCAACTTCGTTACAGCTGTACATCCCGTAGAATTTCTCCCGATAGTATTATTCAAAGAAACATTTGATTCCCTACCTTTTTTATGTCCATCTTTTATATGAAAGCCAATTAGGAGTTATTGTGATATTTTGAAAATGAATTTGTACGAAACAACAAATTGACGTTAATAAAAATTGCTAGCCCAAATCCTCTGGTCTGTGTAGTTATTTCTAATTCAGTGTGAAACCTTCCACTGTTGCTTAACTTTCCTTTCACCTCTATTGACTCAAAACTCTAGTCTGGTCGTCTGGGCTTGAATCAATAAATTGACTCTAGTCAGCTGTCAGTTGCTGTTATCTATCTACATGAAAAATAAGAGTGCTTTGCTGCTTGTTTATTGTCTTCTTGACCTGATCTGATTATGAATGACCTAACTGAGATCTGGCAATCTGATTTGTCCCAAGTACCCCTTCAATAGTGCCCCTTGTCATTTTTATTTCTGATTTCATTCTTCTTGTAATAAAATAACAATTCTGAGCTTTTTCCTGCAAAATCATTAATCGATATGGGGTTTCCAGTACTTTTTGATGGAGATGTTGATAATCAATACTTTGATTTAAAGCAAGTTATCTTTCTATATAGTACTATTAATATAATTGGGTGTCTGCAACGCTTGCCCAACTATTACTGAGTTCTAGAGGAAATATTCAACCTAGATTGATGCCACTGCAACTTCTTATTTTTTTGAGAACTGAATATTTACATGGATTGCAATTATAAGAGATATTTGATATCCACCTTTTCTTTTTTGTTCTTGATGAGATACCTGAATGATGATGCAGCTGTCTTTCATTATGAGAATGTGATGGCGAAGATTTTGATTGTTATTAATGACTGAGTGAAGCAGCTTCCTTAATAGTGCAAAAGAACAAGATGTGATGGTATTGGACTATTACTGAAGATGTTGGATAAGGTATGTATCCAGTTGGCCAGCACATGGTTTTTAAAAGAATTTTAGGTCTTAAGGTAGCTACTCAGACTCAGAGCAAATGTTTGTCTTTTCTCCTTATAAACTATGCATCTATAATTTTAATGTACAACAATGTAGTCATCTATTTTCATAGTAATAGTAGGTGCTCGTCTCTATACCAAAACTTTATATAAGCACTGGTACTTTCATTTTTCTCTGCATCTTATGTACACAACTGACTCCATAATATTGAGTAGCAGAAAATCCTTAGTATCTGTAGATTAATCTGGAAAGATGCGCGATTTAGAGGATTTGACTCTACAATAAAAAGCATTGTCCAAACTCTTTGCATGAATTTCTTAATTTGGTGAGGTCATAGTAATATAAATCTACAACTTCGGAGCTAAACCTGATTCATCAAAATTATCTTAGTGTCTAATCTGGTAATAGGATGCCAAATAAAAGGAGTACAAGGTATTTTATAAATAAAATGTTCATTATGTGGGATAGCTGTTTCAAGCCCATGATCTAATTAACAAAATATGTTTGGGCTTGCCCAAATTTTGCTTAGAGAAAATATAAACAGAGTGAACTCGAAATCTTTCCCCAAGCCCAAGTGCTCTGATATCTGTATACGAAGAGTAGTAACTCAGCCCAGCCATATTTGGATTCAATAAGGGTAAGTTCATCACTTCTATTTGTCTGGTCAAGATCTAAATTTGACAGCCGAAAATATAACTGCATTACTTCCAGACCAATTTTGTGAAGCTAAATTTGACATTTAAACAGTGCTTATAAACAGGTACTTGGGCTTCTTTTAACTTTTGAGCAAGTTTTCATGTGCGTAATGATATAGTCTGTTGATTTCCAGTGTACATGGTTTTGCATTACACTCTGATCGTTGGATCTCAATCTGATACTCCAATGTTTTTTTTTTTTTTTCGTTTTTGATAACTACTGTTAGCATCATTCTGTTAGTATCATTCTGGTTGATAAATAGTTGTTGGGGATATATCAATATGAAGAATCCAACTGAAGAATCTTGTAGTACTTATTAAACACTGATATGAATGTACTTAACTGGCACCTCGAGTATTTATGGATTAGTTTCAGCATATAAAAGATTAGTGAACTGAATTATTTTCTCTGATAAGAGAGGTGAGATTTAAATCTTATTAGATATTTCAGTATTTGATTCTTTGTTTCAGGAACACTTGTCCTAGTATCTATGAGTTATCGTAAACAGAATGCTTCAAATAATTTGTGATGCTTAAAACTACTAGTCCTTTTGAAAATTAAATGCTGTACCTGGATGGCAATTTTTCCGAACAATTTGATAATTTCTGGAAAGGGACTTGGATATGGTGTTTTCAATCCTTAAAAGCATGTTTGAGATGAAAATAGTTATATATGGCTTTTTAAAGAATTTTAGGTCTTAAGATAAACTCAGAACTAAATTCTCTGTCTTTTCTTTTTATAACTATGCATCTAAATTTTTTTAAAGTACAACAATGTAGCCATCTCTTTTCATAGTGAACTAATCTGGTGCTGGTATCTATACCAAAACTTTGTAAAAATGCTTGTACTAGCTTCCATTTTCTCTGCATCTTATGTACACAACTGACTCCATAATTTTTAGTAGCAGAAAATCCTTCGTATCATCTGTAGATTAATCTGGAAAGATGCATGATTGAGAGGATATGACTCTACCGTAAATAGTGTCCAAACTCTATGCATGAACTTTTTAATCTGATGAGGAGAATAAATCTACAACTTTGGAGCTGAACCTGATTCATCAAATTGTACAAACAGAAGGGCCTTGTGCACATTCAAATTGGTTTGTCAACACCTTCACATATGGCACCTTTTTAACCGTTTATTCGATCCGTATTGTATTAGATAAGGTGGGTACGAGAAAGGATTTTTTAGTTATCTTATTGGGCATGGGTATGAGTAAGGATTTTTTTTTCGTTAGCTAAACGGCTAAGGATATGAGTAAAGACTATTTCGTACCCGTTACCAAATAAAATTTATTATATAGATGTATATCAATTACATATTATACAAAAGATTGAACACATAATGAACATAGTATAATAGATGTTTGATTGGTCCATGCTTGATTTCACTTCTATGTATACTGTGCATCTTCTTCTTTTTTATTACTTTTATTAGCATGTCTTATTTTTATTAAAGAACTGAAAATGTGATTTTCGTGTTTTGGAACTTTCTTGCTTTGATAAAAAATAATTTAGTGGAACTGATCCTAAATTTTTATTTTTATTTTTATATTAGTAATGTAATTGTATACGTGTGAAATGAATGAGTTTTGATGTGATATATTTACAAAAAATAATAAAACTAACTATTATATTAATATTATTCGTATCTAGTGCCCATTGATGCCACTACCTTCACAAGATAAAAATTCAAAAATAAAGTAAAATAAATATAAAGAAAGCGTGGGAAGGAAAGGAAAACTTTTTCCGTGTGGAGTTCTAGACCTCAAATTGGGAATATAAACACACAGCGAAGCATCCCACACAGTTCAAAATAATTGATCTTCTAACTTTCACACGCAGCAAACCTTGCCAATAATAAAATTAATTTGGATAAACAATTGAAATTAATATTGTAAGACCGGTAACCCAATTATTTGGTTTAGGAATATCAAAGTGAAAAAAATAGATATCTATATGGCAATTATAACGCTGCTCAAAAGGAAGCATAAGCAACAAAGACTCTTCATTATTAACAGTACACATGACACAATTCAGCTGGGAAAATAATTGGAACATTACTACATAACTAATACTGCTGAATAAACCTCCCATACCACAAAAAAAGAAGGAAAAAAAGAAAAGGAAATCCACAATACACAATAGAAAAGAAAGGGTACAACCTCACAATCCATTTGGGCTGCATCAAGCTAACGGCCAAGTGTAATGCTGTCTACAACATTCCTCTCTATACTGAAATTACCAGTATTTTCCATCTCCATACGAATGGATGATTCACCAAGCAAATTTTCTGTCTCTTCATAATTGGTATTATCCCAGGGATGGTTTTCGAGTTTTCTGATTCTATCAAGCTCCTCTGATACTTCTTTCATTGTTGGTCGATCTCCCCCCTTCACATGTAGACAGTCCTTAGCCAGCTCAGCAACCCTATAGATGATCTCCTTATCTTCCTCCCTTTTTATTTGAACATCTAGAAGGTCATCCATTTTGTTCTCTTTCATAGCAGAGAGGAAACGCGATGAAAGATTTTTTTCTTCCTCTGAAGCTTCGAAATCAATTACTGGCATACTGGTAAGAAGTTCCAGAAGAACCACACCAAAGCTATACACATCACTCTTGTCAGTTAGTTGGCATGACTGCAAGTATTCTGGGTCCAGGTAGCCACATGTTCCTTGCACAAGCGTGACGAATTGAGATTCATCGGTTGGAACTAGTATTGATGCCCCAAAGTCAGATACCTTGGCAATGTAATTTTCATCTAAAAGTATATTCGAAGACTTGATGTCTCCGTGGAAGATTGGTGGAGATGCTGAGTAGTGCAAGTAGGCAAGTGCTTCTGCTGATTCATGGGCAATCCTTAGACGGGTTTCCAGAGTAATGCAAGATCTATTTTTTTTATTATGTATGTGGTTAAATAAAGTCCCACGTGAGATGAATTCATACACTAACATTGGAACTTCAACCTCTAAGCAGCAACCAAGAAGTTTTACAATGTTTTTATGGCTTATTTGAGACAGAATAAGCATTTCTTTGCCAAACTCTTTCTTCTTGCTCTCATTGATGATCTTACATTTTTTAATGGCAACCAATTGATCTTTGACTGTACCTTTATATACTGTACCCTGGCCTCCCTGACCAATGATATTTGAACTCTCAAAATTGTTTGTTGCTTGTTCTACTTGTTGTTTGGAGAAAATTGTAAAACTGAACCCCAGGTTTGATTTAATCTCCTCTAACAAAATCCAACCACCATGTTGTTGAAAGTACTTCTCTTTGACTTTAGAAAGTTTTCTTCTTTCAAATGCCACATACATGCAAAACCCAAGAAATACTAGTAGCAAAATGCCAGCACCAATTCCTACAATAGTGTAGATTTGTGTATAATTAGTTTGAAGCATAATTGCTAATTATTCATTTTGCACTTGATTAAATTCATTTTGGTCTATGAAATCAGGCAGTTATTGTTTCAAAATTTTCTTCAGACAAGGAGAAGGGCACATTATGATTTCATCAGTGGTTCATTGCATTTAATACAGTATAGAACACGAAAAAGGGCCAATCTCGGAAAACCGTACAGTTTGGCTTCATGGAAATATATTTACGCTTTGTTCTTCCTATAATCTTACTTTTACTGTAATTTTAGACAATTTTTATTTTTTTACATTAGAAATTGGATGGATGGCAATAAATAAACTACATTATATTAAAGAAAGTTGATTTAATTACCGATTACAAATGGCACGTATAATTCACAATCTCCGGTTGCAGTATTGTTTTTCAGACGCATGATCGGAGGGCAAGAGCACCTATATTTGCCAGGTAAATTATGGCACTTCTTGGAACACGTGTTCTTATTGGCACATTCATCAATATCTACAAAATATATGATACGAAATTGATATAAGATAATTGTTACAGTATATATTTGCAGAGAGTTGTTTAGTAATGATGGCCTAGGTAATAATAAGTTCATTATATCAATTCTTCACTAATGCCATGTGTTCAGAAAATGTAAGAAATTCATGTTTAAAATGCTCTTGAAAAAAATATATCCACTCTACATGGGTTCGTCTGTATCAGGCTATCAGCTACTATTAACACCTTGTACAGCATTACTACGCAAATCAGATCTAAATGGTAATGTACAGCATTACTATTCCAAAGTACGATTATATTCGGATTGCTTAACTCTGCCTGTGTAGCTTCTACACAGACTGTCCCAACCCAGGAAAAAAGAGGAGGGTTGTGATAGGCGTGGCGAACCAACGTAAAATACAGTCTTTTTATGGAAATAAAACCCTCACCGGTTGAGTTTCATTTCTAGCCTACCCAACTTGTTTGGGACTAAAGGCTTTGTTGTTGTTGTTTTTGTTGTAAACAGAAGTTTCATATGAATTATATGAAAAATGTTCATAAATTGTGATGTTTTTTGGGTCAAAAATGCTTATGGGCTTCTGTGACAACTCAAATTTAGTTCTGGCTGAAGGTAGTTACAATTTTGTTCCCTAAATTCAATCTTTGGCTAACAATTATTTGACATGATCTGCAATCTGCAGGACCTATCTGGACATCAACCTTCCTGACCCAAGAGGTATGAAAATCTTTACTGTCTGACACATAAATTATGTGAATCAATAATTAACCAACCCAGTTCAATATGAGAATTTAAACTGTCAAACTACTCAAGTTAATCTGAATTCATAATGCAAAACAATCAGAACCCTAAAGATTGTAAATTTGAAAAACTTGTGCCGACTCAAAACCTAAGCAGAACCCTAGAATGGCATGAACCTTGAATTTCATAAACTGAAAAGATGCTAATGGAATTGAACTTTGAAATAATTTGGACCATGAATGACATACAACCTGACATATATCTAACATGAATACCAGTTTGACATTTCCAGATTTGCACAGAAAATATGAGGTGGATTTGTCGAAACCTGCCGGTCAAAGTGTCAATACTGTATATCAGATCTTACTGAACGTTACCTGTGTATTAGGCAATTCTTTGCAATGAATTATGTTCTATCCTTTGTATATCATACCAGCTAAACAATATCTTTGACAATCAGAAGACTGAAAGAGGACTCATAAATCCCAAGATTGCAGAGGAAATGATACTAAACATATGTATCACTATAGCAACGGATTGTAGTACCTGATTTAAAAGGAAAAAAGAAAGAAAGAAAAAATAAATAAAAACAAATTATAGTACCTTTGCAACCACCAAGGAGATAGGGGTTTCCTTCGTACCCCTGGTTGCAGCTGCAGAAATAGCCTGGACCATTGGTGGAGTCGACGCAGCCACTATTGCTGCTAACACATGCATAGCTGGTCTTATTATGTTGTGCCACCATGCAGGTCTCATTGCCTATGGCCCAATCCACCACAATAGGAACTTTTCCATTGTTATCATACCAGAAGTTAGTTGTTGTGATGTATGCGGTGCTAAAATTGAAGCTGTCTGCTTCAATAAGCACTGCATAGCTACAAGGATTGAAGCTGGAGACGGCAGAATTGTTGAAGTTAGCATCAAAGCGAACTGTGTAATAGTTCATTCCCAGAGGAATAGCAGTCTGGCAGCAACCAATTCCTGTGCAAGAACCATTAAATAGGCCCTGCAAACTTGAGCACACAGAGACACACCCTGTTACATACCAAATGGTACCATTATGAAGGTCGAAATAAGCAAGTGTATCGGCACCAATTGCTGTAAACTTATTCTTGGTATTTGAGAATCTAAATGGTGTTGTGGTCAAATTGAGATACCAAGTAAATTTGGAAACATTCTTGGCCGTGCTGTTGTAACACTGCCAAGAAATCGGGGTTTTTATCCGAGCTTGGCTTTGAAACAGCGAGATATTGACCACCTCCACGTTGGAAAAGAAAGTATTGTAAGTGCCATTTTGGTTTCTGGTACAATTCAGCTCGAACTCTTTGGATAGCGCACAGCCCTGGCCTATTCCAAATGGATATGGGATATTGAGATCGCCACATATCGTTTGGCAACCAAGTGGTTGGGGTGCTTGTGCAAGTGAATTGGGAACTAGCAGCAGCGCTAGAAGGTGGAATAAAAGAAGCCAAGCCATAACTGGTAGTTTTTAGCTAAGCTTCCTCTGTTTTACTTTTGTTAATTTTATTCTGCTAACTCACATAAATAGGAAAAAGAAGTGGTACGTCAAAGTCAATGCACTGACTTAGTTGACTTGGAGTCTTGGAGGATCATAATAGCTTGTGAAACCCAGATATTATTCTTAATTCGCAAACCAATTTTTCGTATCCAAATTTATCTGCAAAAGTGTATGTAGATGCTAACAAATATATATATTTTTATTCCTTGAAAAATGTGACCGATGCTATAGTTTTTTATTTGTATGCTTGTGTTAAATGATCAATTTTTTTATTTGCGTCTTAAATTCTAATTCTACATATCAGAAAATCTCAGAATTAATAGTGAAGCATGTTTTAAGCATTTATTTATTTGATTTCATATGCAAATAGTATATTACATATGGTGCCTATATATAGTCCAAATTCTGAAGTTTCAATATTTGGTTAAATTAAATTTTACAAGTGTGGGACAGACGAGAATGGAAGGAGAGAAAGCTGAAAAAACAAAATTAGATGCAAATTGGATGGACAAAAACAAAATAGTTACTGTAGGTGAACAATAACTAATTTTTCTAAAATTAAATATATAAAATTGATGAAAAAGCACAAGACTTCATTGAGTCAACAACGTAAGAACTGGTTTGTATCTGCCATATCACATCAGTTGGTTGGAGCTTTGTACATGTTTCAAACATAATTGTAATATCCCTTTTGAGTTAGGGAACAACTGACCCACGAAATTGATAATCAATGAGATATATTCTTAGAGTGTCAATATTATCTTTTATTCGATTTTTTTTTAGAGAAAAGGTTTTGGTACCCAGTCTTTTGTACTCGATTTTTACCCACACCAATTCGGATAAATCCTCAACTGATTTTAACTGTCCGCTAAACCATCGATATATCTATGCCATCACCAAAATATTTCTTCTGATCATTAATAAATCAAATCACCTTTGTCTCTGTCCCCATGGCCTCTCCTGCATCTTCTATCTCCACCCAACTTTTGTTTTCCGATCTCTCTCTCTCTTTTAATTCTCAATCTCACCTCCCTTTACCAAAATCAAAAGCTCTCTCTCATGGTTGCCCGATTCTCTCCTGCCTCTTCGCCGAAGGCTGGCCTTGTCGTCAGAACCCTAACCGAGATCTCGGGTGAATCTGCTCTGTTCTCTTCTCTCTCCCTCGTTCCCTTCTCTTCCCCTGGCGCCGCTGCTCCAACCACGGAGATAGAAAGAGACGATTTGGAGGAGAGAGATGAGAGAGAGGCGATCTGGAGGAGAGAGATAAGAGAGAGGCGATCCAAAGGAGAGAGATGAGAGAGAGAGAGAGGCGATCTGGAGGAGAGAGATGAGACGATCTGAGAGAGGCGATATGGAGGAGAGAGATGAGAGAGAGGCGATATAGAGTATTAACCTTGTTGTTTTACAGTATTCACCTTGTAGTTTTACAGTATGCATCTTGTGGTTTTACAGTATCCATCTTGTGGCGATCTGGATGAGAGAGATGAGAGAGAGGCGATATGAAGGAGATAGGAGGAGACGATCTTTGAGAGGTGATATGAACTCGAAGGAGTCATGGATCCGGGCCTTTTCAAGACGATCCTGAGGAGCGGTAAGGAGATCGTGCTTTTCTTCCTCGCCACTAATGGAAACTGCAACAATTATCGGCCACTACCGAACGAGCGGCCTGAGGAGTACGAGGAACGATTTTACAGTATTTCACATTGCAGTTTACAGGATTCTATGAAGAGTTTTATATCCATTTTCAGGCGAAAAGTGTTTCACCCAAAGTTATTAGTCAAACAAGTGGCGAGGCGTCTGATGACACTAGGAGGCGAAATTCGTAAGGTTTTCGTTCTTATTTTTATTGTTAGTACTTATTTACAGTGCATTGAAAGACTTTAGTGTAATAATTTTGAAATTTCTTACTGAAATGGCTCAATTTTATCGTCATTTGATTTTTTTCACTTGATCTATCAGGGTTTACATTGTTGATTAGCTAGTTTTACAGTATCTATGTCGTAGTGTTATAGTATGGATTTGATCAGTTTCTTGCTAAAATGGCAAAATTTTAATGCATTTTTATTTGTTCACTTAATTAGTTTAGGTTTTAAAGTGTCGATTTGTTATGTTCACAGTCTGGATCGGTTAGGGTTACAGTATTTATGCAATAGTTTTACAGGATCTATCTTTATAGGATATATGCAATAGTTTACATGATCTATGCAATAGTTTTTAATTCTTTATTTTATATATCTAAATTGATTCATGCAGCTTGTTCAGTTAGTATTACAGCTGATGCAATTGTTTTACATGATTCTTGTAATTGTTTTACATGATTCTTGCACTAGTTGTATAGGATTTTTGAACTAGTTTTACATGATTCTTTATTTTATAGGATTCTTGCTATTTTTTTTACATAATTCTTGAACTAGCTTTACATGATTCTTGCAATTATTAACTTTGTAGTTTGCATGTTAGTTTTACAGTTTACATCTGTCAGTTTTACAGTATTAGAGTTTTACAGTATTGCATGTCTATATAATAAAAGATCAAAAAGCTGAAGTATTAACACCTTGTCATATTTCTGTTTAATTTTACCCACACCTGAAACTTTGACAGTGAGTCATCTGGCAGTATTTATTTGATGAAGTATTGAAGCTTTATAGTTTGTATATGTTAGTTTTATAGTTTCAGTTGTTAATTTTACAGTATTGAAGTCTTATAGTTTGCATGTTAAAGTATTGAAGTTTTGTAATTTGTATATGTTCGTTTTACAGTTTCAGGTGTTAATTTTACAGTACTAAAGTCTTATATTTTGCATCTGTTAGTTTTATAGTTTACATTTGCGAGTTTTACAGTATTGAAGTCTTATTTTACATAATATAGATGCATATATAAATATTAATAATTGAAGAAAATATATGATGAAATCTTTTTTTTAAATAAAAAAAAAATTTCAAAATTTAATTTCAAAAAAAAATTTAATTTTGATGTACAAAAATTAATTTTGCATAATTTTATGTGTTATTTGGAAATAACTGCAAGTTTGATAAGTGGTTCGGTTTTGAAATCTTCTAGAAGCTGACACTCTGAAAGTACAGCCAGTTGAAGTACATGAAGTACAGGTAGTCTGACAGTTGTGGAAGTTGCAAACCGTTTGACATTGAAGATATGATTTTGAATTTTGAATTACGTATTATATATGATTTGTCATTGAAGATACAGTATTGAGTATAGAATTTTACAGTATTCGCGCAAGTCAAATGAGAGTTGGTTTGGATAAAAACTGAGTACAAAAGCTTGAGTACAATTAGTCGCTTCTTTTTTTTATCGTATTCGATAAGACGAATATGAGTAAGATTTATTTGTCGTTAGCTTATCGGTACGAATATGGATACTTTTTTTTTTATTAACTTAACAGGTACATCAGTACATGTATGGTTAAAGTTTTTTCGCATCCATTAACTTATAGGATAATTATAAAAAAATATATATATATAGAAATGTAAACTCATATGAGGACGATGTATTATTTGATATAATTTATTAATGGTCCATACATATAATATAATTTTAAATTTAATTTTATTCGACCATTTTGAAATCATTGACTCAAATTTTTATGATACAACTTAGAATTGTATTGATTTTGTATTTTTTCAAATTATCATAAGGCAAATTACTTGTATTTATTAATTTATAGTTCTAAAGCCATACAAAAAATATTTATTCTATGACTCCATGTTATTATTACTTTTTTTTTAAAATATTTTACTTCAAGCACGAACAGAGGTTTTAATATGACAACTTTTATCCGTTTATTGACCCCTATTTAAGATTTTTTTTTTCCGTTAACATATCGAGTACGGGTATGAATAATTTCTTTTATTAACTCAATGGATACAGGTATACAAATATTTTCACTCAATCCGTATTGTACCCATTACTGCCACAACCGATTTTTTCCTTTAATAATTTCAAATTTCATAATTATATATTAAGAAAAGAATGAGTATATTTCAAAATATAGGAGGGACGCGAAATTATTTTGCGTATAGAGTAAGGATATGTTTGGTTGTAAAACAATAATAATTAGAATTGTCAAATCAAGAATAGCTATTGTTTGTTTTATTAGAATAGCCAAATCACAAAACTCTTAGGAATAGTATATTCTAATAAGACAAAAAGTTTGGATTCACTATTCTAGCTATTCTAATCGAATCAAACACCAAATAGGCTATTCCGAATAGCTTAACCCTAAAAATAGTTTATTCTCATTCCAACCAAACATACCCTAAGAGTAGAGTGGAAAAAATGTGCCGTGCCGTGCCGTGACGTGACTAACACGCCGTGACTTTGATCTCGTGACGTGCAGTGACCAAGTTAATTTTTCACGTGCCATGACCAAAATATCAAGGGATGGTCACAACATGCGAATGGTCACGCCACGTGAGTCATGCCGTGACCATACGTGACTCGCGTGACCATTTAATCATAATTTAGGTTAGTTTATTCAAGATTCACCATTAAATCAATATCTAATGGTCATAATTACACGTGACTCGTGTGACTACGTGCCGTGTCGTGCCGTGACTAAATCTTTCACGTGTCGTGCTGTGCCGTGCCAAAGTTTCAAAAGATGAATACAGCAAGCGAATGGTCACGACATGGGACACGCGAGTCACGGCACGTAACTGACACTCGTGCCGTTCCATGACGGAGCCGGCTCCGCCGTGCCATTTTTCCCGCTCTACCTAAGAGTGCTGTAAACTTTTACTTTCATACTTAAGCTCCAAAATAAAATGCAAAATAAAAAGAGTAAGATAAAGTTATAACGGAGTAAAATTAACTCACTCTATGTTACTCCACTTATAAAACTCTCTTTCCAATATATAAATTTATTTATCAATTCTCTTTCTTCCCGAAAAATTAATGAAAGTTATAAATTTAATTGTCAATAAAAAGTACAAAAAAAAAGAAGACAAAATAAGAACAAAAATTGTGGACTATATATAGAGGAGTGCTTTATATAACTCACTAGATATGATGTTTTCAATTATCAAATAATCAGATGGGGCTTCTAAATATGTAACTCACTGAAGAGTATCGTTTTAAGTAAAAATAAAATAATTAAGTCATATAACTATTTAAAGTAGGGTTAAAATGCACCATTGATTTTGTGCTCCAATCATACTCCACGTTTTTTTCTCCGTTTTCAAAGTTCGAACAATCGATCCGAACCGCTCAATATGATCTTTGTATTAAAATGTGCTTGGAGACCAAATTTTATATTTTTTGGAATTTTTTTACTAATTTTCTAGACAGGTACAAGATCACTGTTTTCAAAAGATTCTCGAGCATCCAAAATAGTGATTTTGTACCTATCTAAAAAAATAGTAAACAAATTTCAAAAAATATAAAATTTTGTCTCCAAGCACATTTTAATATGAAGATTGTATTGAGTGGTTCAGATCGATTGTTCGAACTTTAAAAACAGAGAAAAAACATGGAGCATGATTGAAGCACAAAACCAATAATGCATTTTAACCCTACTCAACTATTTAATATCTAAAAAATATATTTAGATTTGGAACCTATAATGTATGCGAAGAAAATATGAGTATGAGATTTTGACTTAGGTGACTATTCTTCTATAATTGGAAAATATGAGTTGTGATGCCAACCTATCAACCTTGACCTTACTCGGAAGAAAATCTATCAATAATTGATAACGGAAGACTCCGTATCTCTGGTAAACACAAGCAAACAAGTCCCTTGACTCCCTTCAACACGCCACCATGATTGCCGGAGTCCATATCTTAAATTAAAATTATCAAGACACCCCCATGAATTATCATAATTATAACTTAAATTATAATTATTTTTCTCTATCTATATATTTACAAAATAAAGATATTATATATATTTTATATGAGGAGGGATCCAGTTACACCCTTTTTTTTTACAGATCTTGACACCGTTTTTTTTATAGGTCAATTTTGCGATTTCAAAATCCAAACAGTCGATCCGAACCATTCAACATGATCACCATATTAAAATGTGCTTGGAGATCAAATTTTACATTTTTTTGAATTATTTTACTATTTATAAGATGGTTACAAAATCGTTATTTTTCAATGGTCTGAAAACAATGATTTTGTAACCATCTTAATAAATAGTAAAAAAATTCAAAAAAATGTAAAATTTGATCTTCAAGCACATTTTAATATATCCATCATGTTGAACGGTTTGGATCGACTATTTGGACTTTGAAAATGATAGGTGTCAAAGTGTGTCAAAAAAAAAAGATGTAATTTGATCCCTCCTCATTTTATATATTAATTCACTCATTTTATGTAGGTACTTTATTATTTGAGTGAGGCTACGATAATATGCATAACGCATATTTGTCTGTACTATGAATCCATACCTCTAGTTTCAAAGTCCAAACACTGATATGAATGTACTTAACTGGCACCTGAGTATTTATGGATCAGTTTTTAGAATATTGAAAGATAAGTGAATTGAATTATTTTGCCTGAGTATTATATTTCAGTATTTGATTGGTGATTTCAGAAAACACCTGTCCAAGTATCTATGAGTTATGCTCAGCAGAATGCTTTAAATAATTTGTGATGCTCGAAACTTCAAATCCTTTTGAAAATTAAATGTTTTACCTGGAAGACAATGCTTCCGAAAAATTTGTTCATTTCTGGAGGAGAGACTTGGATTTTTTTTTTTTGAGCTGCTTTCATCCTTAAAAGCATGTTTGAGAGATGAAAAAAGTTATCAACTATGGTTCCTTTGTATTATCTGAACCTTCTTCAATAGTTATAATATGCAAGAAAAAATATTTGATTGAAGCTGTAGTGAATAAAGGGGAAGCATTATTCTTTTTTAGGATAAGGTGACAACTTGCCATTTTACGATTTTCATTAATAAGAAAATTAAATATTTACATGGTTCAAAAACAGAGACCGAAAAAGATGAAAAATAAATATGTACACACTATTCTCACACTAAACTAAACCAATGAAATTCTTGACCCGCGTGGTTATTAGCTGCAACTTCGTTACAGCTGTACATCCCGTAGAATTTCTCCCGATAGTATTATTCAAAGAAACATTTGATTCCCTACCTTTTTTATGTCCATCTTTTATATGAAAGCCAATTAGGAGTTATTGTGATATTTTGAAAATGAATTTGTACGAAACAACAAATTGACGTTAATAAAAATTGCTAGCCCAAATCCTCTGGTCTGTGTAGTTATTTCTAATTCAGTGTGAAACCTTCCACTGTTGCTTAACTTTCCTTTCACCTCTATTGACTCAAAACTCTAGTCTGGCCGTCTGGGCTTGAATCAATAAATTGACTCTAGTCAGCTGTCAGTTGCTGTTATATATCTACATGAAAAATAAGAGTGCTTTGCTGCTTGTTTATTGTCTTCTTGACCTGATCCGATTATGAATGACCTAACTGAGATCTGGCAATCTGATTTGTCCCAAGTACCCCTTCAATAGTGCCCCTTGTCATTTTTATTAATTTCTGATTTCATTCTTCTTGTAATAAAATAACAATTCTGAGCTTTTTGCTGCAAAATCATTAATCGATCTGGGGTTTCCAGAACTTTTTGATGGAGATGTTGATGATCAATACTTTGAGCAAATGTTTTGTCTTTTCTCCTTACAAACTATGCATCTATAATTTTAATGTACAACAATGTAGTCATCTATTTTCATAGTAATAGTAGGTGCTCGTCTCTATACCAAAACTTTATATAAGCACTGGTACTTTCATTTTTCTCTGCATCTTATGTACACAACTGACTCCATAATATTGAGTAGCAGAAAATCCTTAGTATCTGTAGATTAATCTGGAAAGATGCGCGATTTAGAGGATTTGACTCCACAATGAAAAGCACTGTCCAAACTCTTTGCATGAATTTCTTAATTTGGTGAGGTCATAGTAATATAAATCTACAACTTCGGAGCTAAACCTGATTCATCAAATTGGACAAATAAAAGGGCCTTGTGGAGTCCGCATCGTTTGCGTTAATGCATCTCGACTGTCTGATTTTAAACGGAGCCAATCCGGCCACAGCCTATAATTCAAGGGGCCTTTAATATTAGTGTGGATATTGTCCGCACGAATCTTAAAGTGAATCGGACGGTCCAGATAACTCAAAAGATTCTTTTTTGAGTTAATGTAGAGGATATGAATTTGCCTTTATATAAAATACCTTCAAATTGTTTGTCAACACCTTCACAGGATAAGACTTCAAAAATAAAGCAAAATAAATACAAAAAACTTGGCAAGCAAAGGGGAACTTCTTCCGTGTGGAATTTTAGACCTCCGATTGGCAAGATTTTTTAATAACAGAAAACAAATCATCCCACACAGTTAAAGTAATTGATCTTCTAACTTCCACACCAGAATGAAAGGGATGGTCAAGGAATATCATTGACAAATTGGGACACGGCATGTTTACCAAAAAGATTGGGAGGCCTAGGTATAAGAAACTTTGAAGTTCAAAATATATCGCTAGTGCAACGGTGGTGGTGGTGCTCATATAATGAACAATCGGCACTATGGTTGAAATGGGCATCAAGATTACGACGATCTGGCACGTGTGAAAACGTACGGTCCTAAGCTATGGTCCTTGAGGGGTTCATTTTTTTGGACACAGCTGCTGAAATTGAAGGCTATTTTCCATTGGTCTGCTGAATGGGAGGTGGGAGATGGAACTCAGTATTTTTTTGGTATGATACATGGAATGGGGTACCTTTAAGGAGCTACAAGGATGGGTGTCAGAGGCCTCAACGTCCATATATCTCATTAGCGGACGCAACACAAGGCTTATATGTTCTACTACCACAGAGGGTGCAACCGGTTTTGCTAACGAATGAGACAGACATGTTGTAAGTGGCGATAGGAATAAAATGCGGTATATACGGCACGATCTGTTTATAAGTTATAACATGCTAGCAGGGGGGGGCAAGATCGGCAGTCCCTCTATTGTTCCTGTGTCCGTATGCTTCACATGTTTGGTGGCTGTTATTGGGTAAGCTAGGATGCCAACTTATGACACCGAACACAAGCACTCAAGAAATCTGGATATCATCACAGACGGCGGTTCGCTCAGGGTGCAGGTTAAATGTGGTAACTTGGATGTGTTGGTTCATGTGCACAGCGTGGGGCATCTGTAAACAAAGGAATGCTCGAATATTTGGAGGAACTACAATTCCTCCGAATATATTAGCTGGTAGAATCGTTCAACCGAGTGAGTTGTGGCTGTGGTACTGTTAACTCAGGTGTGGAGATGACTAGTATTAGTAGATGATTAGTTTTTGTATTAGACATACAATTTGTTTAGATGTTTTGTTTTGGACTGCAGTGAGGTGTTTTGTATGCTGCATGAGCTGTAATTACACCTTTTAGATTAATGAAAACCCTTGGCAGCATCTGCCAAGTTTCTCAAAAAAAAAAAAAAAGCTTTCACACAGCAAACCTTGCCAATAATAAAATTAATTTTGATAAACAATTTAATTAAATAGGAATATCAAAGTGAAATACTACTTGAATTATTCCTCGGAGGTAATGAATTTGTGTTCCGGCAGCAAAGTAATAGACATCTATGTAGCAATTATAACACTACACAAAAGGAAGCATAAGCAGCAAACACTCTTCATTATTTACAGTACTAGTCTTTGTAAAAAAATCTTACCACAACCTTACATGAGACAATTCAGTTCGAACATAATTGGAACACTGCTACTGAATAAATACTGCTCAACAGATCACCCACACACCACACACACACACACACAAAAAGGAAAAAGGAAAAAAGGAAAAAATAAAAGGAAATCCAAAAAACTCACCAAAAGAAAGATAAAAACCTCACAAGCCATTTGGGCTGCATCAAGCTAACGGCCGAGTGCAATGCTCTGTTCAACATTCCTCTCTATACTGAAATTACTGGTATTTTCCATCTCCATACGAATAGATGATTCACCAAGCAAATTTTCTGTCTCTTCATAATTGGTATTTCCCCAAGGATGGTTTCTGATTTTTCTGATTTTATCAAGCTCCTCTGCTACTTCTTTCATCGTTGGTCGATCTTCCCCACTCACATGTAGACAGTCCTTAGCCAGCTCAGCAACCCTATAGATGATCTCCCTATCATCCTCCCTTTTCATTTGAACATCAAGAAGATCATGCATAGTGTTCTCTTTCATAGCAGAGAGGAAGCGCGACGAAAGACTTTTCTCTTCCTCTGAAGCATCAAAATCAATTACTGGCTTACTGGTAAGAAGTTCCAGAAGAACCACACCAAAGCTGTACACATCACTCTTGTCAGTTAGTTGGCATGACTGCAAGTATTCTGGGTCTAGGTAGCCACATGTTCCTTGCACAAGCGTGACGAATTGAGATTCATCGGTTGGAGCTAGTATTGATGCCCCAAAGTCAGATACCTTGGCAATGTAATTTTCATCTAAAAGTATATTCGAAGACTTGATGTCTCCGTGGAAGATTGGTGGAGATGCTGAGTAGTGCAAGTAGGCAAATGCTTCTGCCGATTCATGGGCAATCCTTAGACGGGTTTGCAGAGTAATGGAAGATCTATGTTCTTGATGATGAATATGGTGAAATAAAGTCCCACCTGAGATAAATTCATACACTAACATTGGAACTTCAACCTCTAGGCAGCAACCAAGAAGTTTAACAATATTTTTATGGCTTATTTGAGACAGAATAAGCATTTCTTTGCCAAACTCTTTTTTCTTGCTCTCATCGATGATCGTACATTTTTTAATGGCAACCAATTGATCTTTGATAGTACCTTTATATACTGTACCCTGGCCTCCCTGACCAATGATATTTGAACTATCAAAATTGTTTGTTGCTTGTTCTACTTGTTGTTTGGAGAAAATTGTAAAACTGAACCCTAGGTTTGATTTAATCTCCTCTAACAAAATCCAACCACCATGTTGTTGGAAGTACTTCTCTTTGACTTTGGAAAGCTTTCTTCTTTCAAATGCCATATATATGCAAAACCCAACGAATACTAGTAGCAAAATGCCGACGCCAATTCCTAGAGTAGTGTAGATCAGGGTATAATTAGTTTGAAGAATAATTGTTGATTATTCATTTCATATCTGATTAAATTCATTTCTTGAGACAAGGAGAAAGGCATATCTGATTATGTTTCCTATAATTTTATGTTTGTTGTAATTTTAGATAATTTTAATTTTATTATATCTATATTTTTTTTTTCTTAACCTTCAAAAAAGAAATTGAATGGATGGGAATAAAACCTATTTAATATTAAAAAAGAGAGTTGATTTTAAGTACCAATAAGAAATGGCACATATAATTCACAATCTCCGGCTGCAGTATTTTTTTTCAGACGCATGATTGGAGGGCACGAGCACCTATATGTGCCAGGTAAATTGTGGCACTTCTTGGAACACTGGTTCTTATTGGCACATTCATCAATATCTACAAATATGGTACAAAATAGAAATAAGATAATTGTTATAATAGATATTTGTAAAGAGTATTTTTGTATTGATGAATTTCCATTTGTTCAGAAAATTTGATAAATCATGATAAAAATGCTCTTGAAAATACAACATACACTTTACATGGGTTGATCTGTGCATTAGGCTGTCAGCAATTATTGATGCCCTGGATAGTACAGCTTTACTATGCAAATCAGATGTATTGTGGAAATTAAATAGTTTGATGGTTTGACCTCCAACATTTACTAAAACAAAAACAAAGTACAAGTATATTTTTTCAAGGTATAATCTGGACAATCCCCATACGAATCTGGATTAAATTTAGATGGACTGAAGTTGAATTTCCCTATAGAATTGAAAATTTTACCAACATGGGACCACAATAAAGGAGATAAGAGATAGAGACCTTGGCAACCTCCTGCAAGGTAAGGATTTCCATGATAACCAGTAGAGCAATTGCATATGTAACCTGGGCCGTTGGCAGAGTCCATGCAGAAACTGTTATTGCTGATACATGCATACGAGTACCTATTGGCTTTGGCGATCTCACAAGTGTCATTTCCTATAGCCCAATCGAGAACTACAGGCATTGATTGGTTATATAGCTTGTCGGTGGTGATATAATCGGAATTGAACACAAAACCATCATCCTCCATGAGGACAGCATAACCACAACGGCTATAGTTATACACCTCGGAGTTATTAAAATTGTCATCAAAACTGACATAATAGTAGTTTGCCTGTTTGGGGATGGCTGTTTGACAGCAACCAATGCCAGAACAAGACTCGTTAATTATGCTGCCTTGACCAGAGCATACCATAACACACCCGCCCCAATTACGATTGGTCTCATTCCCGAATTCAATGTAGGCAAGTGTATCGCAGCCAATAGCTGTGAACTTGTTCTTTTCATTGTTAAACCTGAATGGTGTGCCAGACAGATTCCAAGAATAGTTAATATAGCTTAGATCGCCGTTACTGGAATTGTAGCACTGGGAAGATATGAGGTTGTTCACCCGTGCTTGTCCCAAGGAGAGGGATATGTTGTGGACTGCAGCATCATGTATAAATGGAGTCGGTGGATCATTTGCTGTGTTGCAGTCTACCTCAAATCCTACCAAGGAGCAGTCGGGGCTCATGCCGAAGGGGTAAGGTATTGGAACGTCACCACAGGTGTCTTGGCATCCCGGTAGGGCAACCGAGGGTTGAACTGATTCAGCTGTTTGGAACTGCATGATCAGCATGATGTTGAGCATCACTATTGCCATCACGCTTACGGTCGGTGTGTATTTCTTGTTTTTCATGATAGTATTTAACTGGAGGTTTTTCATCTCAGTTTTTTCTCTTAATGATGTTGGAGCCTTGGGGTTTTAGATACAAGGATCAAGTACATGAACATGCTCTGCGGTAGCTTTGCTGTATATAAAGCAAAAAAAAATTTGTCCCAATATACTATTAACTCAGATTCAAAATATTTTTATTTTTTTCGATAACACATCAACATCAAGAAATATTTTAATTCTTTTTACAGCCGTAGAAAATCTTGCCTGAAAAATGTTAATCCAGATTATTTGTCGATAACACATCCAAGTAAATTCATTTATATAGTACTCTCCATCTATTTTCCAAGAAATATAAAAATATTTCTAATATTTCAATAGAGAAAATAAAAAATCATAACATATTCCATTTAATTAAAATAAAATTTAAAAAAAATCCTATTTTGCTGAATTATTCAACAGAAATAGGAATTCAAATCTGCCAAATAATTTGACGGATTTGTTATTTTGTAAATTTTCTTGAAAATGTGTGTATAATCCAAAATTTGATATATTTTTTGCATATTAATCGGATATTTAGATATTGTATGATTATCTAAGCGAGAATTAAAAAAAGTTTTTTTTTGCTAATCTTTTTGTTAATAAATATTAAAAATCCTGAGTGAGACTACATTATTATACATAACACATATCGGTCCGTACTTGAATACAAAATTTTGCATTTCTTTTTAGAATTTGTTTACTATTTTTGTAGATTGATAGAAAATCGTTTGATTTAAAAATTGTGGATCATTGACAGTAATGATTTTCTAACTATTTAAAAGGAATAGTAAACTCTAAAGAATGTAAAATTTGTCTCCCAAATACACATTTTTATTTGAAAATTAGGTTAAGCAGTTTAGATCAACAATTTAAAATTTCAAATAAAAATAAAAATTTATAATACAGATCTATGTGTGCTACAGACTTAGGTTTAAATCAGAAAATTCGAGTGGTGTATATATATATATATATATATATATATATATACGTACTGTGTCAAAGTCCATTGTTCAATGGGAAATTTCTTGTATATTTTATCGAGGACGATTTAGTCAAAGTCTTAGAAAATTAAAATTATCATGTGGCTGCAAAATGAATATATTTTCTGGTCCTAAGCAAATTAAAGAATATATATCGCATACACACACACACACACACACACGTACTGTGTCGAAGTCCATATTTCAATGGGAAATTTCTTGTGTATTTCATCGAGGACGACTTAGTCAAAGTCTTAGAAAATTCAAATTATCATGTGGCTGCAAAATGAATATATTTTCTGGCTGCAAAATTCAAATTATCATGTGGCTGCAAATTAAAGAATATATATATATATATATATACACACACACACACACACGAGCTGGGCTTAGCTAAGCCATGGAGTAAAACGACTTGGTGCTCCACGCCTCATTATTTCCATTTTGAAAATCCAAACTACCGATCCGAACCGCTCAACATGATCTCCATATTGAAATGTGCTTGGAGACCAAATTTTACATTTTTGAAATTTTTTTACTATTTATTAAGCCACTTTGAAAATCGCTGATTCATTTTAAAATAAGACGGTCGAGATGCGTTAACTCAAAAAATTCTCTTTTGGGTTAATGCAGACGATGCGGACTCCACAAAGGCCCTTTTGTCTGTCCAATTTGATGAATCAGGTTCAGCTCCGAAGTTGTAGATTTATATTACTATGACCTCACCAAATTAAGAAATTCATGCAAAGAGTTTGGACAATGCTTTTTATTGTAGAGTCAAATCCTCTAAATCGCGCATCATTCCAGATTAATCTACAGATACTAAGGATTTTCTGCTACTCAATATTATGGAGTCAGTTGTGTACATAAGATGCAGAGAAAAATGAAAGTACGTACCAGTGCTTATATAAAGTTTTGGTATAGAGACGAGCACCTACTATTACTATGAAAATAGATGACTACATTGTTGTACATTAAAATTATAGATGCATAGTTTATAAGGAGAAAAGACAAACATTTGCTCTGAGTCTGAGTAGCTACCTTAAGACCTAAAATTCTTTTAAAAACCATGTGCTGGCCAACTGGATACATACCTTATCCAACATCTTCAGTAATAGTCCAATACCATCACATCTTGTTCTTTTGCACTATTAAGGAAGCTGCTTCACTCAGTCATTAATAACAATCAAAATCTTCGCCATCACATTCTCATAATGAAAGACAGCCGCATCATCATCCAGGTAAATATTCAGTTCTCTTATAATCCAGGTAATTAATCAAGAACAAAAAAGAAAAGGTGGATATCAAATATCTCTTATAATTGCAATCCATGTAAATATTCAGTTCTCAAAAAAATAAGAAGTTGCAGTGGCATCAATGCAGACACCCAATTATATTAATAGTACTATATAGAAAGATAACTTGCTTTAAATCAAAGTATTGATTATCAACATCTCCATCAAAAAGCTCAGAATTGTTATTTTATTAAAAGAATGAAATCAGAGGGGCACTATTGAAGGGGTACTTGGGAAAAATCAGATTGCCAGATCTCAGTTAGGTCATTCATAATCGGATCAGGTCAAGAAGACAATAAACAAGCAGCAAAGCACTCTTCTTTTTCATGTAGATATATAACAACAACTGACTGGAGTCTTTATTGATTCAAGCCCAGACGACCAGACTAGAATTTTGAGTCAATAGAGGTGAAAGGAAAGTTAAGCAACAGTGGAAGGTTTCACACTAAATTAGAAATAACTACACAGACCAGAAGATTTGGGCTAGCAATTTTTATTAACATCAATTTGTTGTTTCGTACAAATTCATTTTCAAAATATCACAATAACTCCTAATTGGCTTTCATATAAAAGATGGACATAAAAAAGGTAGGGAATCAAATGTTTCTTTGAATAATGCTTCCCCTTTATTCACTACAGCTTCAATCAGATATTTTTTCTTGCATATTATAACTATTGAAGAAGGTTCAGATAATACAAAGGAACCATAGTTGATAACTTTTTTCATCTCTCAAACATGCTTTTAAGGATGAAAGCAGCTGCAAACAAAATATCCAAGTCTCTCCTCCAGAAATGAACAAAATTTTTCGGAAGCATTGTCTTCCAGGTACAACATTTAATTTTCAAAAGGATTTGAAGTTTCGAGCATCACAAGTTATTTAAAGCATTCTGCTGACCATAACTCATAGATACTTGGACAAGTGTTTCCTGAAACCACCAATCAAATACTGAAATATCTAACAAGATTTAAATCTCACAGTAATACTCAGGCAAAATAATTCAATTCACTTATCTTTCAATATTATGAAAACACGAGAACTATAGCCTTTGGTCTAGTGGCAAAGGTACATGGTCTCTATGCAAGAGGTCATGGGTTCGAAATCCGGATGAGGGAAATCGTTTGTTGTAATAAACAGGAGTATTAATAGTTGGGTGGCTTGACCTCCAACATTTAGTCAAAAATATATTCTGAAAACTGATCCATAAATTAACTACTCAGGTGCCAGTTAAGTACATTCATATCAGTGTTTGGACTTTGAAACTAGAGGTACGGATTCATAGTACGGACAAATATGCGTTATGCATATTATAGTAGCCTCACTCAAATAATAGTAGCCTCAAACGAGTGAATTAATATATAAAATATATAAAATATCTTTATTTTGTAAATATATAGATAGAGAATAATAATTATAATTTAAGTTATAATTATAGTAACTCATGGGGGTGTCTTGATAATTTTAATTTAAGATATGGACGTGTTGAAGGGACTTGTTTGCTTGTATTTACCAGAGATACAGAGTCTTCCGTTATCAATTATTGATAGATTTCTTCCGAATAAGGTCAAGGTTGATAGGATGGCATCACCATCACAACTCATATTTTCCAATTATAGAAGAATAGTCACCCAAGTCAAAATCTGATACTCATATTTTCTTCGCATACATTATAGGTTCCAAATCTAAATAATATTTTTTAGATATTAAATAATTATATGACTTAATTTTTTATTTTTACTTAAAACGATACTCTTCAGTGAGTTACATATTTAGAAGCCCCATCTGATTATTTGATAATTGAAAACATCATATCTAGTGAGTTATATAAAGCACTTTTCTATATATAGTCCACAATTTTTGTTCTTATTTTGTTTTTTTTTTTTGTACTTTTTATTTGACAATTAAATTTATAACTTTAATTAATTTTTCCGGAAGAAAGAGAATTGATAAATAAATTTATATATTGGAAAGAGAGTTTTATAAGTGGAGTAACATAGAGTGACTTAATGTAGGAATTTTTTTATTGGTAGAAATTAATAAAAAAGAAGAGAGGGAAATAGAAAGAGTACATGAGTTGTAATATTGATAGAAAGATCGGTAAAATTATTACCGGTCTAAAAAATCAAAAAGTTTGGACCGGTACCGGTCCAAACTTAGTTTTTCTTTTTAAAAAAAAATCTGATATATAGATGGAGGGAATTCTTATATTAGATTTTTAGTAAAATATGAAAAGTTTTTCAAAAAATAGATATAATATTTCTATTATATCTAAATTTTAAGATACTCTATCTATTTTTATAAAACAAATTATATGTTACTAGAAAAAATAAAAGGAAAAAAAACTTTTAGACCGGTAAGAATTTTACCGGTCTTTCTACTAATATTACAACTCATGTACTCTTTCTATTTCCCTCTCTTCTTTTTCATTAATTTCTACCAATAAAAAAATTCCCTTAATGTACTCCGTTGTTACTTTATCTTACTCTTTCTATTTTGCATTTTATTTTGCAGCTTAAGTACGAAAGTAAAAGTTTACAGCACTCTTAGGGTATGTTTGGTTGGATTGAGAATAAGTTATTTTTAGGGTTAAGCTATTTGGAATAGTATATTCGGTGTTTGATTCGATTAAAATAGCTAGAATAGTGAATCCAAACTTTTTGTCTTATTAGAATAGACCATTTCTAAGGGTTTTGAGATTTGGCAAATGGTTTGCAACTTTCACAACTGCCAAACTACCTGTATTTATTGTACTTCAACTGACTGTACTTTTAGAGTGACAGCTTCTAGAAGATTTCAAAACCAAACCACTTCTCAAACTTACAGTTATTTCCAAATAACACATAAAATTATGCAAAATTAATTTTTGTGCATCAAAATTAATTTTTTTTTTCGAAATTAAAATTTTTTTTTTTTATTTTTTATTTTATTTAAAAAATTTTATTTATTTTCATCATTTTTTTCCTTCAATTATTAATATTTATATATGCATCTATATCATGTAAAATAAGACTTCAATACTGTAAAACTCGCAAATGTAAACTATAAAATTAACAGATGCAAAATATAAGACTTCAGTACTATAAATTTAATACCTGAAACTGTAAAACTAACATATACAAACTACAAAACTTCAATACTCTAACATGCAAACTATAAGACTTCAATACTGTAAATTAACAACTGAAACTATAAAACTAACATATACAAACTATAAAACTTCAATACTTCATCAAATAAATACTGCCAGATGACTCACTGTCAAAGTTTCAGGTGCTTGGAGACCAAATTTTACATTTTTTGGATTTTTTTTACTATTTATTAAGTTTTTTTGAAAACCGCTATTTTTCAATGCTGCAGAAATTTAATAAAAACAGCGGTTTTCAAACCAGCTTAATAAATAGTAAAAAAAATTCAAAAAATGTAAAATTTGGTCTCCAAGCACATTTTAATATAGATTGAACATCTAACGGTTTGGATTTCTTGTTTGAACTTTGGAAATTGGAGAACTGAATTGTTTGTTCCTGAGTCTAGGAACAAACATTTTGATATTAGCCATTCTCTCTCTCTCTCTCTCTCTCTCTCTCTCTCTATATATATATATATATATATATATATATATTCTTCAATTTGCTTAGGACCAGAAAATATATTCATTTTGCAGCCACATGATAATTTTAATTTTCTAAGACTTTGACTAAGTCGTCATCGATGGAATGCACAAGAAATTTCCCATTGAACAATGGACTTTGACACAGTACATATATATATAGAGATTGGCTAATATCATAACGTTATAACTTCGGCCGAAGTTATAATGAGTCGTTTTGGATTTTCAAAGTCCAAACAGTCGATCCGAACTGTTCAAGTTGTTCTCCATATTGAAATGTGCTTGGAGACCAAATTTTACATTTTTTGGAATATTTTTACTATTTATTAAACCACTTTGAAAATTATGATCACATGGTACAGAATTTTGTTGCACTGTTTTTACTGTTCACCCATATCAACAATTTTCAAAGTGGTTTAATAAATAGTAAAAAATCCCAAAAAATGTAAAATTTGGTCTCCAAGCACATTTCAATATGGAGAACAACTTGAACGGTTCGGATCGACTGTTTAAACTTTGCAAATCCAAAAACGACACGTTATAACTTCGGCCAAAGTTATAACGTTATGATATTAGCCAATCTCTCTCTCTCTATATATATATCTATATATGTGATATATATTCTTTAATTTGCTTAGGACCAGAAAATATATTCATTTTGCAGCCACATGATAATTTTAATTTTCTAAGACTCTGACTAAGTCGTCCTCGATGAAATACACAAGAAATTTCCCATTGAACAATGGACTTCGACACAGTACGTATATATATATATATGCGATATATATTCTTTAATTTTCTTAGGACCAGAAAATATATTCATTTTGCAGCCACATGATAATTTTAATTTTCTAAGACTTTGACTAAGTCGTCCTCAATGAAATACACAAGAAATTTCCCATTGAACAATGGACTTCGACACAGTACGTATATATATATGCGATATATATTCTTTAATTTTCTTAGGACTAGAAAATATATTCATTTTGCAGCCACATGATAATTTTAATTTTCTAAGACTTTGACTAAGTCGTCCTCAATGAAATACACAAGAAATTTCCCATTGAACAATGGACTTTGACACAGTACGTATATGTATGTGTGTGTGTGTGTGTGTGTGTGTGTGTGTGTGTGTGTCTATATATATATATGCTATATATATTCTTTAATTTGCTTAGGACCAGAAAATATATTCATTTTGCAGCCACATGATAATTTGAATTTTCTAAGACTTTGACTAAGTCGTCCTTGATGAAATACACAAGAAATTTCCCATTGAACAATGGACTTCGACACAGTACGTATATATATATGCGATATATATTCTTTAATTTTCTTAGGACCAAAAAATATATTCATTTTGCAGCCACATGATAATTTTAATTTTCTAAGACTTTGACTAAGTCGTCCTCGATGAAATACACAAGAAATTTCCCATTGAACAATGGACTTTGACACAATACGTATATGTGTAAAATTCTGTACCATTCAAATCACTTGATTTGGAAATTCTGTACCATTCAAATTAAGTAATTTTCTACCTATCTAAAAAATAGTAAAAAAATTCTAAAAAATGTAAAATTTGGTTTGCAAGTACATATTCATAAGGAGATCATGTTGAACGGTTCGGATCGACCGTTAGCATTTTGAAAACTCAAATATTGAGCCATAGCACCGTAGCCATTTCCTATATATATATATATATATAGAGAGAGAGAGAGAGAATGGCTAATATCAAAACGTTTGTTCCTAGACTCAGGAACAAACGATTCAGTTCTCCAATTTTCAAAGTTCAAACAACAAATCCAAACCGTTAGATGTTCAATCTATATTAAAATGTGCTTGGAGACCAAATTTTACATTTTTTGAAATTTTTTTACTATTTATTAAGCTGGTTTGAAAACCGCTGTTTTTATTAAATTTCTGCAGCATTGAAAAATAGTGGTTTTCAAAAAAACTTAATAAATAGTAAAAAAATTCCAAAAAATGTAAAATTTGGTCTCTAAGCACATTTTAATATAGATTGACCATCTAACGGTTTAGATTTGTTGTTTGAACTTTGAAAATTGGAGAACTGAATCGTTTGTTCCTGAGTCCAGGAACAAACGTTTTGATATTAGCCATTCTCATATATAAACACACACACACACACATATACGTACTGTGTCAAAGTCTATTGTTCAATGGGAAATTTCTTGTGTATTTCATCGAGGACGACTTAGTCAAAGTCTTAGAAAATTAAAATTATTATGTGACTGCAAAATGAATATATTTTCTGGTCCTAAGCAAATTAAAGAATATATATCGCATATATATATATATATGAGCTGGGTATGGTGAGTTGCGAAGTAAGATGTCATTTTTACTTCACGCTCATATTTTTATTTTGAAAATCAAACAACCGATCCGAACCACTCAACATGTTCTCCATATTGAAATGTAATTGGAGACCAAATTTTATAATTTTTGGAATTTTTTTACTATTTATTAAGCCACTTTGAAAATCGCTGATTGAATGGTCCAGAATTTTTTACTGTTTTTTACTGTTCACCCGGATCTGTGATTTTCAAAGTGGCTTAATAAATAGTAAAAAAAATTCAAAAAATGTAAAATTTGGTCTCAAGCACATTTCAATATGGAGAACATGTTGAGCGGTTCGGATCGGTTGTTTAGATTTTCAAAATGAAATATGAGTGTGAAGTAAAATGACGTTTTACTTCACAACTAACCATAGTCGATCTCTCTCTCTATATATATATATATATATATATACTGTATCGAAGTCCAATGTTCAATGGGAAATTTATTGTGTATTTCATCGAGGACGACTTAGTCAAAGTCTTAGGAAATTAAAATTATCATGTGACTGCAAAATGAATATATTTTCTCGTCCTAAGCAAATTAAAGAATATATATCGCATAGACACACACACACACACACACACACACGTAGTGTGTCAAAGTCCATTGTTTAATGGGAAATTTCTTGTGTATTTCATTGAGGACGACTTAGTCAAAGTCTTAGAAATTTAAAATTATCATGCGGCTGCAAAATGAATATATTTTCTGGTCCTTAGCAAATTAAAGAATATATCGCATATATATATAGTAGAACTAAGGTGCTCTTAAGCTCACCAAGCCCTTTGTGAGCTTAACTCAAAAACTTATCGGATTGACTTCAAACGACATTTCCAAACCATTAGATGCTCAATCTATATTAAAATGTGATTGGAGACCAAATTTTACATTTTTTGGAATTTTTTTACTATTTATTAAGATGGTTTGAAAATCGCTGTTTTTATTAAAATTCTGCACTATTGGAAAACAGCGATTTTCTTACCATCTTAATAAATAGTAAAAAAATTCCAAAAAATGTAAAATTTGGTCTCCAAGTACATTTTAATATAGATTGAACATCTAACAGTTTGGAAATGTCGTTTGAAGTCAATCCGATATGTTTTTGAGTTAAGCTCACAAAGGGCTTGGTAAGCTTAAGAGCACCTTAGTTCTACTATATATATATATAGAGATGGGCTATTGTGCTTTGCAAAGTAAAGCCATGTTTTACTTCGGCTTACTTTTTAGATTTTCAAAGTCCAAAACGTCGATCCGACCGTTCAAGTTGATCTACATATTGAAATGTGCTTGCATACCAAATTTTACATTTTTTGGAATTTTTTTATTGTTTATTAAGTCACTTTGAAAATTGCTGATCACATGGTCCAGAAAAAACAGTGCAACAAAATTCTGGACCATGTGATCAGCAATTTTCAAAGTGGCTTAATAAATATTAAAAAAATTCCAAAAAATGTAAAATTTGGTCTGCAAGCACATTTCAATATGGTGATCAACTTGAACGGTCGGATCGACGTTTTGGACTTTGAAAATCCAAAAAGTAAGCCGAAGTAAAACGATGGCTTTACTTTGCAAAGCACAATAGCTCATCTCTATATATATATATGAGTGATGCTTCTTTGGACATAAGGACCTATTTGTAAAATGAACATATTTTCATTTTCAAAGTTCAAACAGTCGATCCGACCGTTCAACATTATCTCGATATTAAAATGTACTTGGAGGTCAAATTTTATATTTTTTTGAATTTTTTTACTATTTATTAAGTATTTTACAAAAACTAGTCAAATTCAGACCATTGAATTTTGTAAAATACTTAATAAATAGTAAAAAATTCAAAAAAATGTAAAAGTTGACCTCCAAGTACATTTTAATATGGAGATAATGTTGAACGGTCGGATCGACTGTTTGAACTTTGAAAATGAAAATATATTCATGTTACAAAAAGGTCCTTATGTCCATAAAAGAATTTGCCTATATATATATATATATAGAGAGAGAGAGAGAGAGGAAGGATCAAATGACACCTTTTTTGGTGACACACTTTGACACCTACCATTTTCAAAGTCCAAATAGTCGATCCAAACCGTTCAAACATGATGGATATATTAAAAGAGGAGGGTTCAAATGCCTCCATTTTTCATGCCTCCATAATGCCTCCATTTTTAAAAACTTGAATAACTCAAAATTTAAAACTTAGAAGTCAAAATAAAACCGTTGGATATGATCTACATCATTTTATCTATGCACTTGTAAAAAATTATGACATTTCAATTTTATTTTGGTTGTCATCAATAGCTTGTAAAAAACGTACTAATGTGTGGATAATTCTTAGACGTTGATTTTTCAAGTTATTGATTCACATAAAAACAAAATCAAAATATGATAATTTTTTATGAGCACATAGATAAAATGATGTAGATCATATCCAATGGTTTTATTTTGACTTTTAAGTTTTAAATTTTGAGTTATTAAAGTTTTTAAAAATGGAGGCATGGTGGAGGCACAAAAAATGGAGGCATTTGAACCCTCCTCATATTAAAATGTGCTTGGAGATCAAAAAATGGAGGAATTTTGTTGCACTGTTTTTTCTGGACTATGTGATCAGCAATTTTCAAAGTGGCTTAATAAATAGTAAAAAAATTCCAAAAAAAGTAAAATTTGGTCTGCAAGCACATTTCAATATGTAGATCAACTTGAACGGTCGGATCGATGTTTTGGACTTTGAAAATCCAAAAAGTAGGCCGAAGTAAAACGATGGCTTTACTTTGCAAAGCACAATAGCCCATCTCTCTCTATATATATATATATAGAGTAGGGCTATTGTGCTTCATGAAGTAAAACGAAGTTTTACTTCACGCTCATTCTCCCATTTCTAAAATCCAAACGATCGATCCAAACCGTTCAAGTTGTTCTCCATATTGAAATGTGCTTGGAGACCAAATTTTACATTTTTTGGAATTTTTTTACTATTTATTAAGCCACTTTGAAATTCGCTGATCCATTGTGAATAGTAAAAAACAGTAAAAAATTCTGGACCAATGGATCAGCGATTTTCAAAGTGGCTTAATAAATAGTAAAAAAATTCCAAAAAATGTAAAATTTGGTCTCCAAGCACATTTCAATATGGAGAACAACTTGAACGGTCGGATTGACGATTTGGATTTTGGAAATGGGTGTATGAGCGTGAAGTACAATATGGGTTTTACTTCATGAAGCACAATAGCAAAATTCTATATATATATATATATATATAGTAGGGCTATTGTACTTCGCGAAGTAAAACGACGTTTTACTTCACGCTCATACTCCCATTTTCAAAATCCAAATCGTCGATCCGAACCGTTCAAGTTGTTCTCCATATTGAAATATGCTTGGAGACCAAATTTTACATTTTTTGGAATTTTTTTACTATTTATTAAGCCACTTTGAAAATTACTGATCCGGGTGAACAGTAAAAACAGTGCAACAAAATTATGGACCATGTGATCAACAATTTTCAAAGTGGCTTAATAAATAGTAAAAAAATTCCAAAAAATATAAAATTTGGTCTCCAAGCACATTTCAATATGGAGAACAACTTGAACGGTCGGATCGACGTTTTGGATTTTGAAAATGAGAATATGAGCGTGAAGTAAAATATTGGCTTTACTTCGCGAAGTACAATAGCAAAATTCTATATATATATATATATAGAGTGATGTACCATGCTTTGGGAAGTAAATAGGGTGTTTTACTTCCCGCTCATATCTCCATTTTCAAAGTTCAAACAGTCCATCTAAATTTGTCAACATGATCTTTATATTGATATGTGCTTGGAGACCAAATTTTACATTTTTTGAAAATTTTCTACTATTTTTTTTGAATTTTTGAAAATCACTGTTTTTCTAAATTTTTTATTATTTTTTTATTTAATGAAAAGCTGTGATATTAAAAAATTCTAAAAAAATAGTAAAAAATTTCCAAAAAATATAAAATTTGGTCTCTAAGCACATTTCAATATGAAGATTGTGTTGAGAAGTTCGGATCAACTATTTGAACTTTGAAAATAGAGATATGAGCGGGAAGTAAAACACCATCTTTACTTCCCAAAGCATAATAGCCTATCCCTATATATATATAAATATATATATAGGAAGTGGCTACGGTGCTACGCGTAGCATAGAGGGCCTCTGTGCTACGGCTCAATATTTGAGTTTTCAAAATCCTAACGGTCAATCCGAACCGTTCAACATGATCTCCATATGAATATGTACTTGCAAACCAAATTTGACATTTTTTAGAATCTTTTTATTATTTTTTTAGATAGGTAGAAAATCACTTGATCTGAATGGTACAAAATTTCCAGATCAAGTGATTTTCTACCTATCTAAAATAATAGTAAAAAAATTCTAAAAAATGTAAAATTTGGTTTGCAAGTACATATTCGTATGGAGATCGTGTTGAATGGTTCGGATCGACTGTTAGGATTTTGAAAACTCAAATATTGAGCCGTAGCACAGAGGCCCTCTATGCTACGCGTAGCATATTAGCCAAATTCTATATATATATGGACTTAGCTAAGCCATGGTGTAAAACGACTTGGTACTCCACGCCATATTTTCATTTTGAAAATCCAAACTACCGATCCGAACGCTCAAGTTGTTCTCCATATTGAAATGTGCTTGGATACCAAATTTTACATTTTTTGGAATTTTTTTACTATTTATTAAGTCACTTTGAAAATCGCTGATCCGGATGAACAGTAGCAAAACAGTAAAAAATTCTAGAACAATGTATCAGCGATTTTCAAAGTGGCTTAATAAATAGTAAAAAAATTCCAAAAAATGTAAAATTTGGTCTCCAAGCACATTTCAATATGGAGAACAACTTGAGTGGTTCGGATCGATAGTTTGGATTTTCAAAATGGAAATAATGAGGCGTGGAGCACCAAATCGTTTTACACCATGGCTTAGCTAAGCCCAGCACTATATATATATATATAGAGAGAGAGAGAGAGAGAGAGATAGGCTACCATGCTTTGCAAATTAAAGGGCCTCTTGTGCTTTGGGCTCCTTTTCGGATTTTCAAAATTCAAAATGTCGATCCGACCGTTCAAGTTGTTCTCCATATTGAAATGTGCTTGGAGACCAAATTTTACATTTTTTGGAATTGTTTTACTATTTATTAAGCCACTTTGAAAATCACTGATCTATTGATCCAAAATTTTTTACTGTTTTGCTTCTGTGACCATTGGATCAGCGATTTTCAAAGTGGCTTAATAAATAGGTTTGCCTGTTCAAAACGCTCGGCCTGTGGACAAGCCGTACAACAGTGTAAGACGACTGAATGAATAAAGCAGGGATGGTTGAACTTGAACTCAAACAACAGGCCGCAAACGTAGACTCCACGGTCCACACAAAAGTCTCCATGAATCAATCGCTGAAATAACGTGGCTTCAAGTTGTTATTCTTTTGCCCTTTTCCACAACCTTTTTCTAAAGATGTTATAGAAAGGATTAGAGTGGAAAAACTTGCCCTGCCTTGATTAAAATACTGTAACTTTAGTCTCATTCTGTACTATACGTGCTGTAACTAAATTAAATTTTCACGTATCGTGTTCAAATTCTGGATGAAGAGAGCATGGATCTGATCAAAGGTGTTGCTGAGCTCGCAAGAGAATGCTTAAATATAGAAGGAGAAAAGAGGCCTGAAATGAGAGAAGTTGCTGAAGCTCTTGATAGGTTGAGGAAAACCATGAAGCATCCTTGGGTACAGGATAACCGGGATATTGAGATTGAGGACCTACTTGGTGAACCCTCTAACAATTATTTGGAAATGACTTCATACCATAGTTTGGAAGAAAAGGCAATGCTGGCTATGGATTCTGGACGGTGATATATAATGCATCATTCTGCCTTTTTTATTTACCATTTTATTTTATTTTCAATTATGATCTATTGGGAGATAGGCAGAGCAACTTAATTGTGCGTTAAATTTATTGTTCTAGTTGTTTTTTTTCCCCTTTTTTTATGTGTTTTTGTTTATAAACACTTTGTTTAGATGTCAATTTTTAGCTTCACAAATTATTGTTGAAAAAGTAGAATAGATCTCAGATTATATTTTCATCATAGATCAAGGGTCTAGATCAAATGTAATAAGATAGGCAACGGTACAGTAAATAGGTATCTACACAGAGATAGGAGTAGGTCCAATGGACATCGGACCTATATTTAGGTTCAATTAGCTCTATCACCGTACTATTAGCATCAAGATCTATGCGCACCGAAATGGATACAGACTTGCACAGTTTTGATGAAGAGCACACGAATCTTGATGCAGATCGGATGGTCACATCACCCATTGAACCAAAGTAGGTCCGATGCCCATCGGACCTACTCTGAATTCATCTACACATACCATAATTACAGCAGGTACCAGCAACAGTGGCTAGTCCAAAGTCATATAATATAAATATCAAGATACATACTGTACAGATTACACAAGAAAATACAATCAAATTTGAGTGAGGTTATGGTACTATGCATAGCATGGATGGGTCCGTGCTACGGCTTCAAATTTGAGTTTTCAAAATCCTAACGGTCCATCCAAACCGTTCACCATGATTATAAAATGAATATGTACTTGCAAACCAAATTTTACATTTTTTCGAATTTTTTTACTATTTTTTTAGATAGGTAGAAAATCACTGTTTTTGGATGGTCCAGAATTTTCAGATCAAGTGATTTTCTACCTATCTAAAAAAATAGTAAAAAAATTCGAAAAAATATAAAATTTGATTTGCAAGTACATATTCATTTTGTAATAATGTTGAACGGTTTGGATGGACCATTAGGATTTTGAAAACTCAAATTTGAAGCCGTAGCACGGATCCAACCGTGCTATGCATAGTACCATAGCCTCACTCATCAAATTTTATCATCTCCTCAGATTATCTCTTATTTTCAACAATTATATTTACGGCAGTCAGATTTAGATCTTGACCATTATTTAATTTAATACAAATATGCCTGGGCTGAGTTGCTCATGGTATATAAAAATCAAAGCACTTGGGCTTGGGGAAAGATTTGGAGTTTACTCTGTTGATATTGTCTTCTCTAAGCAAAACTTGGCCAGGCCCAAACATACTTTTTAATTGAATCATGGCCTTGAAGCAGCTAGCCTATTTCCGAACAAACATTTTTGCCTTGTACTCCACTTATTTAGCATCCTATTAACAGATTAGGCACAAGGACAATCTTCCAAAAAATAATTTATCAGCAACAATGACTAAAATTATGTGCGGTTAACACATAATAAAATTAACAATTTGTATATACCTCTTTTATCCAACAGCTTCCATCATTTTATGTATGGGCAATATATATAACGGTAAAATATAGACTTCTTCTGAGATCCACGTCTAAGTTCGAAATTCAGTGCCCACATTAAAAAAAGGAGGGCTCAAATACTTTATGCTCCAATTGTACTCTAACATCTTCATCTTCAATTTCAAAGTTCAAACAAATGATCTGAACCGCTCAACATGATATCCACGTTAAAATATGATTAGAGACCAAATTTTATATTTTTTGGAAATTTTTTACTATCTTTTAAGATAGGTACAAAATCATTGTTTTTAGATGGTCCACAATTTTCTGAAAAACAGTGATTTTGTACCTATCTTAAAAAATAGTATAAAATTTCCAATTTAACGTGGATATCATATTAAAAAATAGTAAAAAGTAGTCAATTTAATGTGGATATCATCTTAAAAAATAGTAAAAAAAATAGTAAAAAGTTTTGATCTCGAAGCACAGTTTAACGTGGAAATCATATTTAGCAATTCAGATCTTTTGTATGGACTTTAAAATTGAAAATAAAAATGTTAGAGTACGATTGGGGCATGAAGGAATGGAGCATTTGAACCCTCCATTAAAAATGAGGTGAACATATTTTACATATCATTTCAGAGTTCAGCTAGTGTGATATGACTTATGAGTGTCATTTCAGTCCATATAACACCAACTCCAAAATCTATTGAATCGACTTCAAACGTTGAATCCAAACCGTTCAAACTGATCTACTTCATTAGTAGTGCGTTTACATGCAAAATTTATAATTTTTCGAACTTATTAAGTATCAAGTCAAGTGGTCAAATGTGGGAGTTTTAAAGTTAATTTTAATGCATTCATTTTTCAACATTTTGACCGCTTGACTTGATACTAAAATAACTCAAAAATATTTTTTTTTGGATGTAAACACATCACTCATAAAGTAAATTAGTTTAAACGGTTTGGATTAGTCGTTTGAAGTCTATCTAATAAATTTGAGATTTGGTGTCATATGACTGTGACGTCATACTGATACGTCAAAAGGGTATATGTAAAAAGCTTTATCCTCAAATACACTTTCGGCTCAGATTGCAAGTATACAATCCTACCGTGTAGTATATTATCGGGTATCGAACCACAAGGAGTAAGATAAATACTTAAATTTCAACCTTAGATGATAAATTTCAGAAAAGAAAGAAAGTAAAGTGCAATAAAGTAAATTTGGGGGGTTTTTACTAAAAATCCTAATTGTTGGGTTCAATACCCAAAAAGGAGAGATTGTAACAATTTAAACTAAAACTAAAAATTAAAAGAGAGTTTTGGTTGCTTTTTCAAGGTTTGGAAGTCTAGGGGCATTCGGTCTACAATCCCTTGTTAATTCTATCTACTCGGTTTGTTTAAATTCATATTTGATTTTGACGAGGTTTCTAACTTATGTCGTCCTTGGAATAAATATTGATGCTATTATCTTGGGTGAACGGATTAATGTTCCTCAAATTCTAGGGTTTTTACACTGCCTAGCGGGATATTTAATACACATAATTCAAGACGAACATCAATATTTATTCTAAGAAAGCTTAAGAATGATTTATAACTTATGTTAGCCTATGAACAAATATTGATATAAATACTTTGGGTGAACAGATTAATGTTCCTCCGTTGTTAGGGCTGTCACTCACCTAATCGGGATTTTTAATACACATAATTCAAAGTATATATCAATATTTATTCTAAGGTGTCCTAATTAGGTTGTGATTTCTTCTCATCCTCCTAACCTTAATTTCTGAAAATCCGGTTTAGATATCAAATTTTTAATAAGATAAACTAAATCCTAAGATATATATTTATGATTTCAATTAGTACTTCCCTATCTTGACCAATGCCGGAATTTAATAAACTAAAGCGGAAAGACAAGACATAGCATGATTTCAAGCTACTTCAATTTACTAACCCTAACCAGGTGAACTATAAGTCAAGTACTAATGAAATTCATAAAGAATAATTCACAGAAATTAACAATCAAATCAAACAATCATAATAAAAACTAAGATCCGAGTAAGATAAAATTAAACAAGTTCATGCATAAGACCTAAACCCCTAGAGAGAAAACTAGTCTCTCATGGAGATGCAAGAATTCATCAAAAGATTAAAACAAAACATGGCTAAAACAAAGAGAAATTAAATAGAGAAATAGTTTACACCATTCTCTAGATGAAGAACCTTGATCTTGCCTTTGTTTGCTGTGAACTTCCCTTCTTCTTTCTTGATTCGCCTCCAAAAGATGAGAAATTTGGCTAAGTATGGATAGTAAGGTGGATTGGTAGTGGATGATCTTGGAAGGGAAAGTTGTAGCCCTTTTATAGGAGATGTAATGCTTATTCTGGAGCCAATGGACGTGGGGAGTCATTAGATACTTGCCCCACAAGTTTTCTCACGTTGTGCATTCTAATTTTGGCCCTTGGAACACGGCCAGGAGTGCCGAAAATAGAAAAACCGTCGAAAACGCTGTTTTTAGGCTGAATGCGACCTTAGTGCGTCTGCACGGGATTTTACATTCCGAATTTGGATTTCTTTCCTTCATGAAAGTTGTAGATCTTGTTGTCCTGGTTCCGTCAAGCTTTGATTCACCCAAATCGGAGTTCGTATGACCAAGTTATGGCCAAAATACGAACTGTGTGTCGGAAGCTGAAATTTCAATGCGGCCAGAGTGCGTCCGCACGGAACCTTAGTGCGTCCGCACTCAGCTCGGACTTTTCTGACTGGCTCTGAAATGTGCTGAATTCGTCTAAGTACTGGATGCGTCCGCACTGGACCTTAGTGCGTCCGCACTAGGCTCCAACTATGACCGTTTCAAGTTCGGGCGCTAATTTTGCGTGCTGCTACAGTGCGTCCGCACTAGGCTCGGACTTTTCCTGTGCGACCAGAGTGCGTCCGCATCGATATCCGTGCGTCCGCACGGATTTTGATGCACAGCTCATTATACCTTTTTAAAATTGGCGCGTGTCCAGAAATCCTTCTAAGTACTTAGTGCGGCCGTATTGCAATCTGTGCGTCCGCACTGGACATTTTTCTTCGTTTTTCTTCATTTCCTGCAAATTAAAGCTGAGCAAACGCAGTAACTTGATTCTAGGTGTATTCTATTCCCTTTATGTTCAAAATACAAGATATTTGGTGTTATTTCGTGATAAAAATCAGATCGAATATGTATATAATTTAGGTCTATCACATACTAGTCGGACTCATCATTCCATACTAAAAAAAAAGTTGTTGAATTTTGTGCCAAATTGAGCTGTGTTCTAGATCATAACATACTAAAATCAAGGGAATTTCATGTATTCTCCTTAAAAGCTTCAATATTACGTATTTTGCCCTCAAAAGTTTATAATATCATATATTTGTCCTTCAAAATTATAAAAAACTCACATATCTACCCATAATTAATTCTACAATATATTAACTATTTCTAAATGTAATTAAATATAATATTTGAGACTCTATAGATCATTATACCCTTATATCCTTCCCATTCTCATTCACTCTCTCCATTCATTATTTGAAATATGTTTGCTACTCCAGCCTAATTGGGTCAGTTTTGCTCGTTTTTATTCTTGTAGTTTGATCGCCTATAAAAGACTAAGGCACTAAGCTTATATGAACAATACATTTGAGATTTGAGAACAAAAAGTTAGTCATGACATATTATTGAGAACACAGACAACTAGATCAAGACAGCTACCCAGCTTCAGTCACTAGGAAAGTATCACCAAAGAGTAAAAGCATCCTTTCAAGCACTAACATGCCAATTCCATTACCAGTACAAAATGTTGAAGAGACCATATACAAAGAAGGTGGCCTATATAATACATTAGTTATCCAAAAACTGAATAACAAAACGACTAATCTCATGTGATCCAGATAATTTGAAAAAAAAAAAAATCAAAGAATAGGAAATTGGGCCTATCAAGCTGATGCATTCTATGAATTGCCTTCTCCACCAAACAACCATGGATTTTGAAAAGATTTCTCAAATCAATAATAATCAAGAAAGTAGATCATTGAAGAATATTTTGAAAAGTGTTATAGGTCACGACATCAGGCTCAAGCCCTTTGGAAATCATGACATCTAGAAAATGCAATGCCTTCTCAATTTCACCCTTCTTGCACAGCCCCTTTATAAGAGTGTTGTAGGTCACAACATTAGGTTCATGCACTTTGGAAACCATGACATCTAGAAAATCCAATGCCTTCTCAATTTCACCTTTCTTGCACAGCCCAGCTGTAAGAGTGCTATAGGTCACGACATCAGGCTCATGCCCTTTGGAAACCATGACATGTAGAAACTCCAATGCCTTCTCAATTTCACCTTTCTTGCACAGCCCATCTATAAGAGTACTATAGGTCACGACATCAGGCTCATGCCCTTTGGAAACCATGACATCTAGAAAATTCAATGCCTCCTCAATTTCACCTTTCTTGCATAGCCCATTTATAAGAATGTTATACGAGACTACATTGGGTATATAACCCAGCTTGGGCATTTTGTCGAGCACCACAATTGCGGCCTCACCAGTTCTTTTTCCCCAACAGAGATGTTTCAGTATTGGACTGAAGATCACGGGATTAGCTCTGTGACCCTCTTTGAGAAACCATCCCAGAAAACCAAACATTAGGCTGACCAGATTCGTTCGAGCACAACAGTCCATCATGGTCGCATAGGTATGTTCATCAGGACAGAGTCCTTCAGCCTGGGTTAAGCGGGTGAAGAGTAAAAAGACAGTGGGGTAAGGGTTCCTTAATGTTTTGGTGTAGGCGGCAAGATGCTGATTTAATTGACGGATGCCTCTTTCTAATATATCTAACAAGGTTGAGCTTCGCTTCCAATAAGCCGCTCAGCGATGAAACAAAATGAGAAATTAGAAAACGAACAAACCATGGAAGAGAACGGGAAATTTTACAAAATGACCTACCTTTGAAAAAAGTTTGACAAAATATCCTCTCTCTAAATTTTTTGTCAAAATAACTCTGTGGGTCCCATATTCTCTTTCCTTCCTCTCCCTCTCTATCTCCAAATTACCCTCTCTCCATTTATGGTAATTATTACCGAAATTTTTATATATAAGAAAATAAATTAAAAAATATTAAAAATGAGAAACTGCTCCTGGAATTTCGAAAAATAAGAAGGCAGGTATATGCCATGGCGTCCCACTGGGACGCCATGGCATACTCCAGCCAGTCAGAAAAAAAAGGAAAAAAAAAATTATAAATACGGGACGCCATGGCATATCCCGACCCGGGAAAAAAAAAAAAAAAATAGGGACGCCATGGCATATCCCGACCAGGGGAAAAAACGTAAAAAAAAAAAAAAATTTAAAAAACGGGACGCCATGGCATACTCCGGCCCTAAAAATAATTAAAAAAAAATCAATTTTTTTTCTGCTGTGTTCAGTTAGAAATCCAATAATTTTGATCAGATTCAAAATTCATTTTAGAGAAAATGGCTACATAGATTTTTGTGTTCTTTATATCAAAATAAAAATATGAAAGTCTAGTTTCCAGATAAGATAATTTCTCTATACAAAAATATTACAGATTGGTACAGTTTTAGCGATTAATTGACAGAGGTCAGAATTCAGAAAAGCTGAAATTCGAGTGAGCAGTCCTATAATTTTGACCAGATCAAAATTCAATTTAGAAAAAATGGCTACATGAATTTTTGTGTTCTTTATATCAAAATAAAGGTATGAAAGTTTAGTTTTAAGATAATATAATTTCTCTATACAAAAATATTACAGATTGGTACAGTTTTAGCGATTAATTGACAGAGGTCAGAATTCAGAAAAGCTGAAATTCCAGTCAGAAATCCAATAATTCTGATCAGATTCAAAATTCATTTTAGAGAAATTGGCTACATGGATTTTTGTGTTATTTATATCAAAATAAAGGTATGAAAGTCTAGTTTTCAGATAATATAATTTCTCTATACAAAAATATTACAGATTGGTACAGTTTTAGCGATTAATTGACAGAGGTCAGAATTCAGAAAAGCTGAAATTCCAGTGAGCAGTCCAATAATTTTGATCAGATTCAAAATTCAATTTAGAGAAAATGGCTCCATGTATTTTTGTGTTCTTTATATCAAAATAAAGGTATGAAAGTATAGTTTTCAGATAATATAATTTTCCTATATAAAAATATTATAGATTGATACAGTTTTAGCGATTAATTGACAGAGGTCAGAATTATTGGATTTCTGACTGGAATTTCAGCTTTTCTGAATTCTGACCTCTGTCAATTAATCGCTAAAACTGTACCAATCTGTAATATTTTTGTATAGAGAAATTATATTATCTGAAAACTAAACTTTCATACCTTTATTTTTATATAAAGAACACAAAAATTCATGTAGCCATTTTTTCTAAATTGAATTTTGAATCTGGTCAAAATTATAGGACTGCTCACTGGAATTTCAGCTTTTCTGAATTCTGACCTCTGTCAATTAATCGCTAAAACTGTACCAATCTGTAATATTTTTGTATAGAGAAATTATATTATCTGGAAACTAGACTTTCATACCTTTATTTTGATATAAAGAACACAAAAATCCATGTAGCCATTTTCTCTAAAATGAATTTTGAATCTGATCAAAATTATTAGATTTCTAACTGAACACAGCAGAAAAAAAAATTGATTTTTATTTTATTTTTTTTAGGGCCGGAGTATGCCATGGCGTCCCGTTTTTTAATTTTTTTTTTTTTTTTTTTTTTATACGTTTTTTCCCCTGGTCGGGATATGCCATGGCGTCCCTATTTTTTTTTTTTTTCTGGGTCGGGATATGCCATGGCGTCCCGTATTTTTAAATTTTTCTTTTTTTTTCCTTTTTTTTCTGACTGGCTGGAGTATGGGACGCCATGGCATATACCTGCCTTCTTATTTTTCGAAATTACAGGAACAGTTTCTCATTTTTAATATTTTTTTAATTTATTTTCTTATATATAAAAATTTCGGTAATTATTAAGTATAATCATTTTCTATTTTATTTCTTTGATGTTATAATTGACTGTAATTGTTATAAACGTATTATTTTTTTGACTCTATATTTCTTTGTTATTTGCTGTCCCGCTATTTGATAAATGAAAATACATTTTAGAGCCATAAATTTTTTTTTGGAGAAAAGTCATTGGGCATATATTACAAATAGGAAACAGTCTTACAGGCGGAGTGAATTACATGAGCTCTATATCTGCACCACTATTATACAAATCCTAACAAACCTGATGTAGCTAATTTATACAAATGGGGGGGAGTATGTAAGAAACAGTGAGCCATGCGGGCTACGAATTCGTATCCTCTGCATTAACTCAAAAAAAATCTTTTGAGTTAATGCACCTGGACTGTCTGATCTGCTTTAAAGAGTCCCTACGTGACCGGATTGGCTCCGTTTAAAATTTGACAGCCGAAATGCATTAACTCAAGATGCTCTTTTAAATTAATGCAGACGATGTGGACTTGCTGCTGCTGTTATATCAGAGTTCTTCTTGACTTTGTATACGCTCATCAGATTGTATTAATCCGAAATTCATCTCTGCTTGCAGTTTGAGAAGCTGTTGCCTTTGGTCGTCTTGTCCTTGTTTGCTCATGTTTAGCGTAGAAATTAATAAAAGAAAAAGAAGGGATTTTGGGAGATGAGAGACGGAAAAAGGGTCAGAGTAAACTAAGGGGAAAGAGAATTTTTACGCTGGTGGGACCCACAGGGTCATTTTGACAAAGAATTTGGAGAGGGGATATTTTGTCCAACTTTTTTCAAAGATAAGTCATTTTGTAAAATTCCCCAAAGAGAACTATGGGAGATAATTTCGGCTCGTTGGGCTGACAACTAACATGGGCTTTTTTTATATTTTTTATAATATAATCTATGTTAGTGGGCCTTGCCCCTGGCCTTCGAAAAAAACATGGGCTTTTTTAAATTTGCTTTGATTGATCAATTTATCTCGTCCGTAAAACCGTAACTCGTGTTTCGTATGATCTCTCCTTGATAAACAAAAATAACACGACACGTAGCGTGAATCGGTTTGAACACATCACGTGCCATGGCACAGAATAACACATGACACAAATCACGGCATAACGCATGAATATATCATGGTACGGGAAAGTCACGAATAGACATGTGTAATAATATTTCTTAGATTATGATAAGGCGACTTGTATTGAAAATTTGAAATCTATTTTATAACATATGAGTAGGTTAGAATGTATTATTAGTTTTGTGTTCTATTTATGCTTCATATTTTTATTATTATTTTTAAATTTTAATCAGTCAATTCGAACTATTCAACATGATTTTTATATTAAAATGTGTTTAGAAATCAAATTTTATATTATTTTGAAAAAAAATTTACTAAATTTTTAGATAGGCATAAAGTCAGTACTGTTTTGGATGATCCAGAATCATCTAAAGTGATTTTGTATCTATCTAAAAAATAGTAAAAATGTTTCAAAAAACCTAAAACTGCAAATAAAATTCTGATTTTCTGATTAAATTTTTCGGATTAAATTCACGATTGTAATTTTTTTATCATAATATTTTTGTATTTATCAGAAGTGACTTTTGAACGGAGTCAATAACTCAAATTCAAAAAAAAAAATTCCAATGACACACAAACAAATATTTTAATTTATCTTACAACTCCAAAAAATCTGGCCTGAAAAATATTGATATGAATTATTTGTCGCAGTCTTTCTAATAAATCAAATTATAGTATTTCATCTATTTTCAAAGAATATATAAAATATTTCTAATATTTTAATACAAAAAATAAATAAATTATAAGGAAACCATTAATTTATCATTTATATAGCCTCACGAACACATTCCTATTAATAGTTATTCACTGTTACTATTAAGGAAACCATTAATTTATCATTTATTGTCGTCACACCACTAGGCTCCAGAGGAACACTGCTCGAAAGGGTGGAAGTAGTAAATACAATATTAAATAATCAAACAAGAACATGGATACCGAGATTTTTATTAATACCCTAAAAAAATATATATATATCAAATATGTCCTCATTTCGGAAAAAAATTTAAATATGCCCCAACCGCCCCTTCATGGGGCGGTTCACCCTACCAGCCAAACCGCCCCCCCATAGGGCGGTCAACCAGGCCAAGCAAACCGCCCCCCCATGGGGCGGTCCACTGTAAAAATTATAAAAATCCGAATTATGCGCACTCTCTCCCTCACATTTCATTTTTACTCTCGCCCCGCCTCTCGCTCTTTACTGTGCTCCGCAGGTATTTTTTTTATATTTTTATTTTATTATTATTATTATTATTATTACTATTTATGTTAATGTTTATTACTATTGATTGTTACTGTTGATTACTGTTTATTACTGTGTATTACTGTTGATTACTGTGCATTACTGTTGATTACTGTAGATTACTGTTTATACTGTTGATTACTGTTTATTACTGTTTATTACTGTTTATTACTGTAGATTACTGTTGATTACTGTTGATTACTGTTTATTACTGTTCATTATTATCGTTCATTATTAATGTTCATTATTTATTATTATTTTTGTAATAGTTTTTTTTATATATAATTTTAATTGTTGTTGTTTACTAATAATTTAATTGTTTATTATTATTTTGTAAGTGATAAAAGTTTGTTTATTAATGTAGTTATCAAAATGTTGGTTACACTGCATGTTGGCGGGAAGTTCGTGGTGGGTGTGGAGGGAGTATATTACACGAAAGATCCAACCCACGGCTTTGAGGTTAATGAAAACACCTCATTTCTGGAACTTAAGCAAAAGGTATTTGAAAGGATTGGTGTAAACAACAACCGGTATGACATAGATTTAGTTACTCGGGTTGACACAGGAAGGGATAGACCTTACTATGTAAAGTATCCAATAACAGATGAGGATGGTTGGAGATGTGTTTATAATAGTTTTCAATCTACGGGTACCCCGATAATGGAGTTATATTCCAGAAGGGTCCTACGTCGGTCCGGGGTTGGACCTTCTATGGACAATACAGGTCATGATAGCCCGGTGCAGCAGCACTCGGGTTTTGACCACTCGGGTTATGACAACTCGGGTGACCCAAACTTGGGTCATGCACCACCCGTTCATACTGATTACACCGATGATTATACCGTTGATTATACCACTGATTATACCACCGACCTACCACCACCGCCGCCGCCTCCTATTCAACCCGTAATCCAAGCCATATTTCCTTCTGTACCACCGTCCGTACCTATACTTGTATCTGTTATTGTTCCCCGGAGAGATGCTATGCTGGAGGCTGAAGGGGTTAATCCAAGCATGTCGGATACGACCAATGGGTTGCAGATACATTTAAAATTGGATGCAGAAGGAAGAAGCCGAGAAGGCTGGAAGAGAGATGTTCAAAGAGTTTGCCAAGGTATGTATATTTTAGATGAAATTTTAATAAACTAATTACTTATATTTTTCTAATCTGAAAATTTATTTCTGTGTAGTATTGTCCGAAGGCAAATTTGTACTTACTCAAGGTGGTGAAAAATAATCCGAGAGATCTGCAAGAACCACCCGCATATGAGAAAATATTTCAAGCAAAAGATGGAGGTTGAAGATGGGGAATAATGACAACAAATGGGTCCGAGTCCTTGAATGTTGTTTTCAAGCAGAGCCGAATGTTGCCCGTGGCAACCATTGTGGAGGACACTTTCTACAAGCTAAATGCATGGTTCGTTGACCGGCGTGTTAAAGCACGAGAATTACTCGTCAGGAACCAGACGTTTTCAACAAGGGTGGAGGGCAAACTACGTAAACATAGGGAGAGGGTTCAGTTATGACCGTTGTCCCATATGGGGATCGCACCTTGGAATTCGAAGTGCACTCTCCGAATGAGTATGTTCCAACCAGCCGTAGAGCAGATGGGACTATGGAGTTTATTAAAAGACCATACAAGTATGTTGTCATTATCGGAGAGGGCAATACTGTAACATGTACATGCCAATGAATCTAACTAGCTCACCTACCTTGTTCTCATGTTATGGCGGTGTGCCGAATGAGAAACTTCCGTGAGGATGATTTTGTCGCCGACATGTACCGTACCGATTACCTTGCGAGTACTTGGGGTGCATCTTTCCATCCTTATCCCAACTAGCATGCCTGGCCAGCCTACGTTGGGGATGAACTCAACCCACCCAAGAAGATCAGGTTAGGGAGAATACTTTGTATATGCACTGACCATCTTTTTAATATAGTTATTTAACTTCTTTTTATATCAGAAAAGGGAGAAGGCCCCACAATCTTGCTGTAATGACAATGGATCAGATGCAGGGTAGGCGAATGGGACATCAGGCTCGCCGTTCAACTTGTGACAGGCAGCGAGCAGGTACATTTCATTTTGTATTTTATAATTCATTTTATATTTTACGATTTTAATAACATATCATTTTTGGTGAACTGGAATGCAGATGTCATCAACGAAGCCAACGAAAGAGAAAATGCTAGAGTTGTTGCTGAGGCCACCGGTAGCGGTAGTAGTCATGCAGAGGCATCCGGTAGCGGTAGTAGTATCGCACAACAGACTGGAAGCAGATCCAGAACTCGTCGACTTCTAAATTTGTTCGGTCGTCGTCGCTGAGTTTGTGAACTGATTTAATTCGTAGTTTGTAACTATTTTATATGCTTCAGTCTACAACATAAATCATTAATAATTAGTACTATAAAATTTCCTTATAAAAATATACATCTTAAATATATATATATATATAGAGTCCGGCTAGCGTCCAAACGTTTTGATAGAGGCCTATATCCAAACGGTCCATTTTTGCGATTTCAAAGTTTCAAAAGTCGATCTGAAGCGCTCAACATGTTTGGAATATTAAAATGTGCTTGGAAACTAAATTTTAAATTTTTTGGAATTTTTTTGTTATTTTTTTAGAATTTTTGAAAATCATTGTTTTGATATGGAAAAAAAATAATAAAAAATTCATCAAAACAACGATTTTCAAAAATTCTAAAAAAATAGCAAAAAAATTCCAAAAAATGTAAAATTTAGTTTCCAAGCACATTTTAATATTCCAAACATGTTTAGCTCTTTAGATTGACTTTTGGAACTTTGAAATCGCAAAAATGGACCGTTTGGATATAGGCCTCTATCCAAAGGTTTGGACGCTAGCCGGACTCTATATATATATATATATCAACGCTAATTTTCTTATAAAAATATATACCTTATTTACAAACAACAATACATCTTAAAAATATATAAAATTTGAAAAAAAAAAGGGAACCGCCCCACCTCTGGCGGTTGGCTAGAGGCAGTGGACCGCCCCCCAATGGAGCGGTTAGGGCATATTTAAAAAAAATTCAAAGTAGGGACATATTTGATATATATATATATATATATATATATATATAGAGAGAGAGAGAGAGAGAGAGAGATGGGCTATGGTGCATTGCAATGCATAGGCACCCTTGTGCATTGGACCATAAATCACCCATTCAAAGTCCAAATGACCGATCCAAACCGTTCATCTTGTTCTCCATATTAATATGTGCTTGGAGACCAAATTTACATTTTTTGGATTTTTTTTTACCATTTATTAAGCCACTTTGAAAATCGCTGATCCATTGGTCCAGAATTTTTCACTGTTTCGGAGCTGTGACCATTGAATCAGCGATTTTCAAAGTGACTTAATAAATAGTAAAAAAATTCCAAAAAATGTAAAATTTGGTCTCCAAGTACATATTAATATGGAGAACAAGATGAACGGTTTGGATCGGCCATTTGGACTTTGAATCGGTGATTTATGGTCCAATGCACAAGGGTGCCTATGCATTGCAATGCACCATAGCCCATCTCTCTCTCTCTCTCTATATATATATATATATATATATATAGAGTAGAACTAGGGTGCTCCTAAGCTCACCAAGCCCTTCCGTGAGCGCGACTCTAAAACCTATCAAATTGACTTCAAACGACATTTCCAAACCGTTAGATGTTCAATCTATATTAAAATGTGCTTGGAGACCAAATTTTACATTTTTTGGAATTTTTTTACTATTTATTAAGATGGTTTGAAAATCGCTGTTTTCCAATGGTGCAGAATTTTAATAAAAACAGCGATTTTCAAACCATCTTAATAAATAGTAAAAAAATTTCAAAAAATGTAAAATTTGGTCTCCAAGCACATTTTAATATAGATTGAACATCTAACGGTTTGAAAATGTCGTTTGAAGTCAATTCGATAGGTTTTAGAGTCGCGCTCACGAAGGACTTGGTGAGCTTAGGAGCACCTAGTTCTACTCTATATATATATATATATATATTTTTAGGGTATTAATAAAAATGTCGGACATGGATAGGACGCCAAATGGATATTTTGTATGGCTAACACACACTTCTTCATTTTTTAGCAATTAAAAAATTATTTTAAAATAAGAGGGGTTAATATTTTGTACCGAAAATGTGGTCAGGTACTTGCTAATTTTGAAAGAAAAAAAACATCAACCCCTTTCTGTACCGGAAATTTAGTCCGGTACACATCAAGCACAACAACAAACATAATAATAGTAACACACAGGAGGGTTCAAATGCATTATGTCTTACTTCAATATGCTTCATATGTTATATCTTTATTTTTAAAGTCTAAACTGTCAATCTGAACAGCTCAACATGATTTCTATAATAAAATTTGTTTGGAGACCAAATTTGATTATTTTTTGGAAATTTTGTATTATTTTTTAAGATACGTACAAAATCACTGTTTTTAGACATATCTAAAAAAGTAGTAAATAATCTTCAAAAAATATAAAATTTGATCTTCAAGTATATTTTAATATTGATATCATATTGAACGGTTCATAAATGAAGTTAATCATGTTTTCTTGTTTGAAGCTCATCTTAAATGTTGACCTTGATCTGGCTTCATAATACTTTTATCTCATTTCAAATGGACTGCACCAATTCTTTGTATTGTTTTAATATACTTAGTTCGTGACTGTGTGATCCGTCCGTTTGAAATTTATAAAAAATCTGATCTGTCTTGGAGCTAGGGGTGTAAACGGATCAGATATTATCCGGCTTTGTCCGGATCTGAATCCGGAAAATTACTTAAATTATCCGATCTGTATCCGTATCTGAGACTATCCGTATCCGTATCCGTATCTGAAAAATTATAATGGATAAGGATACGGTAAAATTTTTAACTATCCGTATCCAACCGTTTACACTCCTAAACACGACAAATGTACTCTATGTTCTTAAATTGATTTATTAAATTGGATATACATACTAATACTTTATTAAACTGCATATTCATATATATTCTAATGAACAATAAAACACTATGATATAATTAGTGACTAATATTTTGATAATATGATATATGTTTTGTAACCAACAAACTTATTATGAAAAATATTAGATCCAATTTATGAATGAAAAATTATATTTAGATGTTATTATTTACTAGAATGTACATTTTTTTTTGATTAAAATATAAGAGTCTGGCTACTAGAATGTACATTAATAATTTATTTTAATTATCCGAATTATATTTTTATCCGTATTCGTATCCATCCAATATCCGATCCGTATTCGTATCCATCCAATATTCGATCCGTATCCGTATCTGAAACTATCTGTATTCGTATCCGTATCTGAAAAATTATAACAGATAAAAATACAGTTTAACCATGATTATATACACATTTGATCTAGTTTTTATCATAAAATAACTCCAATTATCATGTATTTTGAATATAAAAGGAATAAATTACACCTAGAATCAAGTTACTGCGGTAGTTTGGCTTTAAAATGCAGGAAAAGACGAAAAATGATGTAATTAGGGCTGAGTGCGGATCAACCACCCGCACTGAGATTCAGTGCGGACGCACTCAGTACTTAGCCGATTTTCCAGCCTCTCAGCGCAAGGATTTTTCCCGAGCGTAATGCGTCCGCACTCACACGCCAATGCGGGTCATCCATCCGCATTCGGTACTTGGTCGGATTTTCAGAAACTGCAGAAGCTCAGCAGTGCAGGTCCTTCACCCGCACTCCCCACCAGTGCGGACGCACTCAGAAGATTACGCAGGATTTTCGCCAAGTTAAATAAGGAAAGTTGAATCCAGTGCGGATCAACCATCCGCACTCACATCCAGTGCGGACGCACTGAACACGCAGACAGCCAAATTTACCCGGTTTCAACACTGTTTCTATTTTTGGCACTCCAAGGACACGTTTTAAGAAGCCAAAAAATAGCAATACTTGCCAGGAAAGAAATGTCAAAAAGAGCACCCACTAACTCCACCTTCTAGCCTCTAAATTGGGTATGATCTCTTGCTATAAAAAGGGCTAGAACTTTCCCTTCCACTATCCAATCATCCATTAATCCACTATCCATCCACAATCCACTACCATTCTCTCTCAACACACACAACTCAGCCATATTTTCTGAAGAAGGTGAAGCTTTCAAGCAAGGAGAAGAAGGGTTTCTTGAGCAAGATTCGGCAAGATTGAGGTTCTAGTTTCAAAGGGTGTAATTATTCTTTATTTTATTTCCTCTTGTTATTTGCCAAACTTTGCCATGTTTCCCTCCAAGAGGGAGTAGTTCTCTCTCTAGGGGTTTAGGTCAATGCATGAACTTGTTTAATTATATTTTATTCGATTATTTGCTTTTATTATGATTGTTTTATCGGATTTAATTGTTAATTTCTGTGATTTAAATAATTTGTGTTAAATACATAATTAGTACTTGAATTGTAGCATCTCGTTTTGGTTTCAAAAGAACCAAAATTGACTAGGATCAATAGGATAGTACCAAATTGTGAATGCAAATACCTTAGGTTTTAGATTAAGATTCTAACCAATCTAATCTAAGCCGGAACTACAGAAATTAAGGTTAGGGACTTGGTGAAGGACCTAACCGTGAAGTCAAACCCTAATTAGGACATCTCAAATCGAGTCGGATATTGGTATCATGGACTTAATTGAGAAGTACCAATATTCGAGGAGAGGAGAGACTAACAAGAGCTTATGGTCTAAGTAGCTAGGGTGAAGGACCTAACCGTGAAGTCCAAATTACTTAGACACGTTATTAATTCACGAAAGTGACCCTTAATGACATATTAGGTTAGAAACCTCATTAAATCATACATGAATTTAAGCAAATACCGAATGAATAGAGTTAACAAGGGATTGTAGACCAAAGACCTCTAGATTCTCTAAACCTTGAAAACAAACCGACTTTTCTCTCTTTTACTTTTACTTTTAATTGTTTAAAACTCCTTTCGGGTATTGAAACCAACCTTAGGATTTTTACTACAAACCCCCCAATTTACTTTATTGCGCACTTTTCTTTCTTTTCTGAAATTTTTTATCTAAAGTTGAAAATTTAGTATTTATCTTACTCCTTGTGGTTCGATACCCGATAATATACTACACGGTAGGATTGTATACTTGCGATCTAAACCGAAAGTGTATTTGAGGATAAAGCTTTTTACATATACCCTTTTGACGTATCAAACCACTATTCCATCCGTATCCGACCGTTTACACTCCTACTTGGAGCCCACCGGATACATTAATTCGTATCCCCGTGTACCTAAGATGTAATAATTAAATCCGAATTGTTCCTTTAACCTGACACAAATTTCAAAATAGACTTTATATCGGATTGAATTTGATCCGACTGAAACTAATTTAGATCGTTCTTTAGTCTTTACTTTGCAATTCTGTAAGGTACCCGAGGAGATACAGATTCCCAGATACGTTGCGTGCCATCTGCAAAAGAAGGTGAGCAATATGAATTCGTATCCTCTGCATTAACCGAACGTGCGTTAATATATTTGGATTGTTCGATTTTGATCCACACTAATATTAAAGAACTATGTGTGTTATAGGTGTGGTATGGATTGACTCTGATTCTAATCAGACGGCTGAGATACATTAAACTTAAAAAATGTTTTTTTCAGTTAATGCAGAAGATGCGGACTCGATAATAATATAAAGAGAGTAAGGTTAAATTGTACATGTGAATTGGATCTTTTGTTAAAAACGGATGAAAAGCTGACGTACATGGAGATGCGTGTTAAAGAAAAGATATGGATATCTTTGTATACAAAGTTTTACGATACCAGGACCAGTGTTGTAAAAAACGGTCTTAACGGCCGATTAAACGGCCGTTTAATCGTTAACGGCGGCCAAACCGTTACGAATATACTAAACGGATGCCTGTTAGCGGATGAGAACGATTAATCGGCCGTTTATTCCGATTAATCGGCCGTTTATTCCGATTAATCGGCCGTTTATTCCGATTAATCGGCCGTTTATTCCGATTAATCGGCCGTTTATTCCGATTAATCGGCCATTTATTCCGATTAATCGGTCCAGAATTTTCAGATCAAGTGATTTTCTACCTATCTAAAAAATAGTAAAAAAATTCGAAAAAATGTAAAATTTGGTTTGCAAGTACATATTTATTTTATAATCATGTTGAACGGTTCAGATCGACCGTTAGGATTTTGAAAACTCAAATATTGAACCGTAGCAATGCCCAATCCGTGCTATGCATAGTACTGTAGCCTCACTCTTCTTCTATTATTTATATACCATATATTTTTCTTACTTACTAATGTAATTTTTTCAATTAGTACGACGTGTACATTTATGAAATTAAGTTGTTATCATAAACTAAGTTTAGTGATTTTATGTTGGAATGTTTCATTTATTTCAAATAATATGTTATTAGTATTTGAAAAAACTTAATTCTCAAATTTATTTTTTCATTAAATAAATGTGTTACTTACACATGTAAAAATATTTATGTGTTAAGAAGAAATAAGCGTAGTGTCATGTTATAATAATAAAACTAAGTTAGATTAAGTTTATTTGATAAGTTTAATGAGTTCAATAAATTATTTTTAATAAATTATGATATATATACATAAATTTAATAAAAACGTTAAATTGTCCGCATAATTCCGATTAATCGGCCGCATACCGATTAATCGCTTGACGGTACCCCATCCGTCCGACGACCGCATACCGTTATTTACAACACTGACCAGGACCACATCAAACGATGTCTCAAAAGCTGATAGAAAAAATAGCCTTTTTTATTTATTTATTTATTCGACATAAAGGGATAGGATCCGATTAGTGAAATAAAATTGTCATGTTGTTTTAGTATGTGTATCGATCACGTAATGTAACTTGCGTGTCGCATGACGTGGTTGTCTATCATTATTTTAATCACGTCACGTAATTATTTTTTGTCAATATTAATTCTCAATTATAATTTATTTTATAATAGGTTATTTTTTGTTAGTATATTTTGTTATTATTTTTATGAACTAATTTAAAATTTGAAATCGATAATTTGTTTAATCATGTCATGTGTGGTCACGGCTTAATCATACGTGACATGATTGTATTCCACCATTTTAATTATGTCACGTAAAAATAATATACAATCATGTAACATGACATGACGTGACCAAGTCACACTGTGTTATTCACGTATATATTTTTTTCACTAGATATGAGGGTTAGATCAACTCAAAAAATTATGGACGGGATTAAAAAAATTAAAATAAAAGTAAAAAATCATACTTAATATCAATACAAATACATAAAAAATATAAGACTTATGGGCCACAATAATACAATTTTACAAATTTATGACCGTACAATATATTATTAAACCCATTTGCATAACCTAAATCCGCCTATGCATGATATGCTCTCATTAAGTTCGTAATTTAAGAATAATGCAATAAGATTTAAAATTTATGGCTCGAACATAATATAAACATAAATGAAATAAATTAAGAGGAGGGATCCAATTACACCTTTTTTGGTGACACATCATGACACCGTTTTTTATATAGGTCAATTTTGCGATTTCAAAATCCAAACAGTCGATCCGAACCGTTCAACATGATGGATATATTAAAATGTGCTTGGAGATCAAATTTTACATTTTTTTTGAATTTTTTTACTATTTATTAAGATGATTACAAAATCGCTGTTTTTCAATGGTCTAAAAACAATGATTTTTGTAACCATCTTAATAAATAGCAAAAAAATTCAAAAAAAATGTAAAATTTGATCTCCAAGCACATTTTAATATATTTATCATGTTGAACGGTTTGAATCGACTATTTGGACTTTGAAAATAATAGGTGTCAAAGTGTATTACAAAAGGATCCCTCCTCATAAATTAAACCCATTTGCATAATTTATGAAATAAAATGAATAATAATACGGGAGTTTGATGAGATGATCTCGGACAGATCAGAAACGTCCAATCATATTGGCAGTACACATCTCTGACGTCACATAATTTTTGGATTTCAATCCGGACCGTCAGATCAGAATCCGGCCCAGGCCTCTAATGCACGGGGATTTTGAGATCGTGTTAGGATATAACGAACGGACCGCATTTGCTCAGATCTGAAATGAACGAACCTAGTCTGCCGCAGTCCATTTCAATTCGCTTAATTTAAAGGGTAGCAGACGCTCCAATTCCGGGGCAATATTGTCTTTTTCGTCCCAAGAAGAGGAACAGTATTACTTTCAAATGAGGTCTCTCTTCTAGGCGAGAGTATAGACTGAGAGAGAGTGAGAGAGAGAGAGAGAGAGAGAGATGGGTTCTTCCATTACCTTTTGTTTGCTGTGCTGTCTTATAGTGTGCAGTGGGGCAGTGCGGTTTAATGGAGGAGAGAAGAAGGCAAAGACTGGAGAGATCCATTCGGGAAATACAGAGATGGGTTGGCCTGGATATCTCTACACCAGAGCACAAGGCAGATGCACTCCCCAGTAAGCTTCTTCTTTTTTCCTGTTATTTAGTTGCATTTCTTCTATTCGCTTTAGTAAACTGATAATTTTTCTTTGTTTGGTCAATATAGTCTTTAGAGTAGAACTAAGGTGCTCTTAAGCTCACCAAGCCAAACCGTGAGCTTAACTCAAAAACCTATCAATCCGACTTCAACCGACATTCCCAAACCGTTAGATGTTCAATCTATATTAAAATGTGCTTGGAGACCAAATTTTTCATTTTTTAGAATTTTTTTACTATTTATTAAGCTGGTTTGAAAACCACTGTTTTTATTAAATTTCTGGAGCATTAAAAAACAGCGGTTTTCAAACCAACTTAATAAATAGTAAAAAAATTCCAAAAAATGAAAAATTTGGTCTCCAAGCACATTTTAATATAGATTGAACATCTAACGGTTTGGAAATGTCGTTTGAAGTCGGATTGATAGGTTTTTGAGTTAAGCTCACAAAGGGCTTGGTGAGCTTAAGAGCACCTTAGTTCTACTCTAGTGTTTAAAACTTTAAATCTTCTAATTTTGAAGTTAAGAGTTATAAATGTGGAAATTTTCTTATGGGGTAAATTAGTGGCATGGTCATACTGGTAATAAAAATTATATAGCTGAATTAAGGAATAATCAAGGTTTTATTAATACAGATACTGGAGCAGTGGGTCAGAAGCCTGGCCTAACATAGTACCAAGAGAAGCTGCAATTTCGAAGGTGTTCGGGTCGCGGGTTCTGGAAAGGTATGAACCGGGTCTAACCCTGTTCGATGCCACACGGAGAAGTGATGATGTCGGTGGCAGCTCATTTGCTAAACTTGTCAAGCATGCTAGTGCTGCGTTGCTTAACGCTTATGCAAGAGACGGATTTCCCTATGATTCTTGGGAGGTATTGTGAAAATCAAAATTCGACATCTTTCAATGTTAATTCATTAAAAGTCACTAGAAAATTGAGAGAATAATTGTCAGAAAATCATACTTTGGGACCGATGCTTTAATACCTTTTCTTTGGATAAAGGCTTTGAATCTCATACTAAAAAAAAAAACCTTCATCATGAATAGGCACTTGTAGGTTTGAAAAGGGCAAATAGTAGACCTTGAATCTTGGAATTTCTGTTAATTTATGTTTTTTTGTTTTTATACCCTCCCTTAAAAATTAATTTTTTTCTGGTAAAAGAATCCTTAGCTGCAAATTTTAATGGTTGTTTTCAAGTTTGGTCCTGAAACTAACACTTGATCATAATGAAGATTTAGATTAAAATTACAAATGAGTGCCTAATCTTTTGATGTATAATAGGTGAAGACTTTATTGTTGGAAGCACTGATCTCAGAGGCGGCGGCAGAGACCCAGGCCGAGCGTTTTGAACAGGCAAACCTATCTTGTACTTGAAAATAGGCTAATTTAATTACCACTTTTGTAATTTTAGTCACTCTCCATGTGACTAGCTTAGCAGTTTATTTGGTAGATCAATGTTTCAATGATCAGTTGTTATGTTTAGTTTGGAAAGTTTGAATGGTAGGAGGAATGTACTACACTGGTAATACCACTCTCGAAATTATCTAATTGAAGCTCCTTAACTGAAAAAACATACATTTTTTTTATTATCAAAGAAAATATTAAATGATTTAGGTGCTTTAGCCTACTAGTTGTTCGCTATGTATGCTGCCTAGCATCTAGGAGCCACAACTGAAATCAAATGATTCAACTTGCAAACCTGAAGCAATTTTAGTTTTGAGTCTCTCATTTATACTGTCCATTATGATCAAATCTGAGGTCATTCAAACAACTATGAATCTGCTACTGATAGGTGTTGATTGGCCTGGCCAGTACAGGATGGGTTTCACATGTGTTTGTCCCTGTTTCTAAGATTCTTCACTTTGTAAATCTATAAATTTTTATAACAAATTTCTTGATTTGAGTAAATTCTTTACGTTTCAACTTGCTTGAATTATTGAAGACTTTCTATTTTGAAATATTTTCTACTTGCGCTGAAGATTTTAAATTGGAAGTTGCGAGTTAACTTGCTTATTATACTGGGCTAGCAAAATTAGGCTTATTTAATGACATACTACACTGATAATCTTTTGGTGTTCATTTGTAGCTCATTATTCATATATAGGTCTTAGATTAATCTTTATCTTAGGTTTATGAAACATGTCTTTATAGGTTAGTTGTTACATTTTTTATTCCTTTCTTCGATCGGAGCCTGATTACCAGAATAAAAAGAAAAGGATCGAGCAAAAATAAGTGAAAAAACCACTACAAGACTTGGCATGACTTGAAAAGGAAAGCAAAGATAAATAGGCATGCTGGTTACCATCTGATAATCATACAATTAATCTTTTGATGTAAAAGTTAAAAAATTAATATTTGTTAGATAATTTTTTCTTGAGATTGCAGTACGTTAAAATATGAAACCAGAGTCGGGCGATGTGAACCTAACCGGGTATAATACCATACAAGTGTGCCTAGAGAAGATTGACCCATCACATCTAGGGTAAAAATGGAGCACTAAAACCAACTTGAAGAGAAAAGCTTTGAAAGAAGGTGAACCAAAAGTAGGATACGGTTTGTTGATTTCTTGGAACAAGGCAGGGATAGGGATGGCATATTCTCTTTTAGCCCCAAAACTTTAAGGAACTGCAATATCTTTTTCTTGAATTTGTAGGTGAGATTCATATTTCCATTCCGTCTACATCCAAATTGAACGAATAATTAGTAAAGGTGGTGAAGCAAATCCAAAGGTTGTGGAGTTTGTTCCTCTCCAGTTTACCCCTCTATTTCTTTTCTAATGAAAAGAACCATTAATTATTTCAAAAAAAAAAAACAAAGAAATAGTTTACGTAGTTAAGTGCTTCTTTCTGTTTTTGCTTGATTAGAACGATGAATTTTACTGATAAATCTGTGTTGAATTTCTCATTGTTTGTATTGTTGTATTACATCGTAGCGGCATGTATTCATCTCATTGAACAATCTCTGTGTTGTAGTTTGAAATGGAGAAAATTAAAATCAATGTGTGTTCCCTATTTTCTTTCCTTTTGTTGACAGGAGAATATTTTCCATCCCATAGGTACCAGGAAATTGCTATATTATAAACTTTAACAACACAAAGCAACTTGGAAATTCCCTGCTTTTTGTAAAACATACATGTTTTCAATATAAAAGAGGATACTATATATAAAATCTGGCTAATATGCTACGCGTAGCATAGAGGGCCTTTGTGCTACGGCTCAATATTGAGTTTTCAAAATCTTAATGGTCGATCCGAACCGTTCAATATGATCTCCATATGAATATGTACTTGCAAACCAAATTTTACATTTTTTTTTTAAAATTACTATTTTTTCGGATAAGTAGAAAATCACTTGATCTGAAAATTTTGTACCATTTATATCAAGTGATTTTCTACTTATCTAAAAAAATAGTAAAAAAAAATCTAAAAAATGTAAAATTTGATTTGCAAGTATATATTCATATGGAGATCATGTTGAATGTTTCGGATTGACCGTTAGGATTTTGAGAACTCAAATATTGAGCCGTAGCACAGAGACCCTCTATGCTACGCGTAGCACCGTAGCCAACTCCACTGTATATATCCATTAATTGGTTCAAATTAATAGTTCTACACCCTGTCAACCATTGTTTAATATGATGACCAGAATGTTCAGTACTTAAATTTGAAGGCATAAACCCTAACCTACTTGCCAACCTCAATGTCAAATACTTAGCGTAACTCTTACACAGAATATGCCGAAAGAGAAAACTAACAAAAAATTTCAAAAAATAAATAATTAAATTGACCCCAATAGCAAGTCTCTTGTGTCAATGAAAACCCAAAAGCATATAAACTCATCCACACCATCCAACCCCCCCTTACCACTATCCTCAGCCTCACACAAAAACCATTAACCAAATCCATCCGTTGCCATTTCATGCCCCGTACAAACGCAACTAGATATATTCTCCAAGCCAAAAAACTTTGGAGAAATCTAGCTTCCTCACTCAACTCAAATTTATCGAGGTTCAAACGGTCAAAATCTCTCAAAAGGTTCAGAACAGTACTTGGTGCAAAGAGATCAAGATTTATTCATGCAAGGAGAGTACACCGACATGTTTACGTAGACGAATTGTACATGCAACCGGTAGCACCAGCATATGTCGAACAAGGAGAGATGACATCTCATAAGATGAAGACAAAGAATGTTATAAAGAAAAATGAAGCAAAAGATTACTGTTATATCGGTTGTTCCCCGTATGATAATAGTAATAATGCCTTCGGATCGAGTTCTAAAGGGGCATTCTCGGATCAGATGGAAGAGGTGGATATAAGAGCAGAGATTTTTATCAACAAGTTTAAAGAAGAGATGAGGCTACAGAGGCAACAATCATTCAACGAGTATCAAGAGATGCTTGCAAGAGGTGTTTAGATTTGAATTTATGATATGCACTATTTCTTTAGGTTTGGTTTGTGAGGTTTTTCCCATTTTATTTATTTATGCGTTAATTAGAACATGTTTATTTGGATTGGTTTCTTTCCTTTTTCAGTTGTAAATATAGTATGGGTGAAATATTAGATAAAGATATTGACAATGTTATTTTAACTTCGTACAATTATTTTTTTTTATTTTGACTCTGTTATCTGTTATGCATGAAGTCAAAACTGCGTTGCGGTCAATATCTTTGCTTGAAATATTAGAAAAAAAGAAAAAAAAATAAAACGGACCAGCCCCATGATATAAATATATAATGTGATAGGGCCATGTTCCACAGGCCCTTTACTTATTCTAAACTGGGTCATAAACGACTGGGATTCGGACCTCTCTAAGAGGCCAACCCGAAGTCATATGAAAAGCCCAAAGGTTCACTAAGCCGGGGCCCAATACAACGGCCCTAAAATCAGGTTCATGATAACCGACATACGGGATAGCCGTGGAAACGGCTAACTTAATACCCCGTTCTAGTAACGGCTGACATAACTATCCACGTTCTCCATAACTGCCCGAGATGGCAGTTATGGCTGGACTATATAAGGCAGTGATTCCCATGAACAAGGGGACACTTTTTCAATCAAGAGAGAGATCATACAGGATAGAGTCCGAATCTCTCACAATCCACCCCGAGTTCCTAACTCCACTTACATCTCGGCCTGCCATCCTTTGGCAGGACGAACCCAACTCAGCCCAACTTTCCATACGGCCTCATCTCCCGAGATAGGACGTATCATAATAGAACGCAAGAAAAAAAATGAGACTTATATATCAAATAGAGTGAGGCTTTGGTGTTATGCATAGAACGGATTGGTCCATACTACGGATTAATATTTTTATTTACAAAATTATAACGATCAATTCAAATCGTTGAACCATATAAATATGTACTTGTAAATTAAATTTTATCAAGTAGAATGAGACTATGGTATTATGCATAGCACGGTCAACATGATCTTCATATTAATATGTACTTGTAAACTAAATTTTATATTTTTTAGAATTTTTTACTTTTTTTTAGAATGATAGAAAATCACTGTTTTTGGATGGTCTAGAATTTTTAGATCAAGTGATTTTCAACCCATCTAAAAATATAGTAAAAAGAAAATTCTAAAATATATAACATTTAATTTACAAGTACATATTCATATAGATATTGAACGGTTCAAATGAAATTGTTAGACCTTTCAAACTAAAAATTAGACAAGAACAACGGAGCCGGATCGTTGACGTTGACACTAAAGAAATTAATGTTAATTTTACGAATAAGATTCAATTAATTTCGTAAAAGTTGTAAATTCCTCCAACTACAAGTAAAATAAATATAATAGATAATAATAAATAACGTGGTAATTTAGGTGGCTGGGATAATTTTCAAAAGAAATTAATTGGGTTTGGTCCAAAAGGTTTTGAACAAATTTTATCCAAAATTAGTTATAAATGATCTGCATTGTAATTCATGCAAATGGATTTAAAACTTAAAAAATTTAAACGGTCTTGTGAATCTCATCGCCTTTTTTATTTCGATGCCGATTGAATGGTTTAAATCTAACCTTGGATAAAACTTTGTCCAAAGACTTTTAGATCGAAACCCATCTGGCCTCGAATAAAACTTTATAGAGTGAGGCTATGGTAGTATGTATAGTGCATATTGGTCCGTCCTATGAACTCAAATTTTCAATTTAAAAGTCCTAACAGGTGATCCAAACTGTTTAACTTGGTCTCCATATGAATATGTACTGGTCTCCCATAGCCACACTATTTATTTCTTAAAAATTAAAACTTTAATTTCTTCTAATTTGAAAATAAAAAATTTAATCTCCTTTTTATTTATATTTTCTTTTCTTTCTAATTCGGAAGCAGATCCTTGAGCTTTCTGGTGAGATAATGTTGAATGAAAGAGTTAAAAAATTATGGACATAAAGGATGTCTTTCAAAATACAGAAAGAAAACATGAAATGTCACATAAAGGGCTAAATGGCCTATTACAAAGCCCAAATACCCATTTGAATCAAATTGCAATATGATATTAGAAAAGAAACATGTCGGCCTAAACAAAATTACATGATCCAAAATCATTTTCGGTGGATTTTAACAATATGTATTATGTTTGTGTAGTTGTTACTTGTTAGTGAAGCAGGCTTTGAAATAGAAATTTCATCCATGAAAAGAAATGTTTTGAATGTCATCTGATCTTAGGTAGGGCTTATTTGAATCTGGCTAATATGCTACAGGTAGCATAGAGAACTATAATAAATCTACTCTATATTCTTAAATTAATTTATTAAATTACATATATATACCAATGATTTATTAAACTGTATATACATATATATTCTGATTAACAATATAACACTATGATATGATTAGTAACTAATGTTTTGTAACCAACAAATTTATTATAAAAAATATTATATCTAATTTATGAATGAAAAATTTATATTTAAATGTTATTTTTTACTAGAATGTACATTAGTAATTTTTTTAATTATCCGAATTATATTCATATCCGTATTCGTATCCGTCCGATATCCAATCTGTATCCATATCCGTTTAATATCCGATCCGTATCCGTATCCGAGACTATTATCCGTATTCGTATCCGTGTCCAAAAAATTATAACGGATACAAATACGGTTTGACCACTATCCGATCCGTATCCGACCGTTTACCCCTAATAGAGGGCCTCCGTGCAACGGCTCAATATTTCAGTTTTCAAAATTCTAACGGTTGATCCGAACCGTTCAACATGATCTCCATATGAATATGTACTTGCAAACCAAATTTTATATTTTTTAGAACTTTTTTACTATTTTTTTAGATAGGTAGAAAATCACTTGATCTGACCCGTTGCACGGAAGCCCTCTATGCTACATGTAGCACCGTAGCCAACTCCAGCTTATTTATATTATTTTTTATTGTGTCAGACACAGTATAATACAATTGAGAAAAAACAAAAATTAAATATTACTGTGATAAATTGCTCTCCAAATATGACCACACAAAATATTTAACATTAATATTCACAAGTGTGCAATCGTCAAACTATTTTTTGTCAAATTCTTAGCTTATCTGGTTGGAACTTTATGAGAAAGTTGTAAGCTACAAACCTTTCCGTTGTGACGATTGTTTTCAACTCCAATTTCCTCATAGGTCATAGGTGTCATGTTGTGCCGTGATAAAATTTGGAAGGATGGTCACGGCACGTTAGTCACGTTTTGACTACACGTGACCGGTTTGTCACGTTTGGTTATATTTAACTATTTTTCTCATTATTTATATTAGTTTTTTCAAGATTCACCATTCAATCAAAGATTTAACGGTCATAATTACACATGACTCACGTGACTCGTGCTAAATTTTTGAAAGATGGTCATGTCACGTGAATGGTCACGGCACGGGACATGTGAGTCACGACACGTGACCGGCACACGTGTCGTGCCGTGACCGAAACGTATTGTACCGTGACGTATCCGGTCACGCCATGGCTTTTTTAAATGTCTGTCTGTTACTCCGCTCTTATTTGCTAGGAAAAAAATTATTGTGCCTATCCTTGACCGAAATTCTGAATCAGCCCGTGCTTGTACATGATTTTTCATGCGTAAGAAGAATTGAATTAATCATGTTAAAAACGAACGTTCTAAGTGTCAGGTGATTTTAATTTTACCGGAAATTATTAGCTAATAGCTACCCTCTTTGATTTGCAATTGGCAAGAGATTTATCAAATCTTTGACAACATATATAAGAATGTAATTTATAACACAACATATAATTTGTCTTATCTGAACCATTTTTAAATAACAATTTCAAGAAACTTTATTAATTAACAAAAAAATAAATTAAAATACATTTTTTTATAAGTTTGAAGAGTTAAATTAATCATTTTTAATAAATTAGGAGTATATGCACATAATTTAATGAAAACGCAAAATTGTTCGTAAAATTCCGATTAATCGGAAGCATAACAATTAATCACTTGGTTATACCCCGTCCGTCCGACGAGCACATACTGTTACACTGAACTTAACCGCTAAACATGATCTCCTTTCAAAAATCTACTTTGAGGCCAAATTTTACATTTAAAAAAAATACTTTTTTAAAAAATAAGTAAAAAACCACTACTTTTTAATGATCTATAATTTTAAATCAAGCAATTTTCTACCCAAAAAAATTGACATCCAAGATATATAACATTTCAACCAAAAAGTTTATTGGACCTGATTTGGTCGGATCCGACTCTGCTACTTTTCCTAGAAAAAAGCAGCGTTCTCCTTTTCCAAATCCAACAATTCAAAATTTTCCATTCGCGTATCTCGATAAAGAAATTTTTTCATACACAAATCTCAATAAATTCGAATGGTTTGATTTGAAAAAGGAGAACGCCGCTTTTCTTTCATAAAAGCAGCAGAGTCTATTTCGATCTGGTCCGGGGCAATCCCTTTTTTATAGTATATAGAACAGGTTTTGTTGACCCGCTAGCATGGACTCAATCCAACTTATAATTTGCACTGATCATCTGCCAAAATGTTATCCTTTGTTAAAATAATTTTTCTTTTGGAATTTTATAATGACACAGTGACACAGCATTATAGATCAACCTGACCTCATATGCTAGAAAGTTGAGGCTTGATGACCTAACTAGATTTTTGTTCTGAAGATAAAATATTTAATCCTACTTCACATAAAAAAAGGAAAAGAACTTTGGAAGGATAAATTTACTAACCCTATCCGATTCATTGCCAACCCTAGTTATGATAAAGGTTAATCTAATATATATAGGACTATTGACTAGTTAAGGACTGAATGGAGATATTGTTTATTGAGAGTAATTTAGCACGAGGCTTGTTATGATATCTTTATTATAATTTTTTGAAATTTAAAATATTATCTTTTTAAAATACAATGTTGATCCACTATAGTTAATATTGTATTTAATCAAGGCTCATTAATTTTTATATTTTCTAAGAAGTAGAATATTTTGGCAAAATCCAATATATATAGTACTATTTTTTTCTCTTTTTTTTCTCTTCAAACCTTTCTCTTATTCTTTGCAAATAAAATTCAACTACATGGGCTCATATGAGCACAGGTAGATTTAGGATTTTTGTCAGGAGGACAAAAAAGTAACTAATCGGATACTAAATAACAATTAAATAATGTTCTAATTTCTAATTTTCAGTTCTCTAACTTCTAATCATAATTACCAATCAGAATTCAAGAAATTTATTATAATTTTAACCTAAATTACAAATCAGAATTTCAGAAGAAGACAAATAAAATTATGTATGATGACAGACAAAGTTGATATGAACCTATAAATCTCTATAAAATTTCCAAAACCAGGAGTTCACATCATAAAAAACTCCTACAACTCGTCAGTTGTTTGATGCAATCATGTTGGTATATTTTAAATCAAACGTACCGAAAAACAAAACAAAAAAAGTTTTGTCATGATGTGATTCATTACAGACATACACAGGGGCAGACCCAGGTAGTCTCGGGGGGCAGCTGCCTCCCCTGGATTTTGAGTTTTAGTGAAAATCTATCGGTCCTGACCGACTTTGCTCTCCGCTGAAATTTTTTTTGCCCCTCTCTGGATGTTTGATTTGTAATTCGGATTAAATTTAGGGTTAAAATTGAAATAAATTTGTTAAATTTTGATTGATAATTAGAATTATAAGTTAGAGTATCAGAAATTACAATTCAAAGAATTGAAAAGTACAAGTTAAAGTATTATTTTTTATCGAGTACCCAATTAGTTAATGAATTTAAATCCGATTAGCTATATATTTAAACCTAATTCGATATCTCCCTCCCATGAATCCTGAATCCGTCCCTGGACATACAACTAAAGACAAAAAAAAATTCATATCATGTATGACCAGGTGAACAGCAAATTAATTTTCTTCCTTTGGCGGCGGCAACTTTTGAGATTGTGTATACATGGAGAAAACTGGAGAGAGTACTGGCCGTAGAGATGATAGGTACATCAGTACATGCAACGGTAGCTTATTACATATGATGATTATTAATTATCACCTTTTAACTGCTTTCTGGCTAAGCCCACTTTATATTTGGAAGAAGATTGTGATATGCTTGAGCTTGATAGTAGACTTGTTTTATATTATTTTTTGTTCATTCACATGTTTAATTGGTGTAACCTTTAATGCCTAAATAATGAATATGCACTTATATCAGAACATTGAGCTTTTTTCTTTTCTTTTTTCTTTTTTTTGTGAAGTTGGAGATCAAACTATTCAACTATATTAATATTTATAAGTTATCTTTGTCTGAATTTCAAACCTGTAATTACCCACATAGAAGACATTGCTTTTGTCACCAGATTAAATGTTGTTTTTCCAAAACACTTTGCTAATTAAATGTGTTCCGGTAAATATAAAAATATTTTTTTCAACTTATTACAAAACTTAGTTATCTTTTTGAAAGTTCAACAAAATGCTGATCATTATAATCTTTTAAGTGCTTTCTGTCTAAGCCTACTTTATTTATGGAGGAAAATTGTGACATGCTCGAGCTTGACAGTAGAGTTGTTTTATATTATTTTTTCTTTAGTCACATGTTTAATTGGTGTTTCAGAAATAGGACCTTCATTGCAAAAATATGACAAAAAAAGACAAGTGTCTCTTTTCTGAACAAAGAAAATATGACAAAAAAAATATTTAATTTTCTTTAATCAGAAATAGACAAGTGTCTGTTTTGAATAGAAGAGAAGCAGCCGTACAACAGTGTAAGAGGACTGAGTGAATAAAGCATGGATGGTTGAACTTGAACTCAAACAACAGGCCGCAAACATAGACTCCACAGTCCACACAAAGTCTCCATGAATCAATCGCTGCAATAAAGTGGCTTCAAGTTGTTATTCTTTTGCCCTTTTCCACAACCTTTTTCTAAAGATGTTATAGAAAGGATTAGAGTGGAAAAACTTGCCCCGTGATTAACATGCTGTACTTTAGTCTCATTCTGTACCGTGCGTGCTGTAACTAAATTAAATTTTCACGTATCGTGTTGTGCCGTGATCAAAATATTAAGGGGTGGTCATGGCACGTGAATGATCACACCGTGTCAAAACGTGTCGTGACTCGCGTGACCATTTAATTATAATTTAAGTTAGTTTATTCAAGATTCACCATTTGGTCAAGATCTAATGGTTCCAATTACACGTGACTCGTGTGACCATGTGTCGTGTCATGTTGTGACTAGATTTTTCGTGTGACGTGCCGTGCCAAATTTTCTAAAGATGGTCACGGCACGCATATGGTCGTCATGACACGTAAAGGATGTTTCTTCATTAAAGAATGTGTTATTTATGTTGAATTAAGATCTGATAAGTTACTTGACCCAGTCAGGTTAGATTTGAACAGTTCAATATGAGTTCACACGAATCTTAAAGTGACCCATATATTTGAAATAGGCCTTAGTTCTTTTTGGCTCGGCTGGGACTCATTTTATCCCCTGTAGTATTGTATATCGTCAGTTGCTTTTCATGATCGTGCTTAAGGAGCGATAATAACGGATCATCTTAGTTGCGCTTTCAAGTCTTGTACGCTAAAGACATAATACACTTAAGAACAATGTTTCACACAATCTAGGTAATTTAATTTCAATTTGATTTATATTAATTAATTTCTTAACTATTCGAATTTTCTAAATTTTTACCTCAACAATAATTCCAATGGTAATTAGTATACATTAATTATTATTATTATTATTATTATTATTATTAGTTCCACTAAACTGCATCGAATTATGTTATTATAAATTAATTAAAATATTCATTCATTTATGTTGCCGTGTATCATTAATTGTACAATAGGTGGCCATTTGGTGGAGACCTATATCGTTTACATGGTCTTAGTGGCCGCGTATCGCAAGTTTGAAATCGTTAGACTTGCTTTGTAGACTTGTAAACAAAAAAATTTAAATTATTTGGCCCACTTTTAAAGTTCCAATCCACTAAAATTGCATAAAAGTTGGAAAGCAACATCCCGGCTAATTCTTTTCCCATTATTTCACTTTGTTAATTACTTTAATTATAACGATTTTTATTATAGCAATTAAATTGGATGCATGGACCCTTCAATTTTAGAGTTCGTTTGGGTGAGCGAGAATAACTCTATTCTTATAATAGTATTTATTCTGAATACAAATCAATTTAAACAACTTGATAGCTATTCGGAACAGTTCAAAACATCGCTATTTCGCTAATCCAGAAAAAAGTTGGAATAACTCGAGTTACAAAGAAAATATATATAAAATAATAACTTTATTCATTCCATTCATCACTATTCTAAATGTTCAATCCAAACAACATTTTCGTTATTCTTAATAGCACCACATCAACACTATTCTCACACTCTTCCAAAAATCACTATTTTCATCTACTAATATCAAATAGTAGCTATTCTGTATAGCACCACATCAACACTATTCTCACACTCTTCTAAAAGTACATTAATTATGATGCGCTGACTGAAAACAATTGTAAATGAAAATGGATATAATTTAACAATATTTTTAATTTACTCATCATGTCAATATATTAATTTACATAACTTCTATTTCAAATAATTGTTGCAATATTGTATTTTTAAACCGCTTGTCATAAAGTAATTGAATTTCTCTATAATTTGAGTTTTTAATTTGTTCAATTAATTAATGAGTATTGATTATGTTGACATATTTAATGTAATAATAACTTTTCGAAATTAATATTATTTTTAAAAGAATTAAAAAAATTATGATAATAATATGAAATTTTATGTAAGGAATTCAGACAGTTGACGGAGATGACAGTACGATGGAGAGAACAGTAAATTTTAATTCAATTTTTATTGCTGCTGCTATGTTATATTTGATTCTACATTCAAATCAATGATAATATGAAGAATCAGCATTTGATTTAGTGGTAAAAACAATATTTTTATACGAAGAAGCTATTTGAAATTTTAATAAAGAATATTTATAAATATTAAATAATCAAGTGACTTTACCTTAAACTTTTACTTTAAAAAAAAATACCAAGCCCCAAAAGTAACAATCGGCCATATACCAAATATTATGCAACTTGTAAAAGAAAAGTATAATCAATACCAGCATGAAGAAAAACATTATTTCAAATACATAAAAAATATATAATCATATTTTAATACAGTTAATTAATATATAATTTTTTGTATATAAAAATATGGTAACTCGAAATTCAAAAGTTATTACTAAAGATAATTTGCTGACTTTAATTTCGGTATGTGAATGGAAATTTGACAGTGGCAACACAGCGGTAGAGGAGTGATTGAGTGAATACCGTTGACCAAGATTGCTATATTTTTAATTCAATTTTAAGAGTAGTAGCTAGGGTGTTTTTAAGTTCACAAAGTTTGTGAGCTTAATTTAAAATTTTATTAAATTGACTTTAAACGATGTATTCAAACATTTGAAACCGATCTACTTCACGAGTAATGCATTTACATATCAAATTTATAAATTTTTGAACTAATTTAGTATAAAGTCAAGCGGTAAAAAAAATATGGTTTATAAATTTAATTTTAATGTGTTCATTTTTCATTATTTTTTGACTGCTTGACTTTATATTAAATTAGTTCGAAAATGTAAAAACTTGACATGTAAACTCATCACTCGTGAAGTAGATCGGTATCAATGATTTGGATGCATCACTTGAAACCAATTCGATGGGTTTTTGAGTTAAGCTCACAAAGAAGCTTGGTGATCTTAAGAACACCCTAGTTCTACTCCAATTTTAATTCAATTTTTATTGCTGCTACTATGTTATACTTGATTCTACACTCAAATCAATGATAATATGAAGAATCAGCATTTTATTTCTTTGTACAAGAAGAAGCTATTTGAAATTTTAATAAAGAATATTTATAAATATTAAATAATTAAGTGACTTTACCTTAAATTTTTACTTAACACTCTGTTTGGATGGAGAGTAGAGGAAGAGAGGGAATGGAAAGAAAAGAAAATTTTCCATCGAATCGTATTTGGTTGACAAAATTATGTTGGAGGTGAAGGTTACAGGAGGAGAAATGTTTAACTTTGCATGATTATATTCAATAGAATCGATTTTCCTCCCAATTTAAGGTGTAACAGATAGAAAGAAATTTATTGTAAATATTTCCAATAAAATAACACAAATGTCCAATCTTATATCTTACATATATAATTATAATTCAAGTTTCTTTGTCACAAACCTACATCAGTCACCGAATTTCTCATTAACCTTCTAAATTTTAATTAAACAAACAAGAAATAAGACTGGAATGAAAGTTAAATTTATTTTCCCTCAATAATCATCCAAAGAGATTAAATATGCTAATATTTCTTTTTATTCCATTCCATTCCCTTCTATTTTTCACCTCCCTTCCCTTTCTCTACTCTCCATCCAAACAAGGTGTAAAAAATTGCCAATCCCCAAAAGTAACAATCGGCCACATACCAAATAATGTGTAACTTGTATAAGAAAAGTAAAATCAATACCAGCGTCAAGAAAAACATTATTTCAAATTAGGGCTGTCAAAAAAGCTCGCGGCTCGTGGCTCGCTTGTGACTCGTCTCTAGCTCGCTCGCTAACAGCTCGCTCGGTAGTGGACCGAGCTGTTAACGAGCCAGCTCGGTTCAGGCTCGGGCCAAAATAAACGAGCTGAGCCAGGGGTCAGCTCGGCTCGTTAAGCTACAGTGGATTTAGGGTTTAGCCCCGTATAATTTTAAGTCCAGTCTCATTTTCAAAGGCGCAACTATGCAAAATTGAGGTATTTTCGGTTTGGGAAGAAATAATATGGGCTTCAATTGCTTGAAGATGTGCCTGCTGGACGATTTCTTAAATTTTTTGAATGGGCTTTTTTATTTTTTTATTTTTTAATTTGTATAATAACAACCCAATAAAGCCCAGCGAGCCAGCTCGCGAGCTAGCTCGGGCTGGCTTGTCACAAGCTGAGCCAAGACTTTTGGCTCGGAACCCCTAAGTCCGGCTCGCTTGGTCCAGGCTCGGGCCAGAATTAACGAGCTGAGCCAAGGCCCAGCTCGTTTACAGCCCTATTTCAAATACATAAAAATATATAATCATATTTAATACAGTTAATTTGCTGACTTTAATTTCGGTATGCGAATGGAAATTTGACAGTGGCAACACAAGATTGCTGTATTTTTCTAAAAAACTTTCTTCTGAGCGTTAATGTTCTACAAAAATTGTACATAGGCTCCTATATTAATTCTCAATAATTCCAAAAACCCCAAAATTGTTAGAAAGACTTACATAAAAGCCCTTCCCAAGAAGTTGAAATTATTGGTCTATTTATGTCTACTAAAGAGACTGAGAAACTACATCTAATTTAGTTGTAAGGCAATGTTTTTTTGTGTAGGAAGTCATATGTTTAAAATTTTAATATTTGCTGTTATGAAAAGGAAGAAGCTTAATCCATTTTTTTTTTTCTGAAAAGAATCTACTAAACATATTGTATATAAATTAATGACAACTTGTCATCATAGTGACATGATTCGTGAGAAATTCGAGAATAATTTGTGTTTTATTCGTTTTTTTTTTACGTTTCCGAACCAAACACCGAATAAAACGTAAAAAAAAGATATAATACATTTTATTCGCAAAAAAAAATGCAAAAAAAAGTGAATTTTTTTTTTAAGATTTTTTTTTGCGGGTTTTTTTTGCTTCCTTGTGGTACCAAATCATTTCTGAGTTATATACGAATTATTTCTGAATCACGAATGTTTGACTCAGCCGAACCGAACCCGAACTATTTGTTTGTCACTATGCTAGTCATAGTTTAATTCATTTCTTAAGCGCTTTCTGAATCATTTTATTTAATTTAACTATTGTTGCTATTATTAAAATTATTGAAAAATCTATTTACTTCCATAACATTTATTTTGTCACTGTTGTTTGGTTATAATGTAACTTAAGTACAACAAATACTGGTGTTAAAAGTTAAAATAACGAATTAAAATATTTATAACGTTGTTTTGACTTCATGAAGTGCACAGATAATAAAGTCAAAATAAAATCCATATAACTCGTGTGTCACATAAAATCAAAACAACGCTCTCAATATCTTTACCTCTAAAAACAAATGTAAGCATTTGCAATTATGAGAATGCAGAGTTATTTTTCTAACTAAGAATAATGCATGGATTTGAAATTTTTCATTATACTGGTATAATGAAGAGTCTAAGTTTGAACTGTTTTAATTTCATCAGAAAATAAATCATTTTCCATTTCTATACAAACAATGAGAGGGTCATAGAAGAAAACAAATGTTAGTTCATAGCTACAAATTTCCTGTTGTCTTTTTGCCCCTAGTGGCTGCTTTTTTTTAACTTATCTCTTCTCTATAATCTAAAACATAATACCACTTTCAATGCAATAACAACAAAGAAGAGAAAAAAAAAAGAATATGAAGTCAATTTCTTATGGATCCTAAATTTTCAAATTTGTGGCAAATCTTTCATCTGATCTCCTGCTTCAATGAAAACTCTCAACCAAAAATCCATGTCATCACCATTAGAGGAACCCAACATGGCGACCGGCTCCCCGATGAATGCATCAAAAGAGGCGTCGCCATCAGTTTCGGCCGGAGCAACATCATTAAACTCATTGCCATTATCCATATGTAAATCTTCTGACCAAAAACTCTCATCAATTATTGGAAATTCTTCTGAAGTGAAACTCTCATCTTTTATTAAACTAATGCCGTATGAATCGGTATTCTCCCCCGACATTGCGGATGTTTCGGTGATCGAAGAGGAGAAATCGCTCAAAGATTGTGCCGGCGACGTCACCGGAGTTGAATTGAAATCCTGGTTTTGCTTCATGAATTTTGCCTTGGTTTTGTTATTTGAATTCAAACCGGTATCTTTTGATACTAGGAGGCGCTTCTTCAAGTGTGTGTGCCATACATTCTTTATTTCATTATCTGTTCTTCCTGGTAACTTAGCTGCAATTGCTGACCACCTATACAATTCAAAAAATTAAGCATTGATTAAAGGTTTTCATTTTCAACTATTACAAAGTAATTGCATGCATGCATGAAAGGAAACTCCAATAAAACATTTTTCTTTTCCATTTTATTATTATTTAGTTTTTGGAATGTACTGGTAAAATGCAATAATTGCTTTGGTCCCATGGCGGCTGCGAAATTGTGAATCATGTTGTCTATTTAATAGCACTTAAATTAGTGGAATCTTTTAGATATCTAAACTGTTTTACTACCATACAATATACAAATTATTATAATTTAAATATACACCCACATGACAATATGGCATTTAAAATGCTAACTTAGAAACCGCGCTAGCACGCGTTTCCATGTGCATCATGTGACATAAAACGATAAAACTTTACCTCTAGAAAGAACAAAATACGTGCTATTTATTTATTTATTGCCATCTTTTATGCACCATTTGTTGTGTAATTATTGCTTAAATAGAATTGAAAAGAAGTATTAGATTTGTACCTGTTACCAAGCATTTCATGCAGCTTGATAATAGTCTCCTCCTCTTCTCTTGTAAAGTTGCCTCTTTTAATATCCGGTCTAAGGTAATTAATCCACCTCAGCCTACAACTCTTCCCACACCTCAACAATCCTGTAATTAATCCAAAGGAATACAAATTAGCCAGATCTAAATCATTCAAAAAAAAATCATAATTAAAAGGATTCACTTCACTAGCACTGATTTGTGGTTTGTGGTTTGTGGTTTGTGGTTTGTGGAATGGGAAGCGGTCCGATATCTTGTCGAAGCCGTTATATCAGTACCCAGATTTGATTGTACGAATCTAGATGCAGATCAAACGGCTTCGGCCTAGTATCGGACTGCCTCCCACTGCCTGGTTTGTAAGAAGAGCTTACCGGCTTGCTTCGGAAGAGCGCGCCAATTGGTATGGCCAAATCTGTGTATGTGAGATGTCAGTATTTGATCCTCTTCAGGAGTCCAAGGACCCTTTTTGAGCCCCATTTTCTCACAGCAAGGAGCTCTCCCCATGTGATAAATCTCTGTCTTCTACGGAGAAAGCTCTCTTCTTTCTCTTGCTCTTGCTCTGTGAGTAGAGGAGTACGGAGCTTACTATTATGGACAATGAGAGATGGAGGTGGTGTATTTAAAGAGATTAATAGGAAACGTGATCTAAAGGTAGTAAGAGAGAGAGAGAGCAGAGGTCAATTTAAGCTACCTTCGTAGAAAGAGAGCCCAGGTCGCATGAATTTCTGCGGCCATGTAATTTTGACTTATATTATTGTTTCTTACAAGTTTATACCATGATATCATATGGCACGTGGGCCCAAAAGTGGACTTAATTAAGAAACAATTGTCATACGGTTCTCGTGCCTAAATACTCTAGGCAAACATTAATTGTTTATATTTTAAGGGGCTGTTCAAAAGATTTTTTTTTTTTTTTTTAAGGTTATGTTGAAGGATCCAAATCTGCTAAAATCCGATATCATCAACAATAACTCTGAAATTTTTGAAATCCTGAATTCAGTTATTGAATTGTTTCGAGATGCGTACACAAAAAAACCAGTTGTTTCGAGATGCGAGCACAGAAAAAGTTGGACGGTTGGATCTCGGATTTCAGGAATTTCAGGGTTACTGTTCATGGATCTCGGATGTCAGCTGATCTGAATCCTCTGTTCAAAAGAATTTGAACAAAGTCTTACTTAAAGTTGAGTTTAAATCGACCGATGGGTGTATTGCACGAATTATTTTGATTCACTGAACGCGAGTTAGTACTATTTCGAACAACTATTTTCCGTTTAAATTAGAAATTATGGACTATTATTTGTTTGTTTTTTGTAGGTTCTCTCACTATTCTACTAACCCGACAAAATATTGGATTGGCTGCTATTCTAAATCTTGAATTAGCTCTATTCATACTCTATTTTTTGTTTCATCCAAACGTTCCTAAATTTTTAAGATTTAAATTGTTCGTAGGAATCTTAATATAAATTGGACGGTTAAAATTCATCTTTATTTAAAATTTAATTCCATTCTAAAAAGGTTCTTTTAGCAAGCCTCAAAATTGGTTGAGTGGCAAATAAAAGTTAATTTTGTTCATCACATTGAATTCACTCAGAAGAAATTATTATAAAATTATAAAATTTATTGGATGATCTCGTCACATTATATTAGATGATCCAATGGTCCGACGAGATATGTTATGCATGGTTGAAATGCAACTTCAATAATCATGCGTAAAATAGACAATTAATAATTTATGGCTATTAATTTCACCCAACATATGGGTTTTCAAGCATCTAACTCTAAATATTTTTTTGTTAGTTCTGATAATTAATTTATTGTTTTTTTCCGTCTTTTAGCACATATTGTTATATTGTTTTTATTAATACAGACTTCCTTTGACATTTGCATAAAAGTAGCTTTATTATTTTATAATTTTTCTTTGATAATAAGTTTAGCATATATTCATCTATGATAGTTTTCCTTTGATGGTGATTTTGTTCTGCTCATCTATAATTGTTTCATATATCCATCTATGATTGTTTCTTTGATGGATTTTTTTTTTTATATTGTTTTTGAACTAAAAATATTTTGATATGTTTTCCAGCATTTAGATAGGACAAATTAAATTCGAAATTTGTTTGATAATCCATCAAAGTGTCTTAAAACCACAATCGTTAAAAAAATATTAAAATGTTAATTGAAGGATAATGACGTTTAAATTATTTCAAATTCAATTAAATTTCAATATACATAATTAAAATTTTAAAATATGGGTTAGTCACCTTTAGTACAGAGTCTTAGATCTATATTTGTATCTACATACTCTGCATATATACATAATGAGGAGTTCAGATCCTCCCCGGTACGTACCGTAATAGGGAATCTTTTAGAATTACTGGATCTGGACCGTTCTTTTTAACTTGGCACAAATCTCAAAGCCCAATAATATTGCCCCTGCACTAGTCCGAATTTCAAAGCGGCTGGAAGTTAATCTCAAGCCGTAAAATGAAGGGCGAGAATACTTGTCCCACAATGAGAGCACAAACCGTGATATGTACCGTCTTCACCCATGAAGAGCTACTAACATCAAGACCACATAAGAATATCCTAACACGGTAATTAATTAAGGTGTTATACAAAAGATTAGTCAAATAAAGAGGAGGTCCATGTCGACCGGTAAATGACTACTATTGTTATAAAAAAATAAAAAATAAAAAATTCAAGTGGTAAGATGAGACTGATTCAGTGTATCATTTCATTAGCGTCTTAATCAACAGTTAGGCCATAGTTAGACCACATCCAATTAGAGAGGAGCTTCAATTTTACACTAACTAGTGAGGCACTGAACCATTCAAATTAATCAAGAACACTTCAACATTAAAAATGGTAGATTAAGCAGTAGTTTCAAGTACACAAGTTTGCTCATTTGTCTCAGTCATGTGGATTAATCAAAATATTTTCCTCATCTATATAAAGCAATTTTTAAAGATGTTGGTGTTTCTCTTTTTATTGAAGTTTTCCACAATTTGGAATTAATTAATAAGTTGTGATGTTTAAGACATTTCTTGCTTAATTGTATGACAATGCATTTTTAAATAATAACATTTAGAGACTTTGGTGGATGGATCCACACCCAAGCCTGAAGTGTTTAGCCATTTTCAGAATTTTAAAAAATTTAATTATATATTGAAACTTGATCAATTTTTTTTTGTTAATTTATATAATTCAGCTATCTCATAATATGTTAAATGTTTAAATGTGTACTTGTAGCCTAACTAAAAGTTAGAATTTCACTTTGTAACATTGTATTTTATGTTTCAATTTCTTTAATTATTATTTTTAATTACACCTCCACTTATCCCAAAAATTTTATTAATACCCTCGAAAAAAAATAGCAAATATGCCCTCTTGTTGGAATTTTTTTTATAAATAACCTAACCGCCCTACTGAGGGACGGTTAGCTCCCAACACCAAACGCTCTCCAGTGGGGCGGTCAGCTCAAGACCAAACTGCTCCCCAGTGGAGCGGTTTGGTTTTGCCTATATATTGGAGGGTACCCCTCCCCTTTTTCACCCCATTAATTCAAATTTTCACTCTCTCTCTACTCTCTTTCTCTAGATTTTCGCCTCTTCTTTTGCATGTAAGTCCCTCAATTTTCTTTTGTTTAATTGTTCAGTCCAAAATTGTTAGAAATTGTTTAGATATTGTCCAAAAATTGTTTATAATTACTATAAATTGTCCAAAATTATTTAGGAATTGTTAGAAATTAATATAAATTGTTAGAAATTATTTAGAAATTGTCCAAAATTATTTAAAAATTGTTAGAAATTGTTAGGAATTAATATAAATTGTTAGAAATTGTCCAAAATTATTTAGAATTAATATAAATTGTCCAAAATTACTTAGAAATTGTTTAGAATTACTATAAATTGTCCAAAATTGTTTAGAATTATTATATATTGTCCAAAATTGTTAGAAATTGTTAGGAATTAATATAAAATGGTAGATTAAGCAGTAGTTTCAAGTACACAAGTTTGCTCATTTGTCTCAGTCATGCGAATTAATCAAAATCCTTTCGTCATCTGTATATAGCAATTTTTAAAGATGTTGGTGTTTCTCTTTTTATAGAAGTTTTCCACAATTTGGAATTAATTAATAAGTTGTGATGTTTAAGAAATTTCTTGCTTAATTGTATGACAATGCATTTTTAAATAATAACATTTAGAGACTTTGGTGGATGGATCCACAGCCAAGCCTGGAGTGTTTAGCCATTTTCAGAATTTTAAAAAATTTAATCATATATATTGAAACTAATCAATTTTTTTGTTAATTTATATAATTCAGCTCCCTCGTAATATGTTAAATGTGTACTTGTAGTCTAACTAAAAGTTAGAATTTCACTTTGTAACATTATGTATTTTAGTTAGACTGGATTTGTAGTATTTTATGTTTAGATTGTTATATTACATGTTTGGATTGTTAGATTTTTATGTTGTAGACTTAGCATTTTGTTAATTTTGTTTTGTTGTTTATCTAGTTGAACAAAATCAATTTATAACATTACAACAAAATTATAACAAATTATAAAACATTACAACAAATAAAATTACAACCCTAAATTATAAAACATTACTTAAAATTATAACCCTAAATTATAAAATTATAACATAAATATAGTAATACAGCATTATTTTAAAAAAAAAATTATTATATACCTAATTGCCCCAACTAGAGGCGGCCTGGAGCTGACCGCCCTACTGAGGGACGGTTTAGTATTGGATGTTGACCGCTCCTCAGTGGGGCGGTTAGGTTATTTATAATAAAATTTCCAACCAAGGGCATATTTGCTATTTTTTTCTTTATTCGAGGGTATTAATACAAATTTCGGCCGCTATCACACAAATCCTTGAAAAAAATTAGATATATATCTTTCATATTTTTCCTTTCTTTCTTTTTGATGATTCCCTCGTGACTAATGTTTTATTTTTTCTTTTTGAGCATGACATGACATGTATAGTCTTATAAAATATCTGATCTTGTGAAATAAAGGAAGCAGGACTTTTTGCCATTTTTTTTTGGACTATTATAATGACATCTCCGAGTACCATTTTGATAATGACATATCATTTGCAAATATATCACTACTAAAAAATTGAATTACTAATATGAATAATTAAGTATAATTACATCCTAAAATATACCTCATGTGTGAAAAAAAAAGTATTTTTTTTTTTAATAATTCAGCTCATATAACTAATAATTTTATTATAGTTAATGTAATACAATTGATCACTGGCATTATTATGTAAATATGTATTGCGGCTATTTCAAACTTTGAAATTCAAATTGCACGAGTTAAAAAAAGTCCATGCAAATGACTTTTTAATAATAAATTTGGTATTCGTGTATAATATAACAAATGCGCCGATACATAACTTACAAGTAAAACAACAACCTGTGATTTTTATTAATATCCAAAGTTAATTAGAAATTAATATCTAGTTCAGCATTTTTGTTATTTGTCTCTAAAAAAAAATATTATCTATTTAAATAGGAACTGGCCATTTTCTGGCCGGTATGGATATTTTTATTAATTTCTAATTAACTTTGGATATTAATAAAAATCACGGAACAACAACCAACAATCACCGTATACATTGAGAATCAATTTTTGATATAGTAGCAAAAACAATTAATGATCCTTCATGTAAAAGGTCGTTGCTTTGAAATCAGAATAAATAATTTTTGTAGGTTAAAATAATTTGATATCTTAACCTTCAAGTTCACTATAAAAAACAATATAAAATGGAACTAGATCTAGTTAAGTAGCAAAGAACTACAAGAAGACGGCTCTATGCTTGAACAGAATTGTTCTTTAGTGTTGAAAAGGAAACCTTGAATAATAGACATTTTATTTAACGTTTATTTATCCACTTGCGTGCTTGTACTTGCTAGTACATATTTTTAGACCATAACCAAATTGGTCTCTTTTCCTGTTACTATTTATTCTTTTATGTTTTTAGATTCAAAATTTACAGGCGTTTTATTAAATTAAAACATTACAAATACATAAAAAAATTAAATAAAAATCATACACCAAGAACTAGGGGTGAAAACAGAGCGAATACGGAGCGGATAGTGGTAAAACCATATCTATCTTTTTTTTTAATTTTCCAGATATGAATACGGATCGAATATCAGCCGGATACAGATACGAATACAAATCGGATCGGATATTTATTAAAATAATATTAAAAAATACCAAGTTCATAATATTTATCTAATTTTAATGGTGAATAACAAATTTTTTTCATAATATATATTAAAATATATGATATATATCTACTATTCGGATACAGATAATTAAAACGTAAAACTATATCAGTATTCATATTCAAATGGATATTTGAATATCGGATATCCATATCTAATTTTTCCAATACAGATCAAATACAGATCGAATATTATCCATACCGTTTTCGCCCCTACCAAGAACTATAGATAACCAAGAAGTATAGATATATAAATAAAAATCTTCCTTGTGCTCAGATTTTATCTCATTCATGAAAGAGAGTAGAAAAATCTCATGGCCTGACAAATTAATTAAAGCACATCCAAAAGACTTCATTAATTATCTTGACTAAGCAAAGACAAATATTAAATCCAATCTTACACTACTTTATCTTTTAACTTTGTTTTGCCATGTTAACTATATATTTGAAGAAAGCTTGACCGTTTTTTTTTTTATCTCTCGATAGTTCCAGTGCAAGTAGGACCGATTAAAAAAAAACTCGTAGCTCGTGATTCGGTTGAAATCGGTTTAAGAAAAATTCTTAACTCGTGACTCATTCAAATTGAGCTGACTCAGCTTATTTTTTGACTCGTTACAAAAATAAGATGTAACTTTCTTTCAACTTTTACACTAATTTTTTTATTATGAGAGGATAAAACTCGTTACATAATAATCTTTAATTTATACATGACTCGTAGCATGAACGAACTGGTTCGGCACGACTTGTAATTGGCTTGACAAAATCAGACTCAACTCGTTCTGTCGTAAACCAAATTCAAGTTTAGTTTTATCTAACTCGACTCAACTAGACTCGTTTATAATTCTATGTACAAATCTGCCTACATTGAGGTGCTAGTGATAACGAATTTAGATCCTCTCCGGTACTGTAATAGAGAATATTTTAGAATTAGCTGATCTGGACCGTTCTTTTTTAACTTGGTACAAATCTGAAAGTCCAATAATACTGCCCCTGCGCTAGTCTGCAGGAGCGGACCCAAGTGGTTCTAGGGGGGGCATATCGGTTCCGACCGACTTTGCCTCCCTCTGAACGTTTGATTTGTAATTCAGGTTAAATTTAGGGTTAAAATTGAAATAAATTTGTTGAATTTTGATTGGTAATTAGAATTATAAGTCAAAGCATCAGAAATTAAAAGTCAAAAAGCATTGGAAAATATAAGTTAAAGCATTGTTTTTTATCGAATACCCAATTGATTAATGGATTTAAATCTGATTCAATATTTTTTTGCCCCCTGATCCGCCCCTGCTTGTCCGAATCTTAAAGCAGCGGGGAGTTAATCTCAAACCGTAAAGTGAGGAGAATCTTTTACGGTACAAAAAGGATACTTTTCCAGCGATAACTGCAGCCGACTTAGAAGGAGAGACTAGCAATAGCATATCAAGCCGATTAGACACTTTTTAAGTTAAGCTCATAAATTTTCTTTATGATTTTAAACTCAATACTAATTTCAACTATTAACATGCTACTAATAAATTTTACTTTATGAATAAAAATGTGCATGACCAATGGGGGTCAACAAACGTGCGTTGGACCGTGTGATCATCTTGAACTTTTTTTTATAGGCCAGAGATAACAAGTGGGCCTTTATGGGAAACTTCATGTATACCCTTCAAAAACTTCTAAATTACGTAATCTCCTTCTAAAATTCACAAATAACAAAATAAATCATTTGTCCTCACAATGAATTAGAGGTGCTAACAGATCGGATACGGATCGGATAGTGGTAAAACATATATGTATCCGCTTTTATTTTTTGGATACGGATTGGATATTAAACGGATACAAATACAGATATCCGATTTTTATAATAGTGAATAACATTAATTTTTTCATAATATATATTAAACTATATAGTATATATCTACTATTCGGATACGAATAATTAAATTTCAAACCATAACTGTATCCGCACGGATATTCGAATATTGGATATCCGTATCTAATTTTCAAAGACAGAACATATCTCTTAAACATGTTGCATATTTTTTATTAAATAAATGATAAATGCGTACTATATATATAAAATTTTGAAATACGTGAGTTTTTTTAATTTAGAAAGCTAAATATGATATTATGAATTTTAGAAGGACAAAAATGTAATTTCAAGATTTTTGAGGGGTGTTCATAAAATTCCCCTTAAAATAATTATGTTATCATGTTTCATGAAAAAGTATGACAAATGTATTGACCCGAGTTTTATTCAAACTTCAAAGTTTGCTTGGGTGATTCACACCTGCTTTTTCATTCAAGCAGTCCAATCCTTGCGCTTTTTTTTCTTCTTTAAATAAAGAAACGACAAAAAATTTCATAAAGAAATTGAAAGAAATGGAGGAGAATATTTATGCATATCACCAAAACAACAGTGAGGCTCCGGTCAGGGGCGGATCTCTATTTAAGAATATCCGAAATTTTTATTATATCAAAAAAAAATTAAATTTCAAAATTTACACCTGTTTGACAAGATTTCGAAATCTGTCCAAATCGGAGATTAAATTTCCGGTCTGAGACCGTAAAACCGGAAATTTATTTTCCGGTTTCCAAATTATAGAACCGGGCGAATTCCATAACCGGGAAATAAATTTCCGGTTTTGGTTTTGGAATTCCGAAACCGGAAATTATATTTCTATGTTTTTTTAAATAGAAAATGTTATTAGTTATTTATTTTTTGTATTGAAATATTAGAAATATTTTATATACTTCTTTAAAAATAGATGAAATACTATATAATTTGATTTATAAGAAAGACTGCGACAAATAACCCTGATCAACATTTTTCAAGCCGGATTTTTTGCTGCTATAAGAAAAATTAAAATATTACTTTGTGTGTTATTGGAAAAAAAAATATTTTGAATCTGAGTTATTGATCCCGGTTCAAAATTCACTTCTACGTAAATACAAAAAATATTGTTGTGATCTTTCTATTTTTGAAAAAACAAAAAGATTACCTGACTGACAAAATTCTTTTCGTTTTTTAAGGTTGTAACCAAAAATTAAAACCGGTAACCCATCAAAGTTTTAGTTTTTTTTAAAATAGATGGATCACAATATTTTCTGTTGACTTTTGAACCGAGATCAATAATTTAGATTCAAAATATTTTTATTTTTTTTCAGTAACACACAAAGAAATATTTTAATTTTTCTTACAGTCGTGAAAAATCCAGCCTGAAAAATGTTGATCCGGGTTATTTGTCGCAGTCTTTCTAATAAATCAAATTATATAGTATTCCATCATTTTCAAAAAAATATATAAAATATATCTAATATTTCAATACAAAAAAATAAATAAATTATAACATTTTCTGTTTTAAAAAAAACATAGAAACGGAATATAATTTCCGGTTTTGAAATTCCAAAATCAAAATCGGAAATTTATTTCACGGTTCTAGAATTCGGAAACCGGAAAATAAATTTCCGGTTTTACGGCCTAAAACTGTGAATTTAATCTCCGGTTTGGACAGATTTTGAAATTCCTCTACATGGGTTTTTGAAATTATTTATTAATTTTGGATATTAATAAAAATTTCGGTAAATATATATATATATGATTTTTATATAATTAAGAATAAAATTTTATAGTAGTATGATACTTTTAACTTAACTCCCATTCTTCACATAAAAGTTTTATATAATTTATTTTCATAATTCAAAAGTCTGATTCAGCTTCTGAATATGGATTAGTCTATACTACATATTAATATCTCAATATGAAAATATACTTGCATACTAAAGTTTATATTTTTTATAATTATTTTAATAATTTTCTAGATAAGTCAAAAATCACTACTTTTGAATAGTCTAGAATATTTAGATCAAGCAATTTTCTACCTATCTAAATAAATTGTAACAAATTCTAAAAAAATGTAAAATTTAATCTACAAGTACATTTTCAAATGGAGATCATGTTGAACGGTTCAGATCGATTATTTGAACTTTAAAAATTGAAATATTAATCTGTAGTACAGACTAATTCGTGCTACGCATAGTGCCATAGCTTCACTCTTACTATGGCATATCCATATATCTTTTCATTCAATCATCATCATCATCATTGTTGTTGTTGTTGTTGTTGTTGTTGTTGTTGTTGTTGTTGTTCTTATTATTATTATTATAATTGTGTTTCAACATTTATTAATGTGATGTACCAGTTTCATAACATATCAGCTTAAAACAAATAGAATGAGGTAGAAGTAATTAGGACCGGAGTTGTATCTTGAAATTTAAATATGTGATCATGCACTAATAAATACTGAAAAATTCAACATGATATATTGATTCTTATATTTAGAACATGTTACCACATCAAACACTATTATTCTAAGTTGCGTTTAAAATTAATACACCTCATGCAAATGATGTTTCGTACCTATAATTAAACTTTTGTGTATATATAACTTTTGTGATAACACGGTATGAAAATTGTTAACAATGTGTCAATAATAATGATTAGCAAGTACTTACTAGGTGTAGAAATGAAAGAGCATTTATATCTCCGAGAAAAGAATAATGTCTTTCAACTTTGTCGGTTCGAATTTGACTAGTAATAATGCCATCTCGACCATCTAATTTGTTTTAAGATTCGTGCAAACTAGATCAGCACAAATATTAAAAAAAAAAAACTATGTTATAAGCAGGAGCTGGATTGGCTCCGTTTAAAATCAGACGGTTGAGATTCATTAACTCAAAAGATTCCCTTTTGAGTTAATGCAGAGGATACGCATTCGTCAACAAGTGCGTACGAGCCGGTTTTTTTATTTGTAGCATTTTGAAAAATTAAAATTCATAAAATATCACACTAATGAAAAAAGTTCCAATTCTAGTATAAAAGCAGACAAATAAAGAAATTGTGTTTCACAGTGAAAAAAGAAAAAGAAAATACAAGTTTTTTTAATATCAATTATCTGATGAAGTCAAACTTTCACTTCATCAGATAATTGATATTAAAAAACTTGTATTTTCTTTTTCTTTTTTTTGTAAATACGCATTACGATACATACATATATTTATTCTGTCAGTAATAATTATGGATAGCATTTTTTTTCATAGATTATTTTATTTTCCAAAAAAAGGATATCATGGTCGTCACTCAACGACAAGTCGTTGGAGCGAAATAGAAAAATAATTTAATTAGGGAAGACGCAACTTAAATTTTGGATTCTAGCGGGTGCCTAGCTGTTGGGCATGTAGCACAAATCATTTAATGAATAAAATAAATTATTTTTAAAAGTTATTTTCACTGAAAATAAAAAAAAATTGTAAATGGATCCTCTTAATTATATCGAATAAATTCACAATAAAATATATTTCCAGATCAAATTTTATAATTTTTGAATTTTTTTTACTTTTTATTAAGATGAGTACAAAATTTAATGGTCTGAATTTGACTAGTTTTTGTACCCATCTTAATAAATAGTAAAAAAATTTAAAAAAAAATGTAAGATTTGATCTGGAAGCATATTTGATTGTAGAAATCATGTTGAACGGTTTGGATCGACGATTTGAACTTTGAAAATGTAAAAAATAGTTGTGGTAATTTTATTGTAACTAAAAATTGTGGTAACTAGATCCCTCCTCAGTTATAATATAGTATGATTAGCCTAATTCAATTTTATATCATAAATTATTTGATTAAATTAATATTGCTCAAAGACAATTATTATTATCTAGCAATAAAATTTAATTTGATGGTCAAAATGTATAGTGTAATATTCAATATAATATCTATATATGGTAAACTTTTTAGACCCAACAATATAGACCGGACAAAACAAATCGGGTCCAGATAGGGATGTTAATAGCATCCTTTTATTCATTTACTTTGTCCGTACCGTATTCGATAAAACGGGTGAATTTTTTTTTTCTTTTATTTAGCTTATTTCGTAGGTAAAGTTGTTTTTTCATGAATTTTTATTACCTAAGGTAACTCAAATTTTCAGTTTAAATTATGACCGTCCGATGTGTTTTGGTACGAATATTAAAGAGAACTCAAGTATTCCATCTCAGGTCGAATTAATCTGAATTTTGATCGTATGGTTTGAATTCAAACTCAAAATTTGATTTATCTCAGAGGATCCGGACTCGAGGGTCATGAGTTGTACTAATAGACTGATGACCCTTCAAGCAATGTATACAATAGTGTTGTAAAAAATGGCCCTTTAGGCCGTTTAATCAGCCGATTAGTCGTTAGCAGGGATCAAACCGTCACAGATTTTCTCGATTAATCAGCCGATTATTTTCAATTATGACTAATTATTTCCAATTAATTGCTTGGCGATACCATGTCCGTCTAACGAGTGCATACCATTATTTACAACACTGGTATACAATGGGTTGGCCAATTCATAGTCTCACTCATTACTAGGCGTGAAAACAGTATGGATAATATCCGATTCGTATTCGAAAAATTTGATGTGGATATCCGATATCCGAATATCCGTGTGAATGTGGATACTGATATGGTTTTACATTTCAATTATCCGTATCCAAATAGTAGATATATATCATATATTAATATATATTATGAAAAAATATTGTTATTCACTATTAAAATTAGATAAATATTATGAACTTTGGTATTTTTTAACATTATTTTAATAAATATCCAATCCGATCCATATTCGTATCTGTATCCATCTAATATCCGATCCGTATCCGTATCCGAAAAATTAAAAAAAAAAATATGAATAGTGATTTTTACCACTATCAAAGAAAAGCTTTAAACATTAATTAAACACAACTGAGGTGGGGTCCAGTCTATGTGAAGGTAACATTAAACACGCATGAAAACTATTGAACCATGATGCGAATTTTAAAATTGAGTCGGTCATAAAGCGTATGATCATGTACGGCTATGTAATCTAGCAATACACACTGATTTTCCTTTTATATACGATTAATCATTGTACTTTAAGACTTTGACACATTCGTACAAAATTATATAACCAACAAGACATGGACTTTTACACTATTTTAAAAGTCCAACAAGTACAAATTATTAATTAAATATTTAAAAAGTTCAACAAGTATCTCTTCCAATATATTTTCTATGATTCAAATCTGCTGAAATATGATATTCATGAACAGTACCTCTGAAATTTTTGAAATCTCAAATCTAACTGTCCAACTTTTTTGTGCACGCATCTCAAAACAGTTCAACGGCTGAATTCAAAATTTCAGAAATTTCAAAGTTACTGCTGACGATCTCGGATTTCAGCAGATTTGAATCCATTTTCTATAGGGTTAATTTTCTAGGTACTCAAAACAACTTTAATTTTTTATTTATCCTCAAGTTTTAAATTTATTTTATTTATCTCTTAACTCTTACAATAGTTTATTATTTATCTATCACTTAACCAATTCTATATTATCTCTAGTTAAATTATAAAAAACTCTTCATTCAACTTTGATTAAAAAATAAAAGACAGTTTTGCCCTTCTCTTTTCTTTCTGAAAATGTTACCAGCAGCAGAACCAACTCTTTGCAAAACACCTGGTTTAATTTAGAAAAATATTTACAATTACTAAATAAAAAAACTTAACAGAAATTATTACCTCTCTTTTTTACTTATGAATAATCCTATTGATCAATTCTAAACTCTACAATGTTGTTTTATCATAAGAAAATCTAAAAAGGAAAAGAAACGGGAAAAATTTCACTTCATTCATTTTTATTTTCATCATATTATCAAGAAGAAGGGGATGAATTGCTTTCAGTTTCTTCTTCAATTGTAAACGTATTAGCTAGCAATCTTCTATGTTTTTTATCATAATGAAGAAAAGAAAAGTGACAAAGGAGCAGCTATGGAGAGAGAGGGAGAGGGAGAGGGAGAGAACGAGAGCAGCATTTAGTGAAGGGCAAGACTGTCTTTTATTTTGGTTAAATGATGGATAAATAATAAATTATTACAAGAGTTAAGGGATAAATAATATAAATTTAAGACTTGAGGGGTAAATAAGAAATTGAAGTTGTTTTGAGATGTATCTAGAAAATTAACTCCTCTCTTATTTCTACGGTTCTAACAACGGACAGATACAGCTATGTTGCGCACAAAACTAAAACGTTAAAAACGTTAATATTCAGAGCGGAGCAAGAAAATGAGACAAAATTTTGAGGATATCAACATAATTGTATAATTATTTTCTATATAAGCATATTTTTGTAAGTTTTTTCTGAAGAAAATAAAACATGATACATAATAATCCCGGATTCTTTATTTCTTTCAAATTGGAAATTTGGGGATATTAATTTAGTATTTTCTATAACCCCAGGTCATTGTTAAATTTTCTATTATAATGTATTAAATAGTTAAATCATTTGTAGATATTTATTTATTTTTTAATCAATGATTGGGCTCAAGCCATTCAATATATTTTTTAATATTCTTACAAATTCTTTAGTCAGGTTTCGAACCTAGCTGCAACCTCCCACACAAATAGTATTGTTTTGTATTATTAGACCAAAGACTAGTTCTTCATTTGTAGATGTTATTTTTAATTCAGAATTCATAAGTGTTTTCGACTTTCTCCTCTCTGAGTATATATTAGAAAAAAGAAAAAGGTAACAATGATTATTTTAATAATTTTGACAGTATATTTTTTTTAATAAAAATTTAAATAAAATTGAAATATAAAACAAATTGTAAGTATGTTATTGGAAATATCTACAGTTAAATTTTAAGCAATTTAAGTATTCTCTAGTGATCCGTTAAGAATGATTAATTTCGAACGGTTGAAATTTCAAGTCATATGATGTACAGTGAAGCATGCACCAAATCTCATTGGTGTCATTCAGTTATCTAGTTTAAGACTCCTTAGAATCTTAATATGTCCGAACAACATCTTCTCAGTGTGGATTAAATTTTTTTTTTTCTCAATTCCTAATTAAGCCCCTCTTGTCAGATTTTTTAAGGCACCAATTCTCTTAGGTCATGTTTGAATGTAGAGTAAAATTAATGAGGATTAAATTACTTACTCTATGTTACTTCTCATATTTTACACCTTGTTTGGTAGTTGGAAGTTATAACTTAAATTAATCTACTTAGAAAGTAAGATGTTGAGAAATATGTCTTTGCTTATGACAGTGGGCCATATAAGTGGAGTAAGTTATTCCGGATTAACTTCCTTCTTACTACATCTTACTTCTCCTATTTTACTTCTTGTTTGGCTACTTGAGTGTGGAGTAAAAAATTTACTCCACCTCTTACTCCACAACCAAACATGACATTGGATTAAGTATTCTTAAGTCTTTCTTGTCTCCTTTAGTCTTCAAAGGAGCTTCCTTTCTTAATCCATTCTACCAAACACGAGCTCCTTTACAAATTAAAATTTAATCTTATATCAGTTGCCGAATTATTAATAGCTCATTATATTTCATAGACATGATATACGTATAATATTGATCGTATATATGATATGATAAAAGATTTTAAATTTATTTTTTTATTTTTGAAAATTATCAAAATAAAATATTGTTCATTGATCCCTTCTCAAAATAAATAGCTCTAGTGACATGTATTCATGGGTACCAACAAAACAAGAACAAAATAAAACTTTACTAACTATTATTCTATTTTGATGGAATACCAAGGCAAAGAAAAGAACATATATATGTGAAAAGTATCAAATGATGACGTGTCTATTTCTTCGAGTCAGATACTATACCGTAATCCTTGACTAATTAATTTACTTTATGGATAAAAAAGATACAAATTTTGAAATTGATCTTGTCAAATAAAAGAAATCTGATTTACAGTTTGGGTGGAAATATTTTCATACCTATACTCATTAAAAATGATCTTATTTATATTTTACATTTATTCAGTAAAAATTGATCTTATCTTATTCTATTTTTATCTCTTAAGATCATCGGTAACGAAACAGTAGCAAGTGAATAACAAATAAAACTAATATAATAATTATTTTATTATTATTTTTTACAGATAGACTGTCAAAATTCATTTCATTTAACACATTTGCAATCAAAATATATATGTGCAATAAATTCCAACTAAATTATTTTTTTATCAAAACAAGAAAATTCAAAACATAAATATCTCTTTTTCAGCTCTTTAACTAAAAATTAAGACATGAAAATATAAGTAATAAGACATGAATTAGTAAAGATAACCATGCTCTAATTATTTTAATTTTGTCAGATCTTTAGAAGATGCTTGGATGGAGCAAATCTCAATATATATGATATATAAAGCTTAAAGATAATTTAAACGTGTAACAAATGTGCTTAATTACTTTATGCTAAAGCGAGATTAGTTTTTAAAACAACCACCTTTCTATTAATGCTTTGCAACATGATCAACAAATCATGATTCATTATTACTTACCCAACTCAATTAATAAGTATATCTTTGCTTATATTCACTTCAGTTGATATTGGAGAAAGTAAAGAGGGTAAAGATTTTAACAAAGCAATTTCTGCTTCTACAACGCATGCGGGGACTATAGATTCAAAACAGTGTTGCATATAATATGTGTTGTATGAAGTCAAAATTGCTAGGTTAAAATGAGAAACCTACAAGGAAAAGGTTAAAATTGCTAGGTCAAAATTGCTAAAGTCACTTCTTCGTGATTATGGATATGAAAATAACCGTATCGTATCGTGACCATTGACACCTCTAAATCTAATGTTATTGGAATTTTTTAATCATGTGAATGAAGCCACTCTCATCTTTTTCTCTTTTTATTTTATTATTACTTTACTATTCAATTCTATTTTCTCATAAATAGATTCTCATTCCTAAGGTTGTGTTAAATAACAAGTCATGATAGAAATATAAGGATAATAATTGAAAAAAAAAATACAAATCAAAATATAACATATTTTAACTAATAATAAAAATAAATTTGTGTACTTTATAAAACTAGAATTCACAAAAAGAATTCCGTAAAACAATGAAAATTATAATCAATAAAAAGAATTGAGATGAGCACGTGCTCAAAGTAATTAGTTCCAATATTGCTTTGATCTCTTTTTTGCTCTTATTATCTTTTCACTTTCACAAAAGAAAACAAGGGATGATGAGGTCACGGTATTCCGCCTCCAATTACAATGCTATTTTTTGACTTGGAAATTGGAATTCCACTTTGGTACTACGAAGTCTTCTTTTGTATTTTCTTTTTACCAGAGCAAAATAGTCTTCTGTGCTGATCATTTATTCTTCACATCTTCTTTGCAAGTTGCAATTATGAAAGATATTCCACAAACATCTTCCTTGATGTTAATTTTTTTTTTTTTTTACTTTTGCTTTCTTCAGTACAATGATTTATGATTCAGGCAACGATATTATTCGTAGCCTCAATATTTTTATTTTCAAAGTCTAAACAATCGATCTAAGTAGTTCAACATGATTTACACATGAAAATGTAATTATATATCAAATTTTACATTTTAAAAAAAAATTACTATATTTTTTAGATAGTAGAAATTACTTGATCTAAAGATTCAACCATTCAAAAATAGTAATTTTCTATCTATCTTAAAAAATAGTAAAACTAATCTAAAAATTGTAAAATGTAGTCTGTAAGTATATTTTCATATGACAATCACGTCGAACCGTTCAAATTTGACAATTTGAACTTTGAAAATAAAAATATTGATCCTTAGTGCAGACCAATCTACCCTATGCATAATTACATAGCCTCACTCGTGAATTATTGTTAGACCTGTGATTTATCTATTTATTTTTTTCTGCATTCTTCTAAAATAACTCGCTCCAAAACAACAAAAAGAAAATTGAAGTCTTACCAATTAATGTTCAGAAGTTATATATTTATCCTCCTCAAAAAGGTACGAGAAAAACTATTCTGTTCACCACAAGTAGGTAGCGTAACATATCCGCTTCACAAATTGCTGATTCAAAATTATAAATATTTAAACATAACTAATACCTCAAGCACAAACCTACTATGATGAGTTTTCAGTGGTTTTGAAAATTCAGAAAGAAAAAAAACAGAGAGAGACTTGCATCATGCATCAAAAATTTTGAATAATCAAAGTACGCTCAATAAAAATCAAACAATACAACATTCCTACAATTTTGTCATCACCATACAAATTAAACATGTTTAGTATGAAAATCGTATTCTATTACCATCCAAAAATTGGTCCGTATGCCAACCTCTACTCTTCACTTGAGAAATAAAGGAAGGGAAAATATTTTCCATCTTTTCACGCGCCTTGTGTAAAATTTCATCTTCCGAACTCGAAGCAACGGATTTCTCCATTTCAGCAGCAAAAGCTGCAACAAGCCACCCCCTCAGTGCATCTTCTCCAGTTGCATTTGCCTCCAGTACCATGTAACTCGTCTTGCCTTTTCGGTTTATGAGAAACTTCTCATTGGAAAAGACTTCTTTCAATCTGTTAATGTTCCTCAGGTTCAAGCTCTCGCAAAGGGGTTTACCGACTTTTACATTCCCAGCTTCTTCTATTAACCTGTCAGGGAAGATTAGGTTCTCACGGTATCGCAAGTCGGCCGGGCTTGAGACTCTACCGCTCTGACAAACATAATAAAAGCAAGTAGTATGAAGTGATTGCTCCATTGTATGATTAGCTTATCATAATCCGATTTAATCTCAACTAGCTCTAAATAAGGTCCGATTCCACAAAATGTAGCCTGAATTAACCCCCGGTTGTACCATCAGACACCAAACAATTAATTCTATATTTTAATACATAGAGCCACTTAATAATCTTGACATCAAGTATATTGATCTGAGCCCAACTTTCCCTTGGGTTGTAGTCTTGACAATGGATCAGATCATGCTTTCATACATCTTTTGTACCTAGTTTGTACCTTGATGAAATTTGCTACAATCATGGCCGTTCGCTGCGGGTTGAGAGTGTTGAGAGGTATCGCTCTCAGCTCTTGTGCTACTCCATATATATGCAAGGTTGAAAGCAACGGCCCCACAATCATCTAAAACATAATAAATTAATTAATTAAAACAGGTTAGAATATTAACAAGGGGAACTTCTTTAATGGCTGTTTGCGTAAATATCCTACAGAAGAAGTTTCTAGTGTACACCTGCTTGTGACCATGCAAAATGCATTATTAGTGGTGAAAAAAACCTGACAAATAATAAAGAATCTATTTGCCCAACCTTAACAGTTACATCAAGAGACATTCAAAGTGATCTTCCTTCCTCGCTGTACTACGCGAAGGAGGAATTTTGTATTTTTTTAAAAAGAAACACAGAGGTCAGGGGTATATCGGCGTATATGTGACATTTCTGATTTTGATGGGTTAAGCATAAATTTAATGCTTTAGGGCTCCAAATCAAATTATTACTTAAGGATGACATTTGGCATCAGTAGCCTTGGATTACAACAAATTAATGGTATAATTGTAGGTCGCCTGGCACCAACATGCCAGTACCATAAATAATCCTGTAATATGGATAACATACCTTGTCTTGCATGGTGGAGCAAACAGTAGATGCAAGCTAAATGCCGGCACCAATACCAAGCACATCGAAAAGGGTAGTTATAGCCTCTCCTTTTGCAAATATATCACTCAGGTTTCCCTCTTTTGCAAAAGATGAATATATAGGTAGCCTTGTTGCTCTAGCTGCCACCACTGCCATCCCCTAAGAAAATGGAGAGAGGATTTTTTGTTTTTTGTGAAATAGGAAAAATCAAATTTTACTAAATTTTATTTTACTCTTCCCAAAACTCAACAAACAAATTTGGCACATTTGTCCTAGAGACATAAGAAATAACCCTCCAAACACCAAATCCTGTAATATCTTCTTCAAGGGGCATGTTTGAAACAAAACAGACAGGTTTAAAGGTACTAACAGATAATCATGATATATTACACAGATTATCCCCACTGAAAGCTGAGCACAATCAAAAAGAAAAAATGCAATTAAAAACTAAACTTGTTACCTTGGCAAAATTTCCCAATCCAGCCCACTCAAGAAAAAACTGAGGGCATAATGGCGAAATAACCTCCAACCCAGTACCAAGGTCGTATAGCACATCAGCTAGAAAACCAATTTCAAGGTAAAATCCCCAAGTAACATAATTATAATTAAAAATGCAAAGAGATTATAACCCAGTACCAAGGTCGTATAGCATTGCATTATGATTTATTATCAACAGTTTTAAATAGGTGAGACCCACAAGAAACAGACTACTCTAAAACCAGTGAAGTCCATGAACAAATAAAAAAACAGGGGCTTAAAATCAATACTACAGATTCATCGTACCAGTATATACAACAACCAGTAATGGGCGATAACGTACCAATTATTCGCCAGGTTTTAGGCTCTGAGTCCATCCGTGCACCCATGCTACTACATATGAGTTTTCCGGCATGTTGCATTCCATCTTTCAGAATCTAAGTATATCAGAGACAAAATAGTATGAATCCAAGAAATAGATTTAAAAAATTGATTCTTCATCTTAAATTATTACGCTTACCCAGCTGACAGCTGTTGCTTGCGCAGGTGTCGGTCTCAAACCTGCAGCAAATAACAGAGACTGAGCCAGAGCTCACATTGATTTGTTAGTAGCAAAAGAGTGAAAGTAGAAAAGGTCGAAAAAGAGTGAAAGTAGATAAATATTAAGCATTCAAAACATTAATTGACCTGAGTAGAAAGAACAGACAAGGCAGCACTAGAGAAATGCTGTAGAGCCCGAAATCATGTGTAAGTCAAGTACCCCTCATTCACACTAAAATTTATTTTTCATGATATGTTAACAGATTTTTAGACCTGTGGTGACATCCATTTTTATGAATATGAAAGCATAATTGATACATGTATCTGTATGGGTAACCCGAAGGAAAGAATTTGTTCAAAAATGACTCTACCAATCTCTGATGCAGAGGTCTTGTATCTTTCAATGTTTTAACCTACAATTCAAGTTGCAACACCATGCAATTAGAAAATCGTTGCAGACTTGCAGTATATTGAACTAACAGGTCAAGAAATCAATTAGCCATACTAACCACCAAACTAACTAAAATGATTTTCTCAAAAAAATTTTGAGAAAACAAAGTAATTAGGTGCGAGATTACTTACACCAAGGCGACCATCAGAACCGAAGCTACAGTGTTGCGAGACAGAATCGGAGAATTCCAGCCAGAAACCAGGCGCCTCTTTCTCATTCACTGGCGCTGGTTGAATTTTTCTCTGAAGTAACCAAATACACAAAGAGCGAACAACTGTTTAAGATGAGAAAGATAATTGTTTTTCCACATAAACTACCGAAAAGGTAAAATAAAGCGAGTATTCTTTACCAGTAGAGAATCCATGGAAGTGTCTGAGGAAGAAACTGAAAGATAAAACTCGCGGCGCGAAGAAACGAAGGTTTTTGCTTATCTTATCTTAAGCTTGAAATTTTATGGATCAAAACTTGTCATTCTTTAACAGCCCAAAAATAAACTAAATTTTATTGGGCCGAATATTAGATAATTACTTGTAGGCCCATTTTAGTCAATATAAAAGGAACATTTATTGGGCTGGATCAAATTGGACCGTTCTTAGCAAACCTACAGATAATTTGTACATTTATTATGTACGGTCGAAGCGTAAAATTAACAAAACTGAGATTGGGGATTAACAAAACTTATTTAACAACTAATAATCGATCAAAATATTAGTAAAATTAAGAATTAAATTAGAAAAAAAATTAGTCTACGGAATTCATGCATTAAATTTGATGAATCAAAAATCGATTGACAATTCATTTTAAAAATTAATTAATCAATATTATCAAAATTAATGTCCTCTATCCTAGTTAGAGGTATCAATGACACCCTTCTATCCGTTTACCCAACCCGTATCATATCCGAAATAATAAGTAATGGTAAGTTTTTTTTTTTGTTAACTTATCGGGTACAGGTAAGGGTAACGATTTTTTTTCGTTATCTTATCCGTTATCCTATGAGATAATTTTTAAAAATAAAATTATATATATATGAGTGATGCTACGATGCTTTGGGAAGTAAATAGGGTGTTTTACTTCCCACTCATATCTCCATTTCAAAGTTCAAACAGTTGATATGAATTTCTCAACATGATCTTTATATTGATATGTGCTTGGAGACCAAATTTTACATTTTTTGGAAATTTTTTACTATTTTTTAGAATTTTTGAAATCACAGCTTTTGTATATATTTGTATAGATAATACATGATATATATTTTGTATATATTTTGTATAGATAATCACAATTTTTGTAATATATTTGAAGAACTTGTTTTTGGTCTAGTGGCAAAGGTACATGGCTCCTATGTAAGAGGTCATTGGTTCGAAACCCACAAAGTGGAGAAATCCTCTATATTAATACATAGGAGTTTGAAATGTGTTGGGTGGCTTGACCTCTACTCATATTTCAAAAATAAAGTTTTGTATTTTACTAAATTTTCTTAATACAAATTAGTTGTATTCATTATTTTTTTTCTTTTTCTTGTTTTCAAAAATATTTTTATCGAAAGCACAAATCGAGATGTCAATGACACTTTTTTATCTGTTTATCCGACCTGTACCGTATTCGAAAAAACAAGTAAGAGTAAAAAAAAAAGTTTTGTTATCATAACTTGTACGGATATAAAAATACCTCCATCCAACCCGTACCGTACCCATTACACCCCTAATCCTAGTCCTCATTTCTCAAGTAGTTTTGTCTTCAAGTAAGTATCATCTATGGTACCGCAGAAGATAAAGTTAATTTCGGCCCGAGCGATTGTTTTTTTTTATCAATTTGAATTTTAGGGGTCGTTTGACATTTGTGTCAGATTGAAACGAACAATTCGGATCTCATTCTACACGGTATGGTGTTGCAATGGGATATATAACACATTAATGGAGCTTGGATTCAGATTGTCCGATCAAAATCCAGATCAGTTCAGGCCGAGTTGAATTCACGAAACTACTTTAATATTCTTATAATATTTATGCAGATTATGATCAAATGATACCAATCCAAACTTAAACTTTGTGCTACTGTAGGAGCTCTAAATATACTGATCATTGCAATTAGAGATGTAAACAAAGCAGATAGTGGTAAAACCATTTCCATCTCTTTTTTCTAGATACAAATCAAATATTTATTAAAAAATATAAACATATTATTAAAGGTACTAAAGTTTATAACATTTATCTAATTATAACGGTTAATAATATAATTTGTTCATAATATATATTAAACTATATGATATATATACGGATAATTAAAAGATAAAACTATATATATATTCATATCCGTACATATATTTGAATATTAGATATTGAAATCTAATTTTTGAAATACATAAAGATACGAATTGGATATTCCTCACCGTTTTAACACCTTAATTGCAGTGCATCTCAATTCTTCATCTCCTTTATTGATGATGTGACACCATTTCCTATCCCGAGTGTTTGAGAATAATTAGTTTTTGATACCTTCCACCAAAACCTGTCCCCCACCATATGATTCCTCTGGCTTGTCATGAATCATGATAGCCATGCTCATTTATTGATTTCCCTGTTAGTAATTTAACAAAAGGAATTTGTTCCAATATATGTAAAACAATATCTAAATGAACTTTCCAATATATGCAACACAAAACAAATCATAGCTAGAGATATTTACGATATATAAGTTATCGTGTCCATTCCGTAGGAATAAAGTTAGTTTCCATTTAATATGACGATTCCCTTGTTTTTTGGATGAGAACAATCACCATTCACCACAAACGGGGACCTACTAAACACGTGACATTTGGTGACAAATTAACTACCAGCGCACCAGCACCAGTACCAGTACGAATGTTGTTGACAGGTCCACAACATAAAGCTTCGTTTTCAATTTTCATCCGTACCAGTACATGTACCAGTACTAAAATTTTACAAATTTTGGAGGCATCCTTGACAGCTGGAATGCGGAGAGCATCATTTCTTCTCTCTGAATCACGTTAGATATCATATCAACCATTCAAATATAAATTTGTACCAATTTTAAAGTGAACCTTCTTATATTTTATGGCTCAATTAGGACTCTTTTTATTCCCGCAATACCCAAAATGATATGCACTTCTTCCTTTGTGCTGTTGGTAACATGGAATTAGGGTTGTTCAAACGGTTTGGTTTATTTGGTTTCAACCGAACTGAAAAAATTCAGTTTAAATGGTTCAGTTGTTCAGTTTAAATCAAAGGTTTAAATAGCGTTTATCGCGTCATAGCGGAACGGTTAAAAAAACGGCGCTATGCCCATATAGCGTCGCTATAGCGCACTATAACGGCAATAGCGTCATAACTTTTATGGTCCAAAAACGCTATAGCGGTACTATAACACGCTATTTAGAACCTTGGTTTAAATGGATCGGTTCGGTTGAAATTTTAAATTATTTCGGTTTAAATGGATCAGTTCGGTTTAGATTTTTCAAAACCGATTAAAACCGAACGAACCGACCGAATTATAATGGTTCAAGTATGATTTATATGTTGTCTGATTCAATCATCGTTTCCTTCCTTCCATTTTGGTTTGAATAATTTAGGGCATTTACATATTTTGTATGAAATTAAATAATATGTGTAATATTATCTTGATATTTATTTCTATGAAATTATTATTGTGTTGATGTATGTATTGAATTTTGACTTTTAGAAATTTACTATCTTATTCGGTTCAACCAAACAAACCGAAATTGTATTTGATTTAAATGGTTTGGTTCTTATTCAGTTGGACATTTTAATTCAGTCGGTTCGATTTGGTTTTTAAAAACAAAAAAAGTTTGATTTGCCTATTTTATTTCGATGTCAATCGAACTGATCGTTTGAACACCCGTACATGGAATTAGTAGAGCTTTTGTATCTTAATAAAATCAAAGAAGATGAGCTTTTTTTGCTGTTATATTATAAATATTTAGTAACTTAATTTTCAATTAATTATTTTTTATTTTGTATTTTGCAATTAATTTGAATCTGGATTCGATTCATTTTCATAACTTAGTGTAGACGTAATATAGTTAGTATATTATTAGTGTTACTACTATTATTAGTATCATTATTAGTTTATTACTATTAGTAGTATTGCTACTACTATTATTTTATTTTTATCTACTTCACCATACGATTATGATTGGATTTAATTTCTAGCATGTTCCAAATTTATTTGGGATTAAAGGTTTGATTGTTGTTGTTGCAATTAATTTGAATATGAGTTACGATTATATGAAATTTTAAGTTTGCTAAAATAGATATGCTCTTACGATTAAGAGAAAATTTGGATTTCAATGTTACGAAGAAAAAAGATAATTATTTCTGATTTTGTTGCTTTATTTGTTTCTCCTGAAAAAAAATTAAATACGACAATTTTCTTACAAAAAGTCCTCTCAAAATTTATGAGAAGAAAAAAAAAATTTATGAAGCACATTTATATAACTTTTTTTTTCATAAAAACCGGTGATGCGGTTGTTACAATTTTTGTACCGTTGAAGTGTTATACCTTTTACTTTTCAGAATATTTTTCTTCATTATTTGTTAACACATCTCTTCACTTATATAATTTGAATTTAGATCAACTGAAATCCGAGATCCAGCCGTCCAATTTTTTCTATGCACGCATCTCGAAACAGCTGGTTTTTCTGTGTACGTATCTCGAAACAATTCAATGGTTGGATTCGGAATTTTAGAAATTTCAAGATCACTGTTGATGATCTCGGATTTCAGCAGATTTGGATCCATATAATTTGACTCTTTTAATTTGTTTATCTTTTGATTAAATTTCAAAAAAGTCAAAATTCATTAGTCATTTCATACAAATAAATATCAATATAATATTACACAAAGTATTCAATTTCATAAATATGTAGATGTTCTAAAATTTACAGACCAAAATGGAAGGAAGGAAATGATGATTGAACCAAACAAAATAGAAATCATACTCAAACCATTATAATTCAGTCGGTTCAGTTTAGTTGGTTTTGAAAAATCTAAACCGAACCGACCCATTTAAACCGAAATAATTTAAAAATTCAACTGAACCGACCCATTTAAACCGAAATAATTTAAAAATTCAACTGAACCGATCCATTTAAACTGAATAACCGAACCATTTAAAATTTTAAACCGAAATTTTTCGGTTTGGTTGAAAACTAAAAAAACTGAACCGTTTGAACACCTATACAGTAGTCTACACAGATATGATAGAATCTCATTACCAAATCAATAATTCAGTACCTCTGTGCATAAGTGCATTTATAAAAAAAAAACGGAATTAATGATTCGATTAGTTCTTTCCATAAAATCAAAATTTAAACACAATTTTTCTATTTTTTTATATTATTTTTAATAAATTTCTAAAAAAATATTATTCTCACAAAATTAGGCAGAAACTTTAGACTTTGCTCCTCCTAGGACCTAGGGGACCAAAGTTTAGCCAAGTTAGAGTAATGGAATATTGTCCAATATATTATTTGATGCTTGGTATCTTTGAATCTTGGAATTGCGTGATAGCTTATCACTTTCCAATCTCTTACTTAACGCTTGCTTCTTACTTCTATACCAAAAAATGAAAAAAAAATATATATATATATATACATATGAGGACGAATCTAATTACACTTTTTTTTTATATATCTTGACACTCATTTTTTATAGGTTAATTTTGCAATTTCAAAATCCAAACAGTCGATCCGAACCGTTCAACATGATCATCATATTAAAATGTGCTTGGAGATAAAATTTTACATTTTTTTGAATGTTTTTACTGTTTATTAAGATGGTTATAAATTCGCTGTTTTCCAATGGTCTGAAAACAATGATTTTGTAACCATCTTAATAAATAGTAAAAAAATTCAAAAAAATGTAAAATTTGATCTCCAAGCACATTTTAATATATCCATCTTGTTGAACGGTTTGGATCGACTATTTGGACTTTGAAAATGGTAAGTGTCAAAGTGTGTCAAAAAAAAGGTGTAGTTTGATCCCTCCTCTATCTCTATATATATATATATATTTTATTTTATTTTTAATTTTTGAATTACTTCTAAAAATAAATTTGTCCTGGAAATATCATCGGAAATTTTGGATTAAATTTTACTCTCAATATTTCAACTTTGTTCTTATTGTATTAAATTGTATTAAAAAATGGTGTGAGGAAGCAGAGAGGACAAGAAAAGTTAAGTCTTCCTAAATTAAATTTTTCACTTTTAACCTTTAATATTTCTAACTTTTGTAAGAACTGTGCTTGTACCGGTACCAGAGAAATGGTACCAAAAAATATTGTTTGATTAATACTAATAGAAATCGGTGAACATAGATTCCACTTATCTAAAAAAGGAAAACTTTTGTAAGAATTGTTATTATTAATCTCTCTCATAAAAAAAAATTACAAGATGTTAATATATTCTGTTCAAAATCTTAATTTTCTAATTTCGCTCCTGTGCTTATTATTTAAAGATTGTTGTCCTAATAATGCTAAATTTTAAGATAAAATTAACTCGTTATTAGTGTGATATTTATTGAATCAGCACATGTAGATGCGGACCATTTATTTCACATTTAATTATCAAAATCAAACTTGGTATGCATCACTCTTCAAGTATTTACTTAGCCTACTTATCTCAAAAATAAGAACAATAATAAAAACAAATTGAGTAGGGTTAAAGTTTTGAGCTCTAATCATGCTCCACATCTTTATTTTCATTTTAAAGTCCGAACAATTGATCCAAACCGTTCACCATGATATTTGTATTAAAATATGCTTGAAAACCAAATTTTATATTTTTTGAATTTTTTTTTACTAATTTTTTAGATAGGTACAAAATCACTGTGTTCAGAAGATTTTGGACCATCCAAAACAGTGATTTTGTACCTATCTAAAAATATAAAATTTTGTCTCCAAGCACATTTTAATATGAAGATCATACTTGGCAGTTCTGATCGATTGTTCGAACTTTGAAAATAGAGAAAAAGACGTGGAGCATGATTGGAGTACAAAACCAATGGTGCATTTTAACCTTCTCAAACAAATTTTATTTATACAAGTATACTTTAGTAACAAATAATTATAAAATAATGCTTTATTCTTAAAATAAACGTACTTTTCATTTTAAGGGCTGCTTGTTTTGTTTGTGGTCAGTGAGTCAACAAAGGACTTCACATGGTATTTTAACAGTGTAGGCAACTAGGCATTGTCCCATAATTCATCTAAAATAAAAAACTTCACGTTAGATTATAGAAAGGGAGAATGAAAATTACCACTCCTGATTAACCATATTTACAATTAAAATATACCATGAGATTGTGCGAAACCCATCATAGTGAGCTTTTACTCGTCCTTTATTTTCTTTTTTGATAAATTATTCTTAGTTTTGTCCGAATTCATTTATATAACTCAGATAATAATAAATCTCATCAATGTCAAAATGCTCATGGATCATACACAAGATTTACTCATGACTCAGAAATATTTACAACAATACTCATCACTGCTCAAGGATGACCAAACAAAAAAAAAAAGAAAAAAAAAAGATTGAAAACAGCCGAAGAGAGATAAACATGAAAAGGACAGCAAAGGAGAAAAAGCGATCTTCTTTTTCTCTCTCAACTCAGCATATCCTACTAGAAACTCTCTAATTCTCTATGTACACAACAGTACCCCCCAAGTTAATATTACAAAAGTAACAGAAAAACAAAGAAAAAGGAAAAGCAGATCCGGTACTACACACTAATATTAATTAGTAGTCGCAAGTCTCAAGTCTCAAGTCTCAACACTCTCATGACGGATACGATGATTCATTTCTTCATATATGTTAATTTCTCATCTATCCATCCAGCGGCCTTACTCCACCTCCACTGACAATCCATGGATGCCCTGTTCAAAAAAGGAAGAATATTATTAGAATAAACTCAGAAAAATGCTTGACAATTCTTTCTAGATAACTAAAATTACATTTCATCACCCCTTCATTTGATCCTCCAAAAAGAAACAACAGTTTGAACTTTGAACGCCCGGAGTCCCGGACAACAGCACACATCTTAAGAGAAATACCCAAAATTGCTCTCTCTCTTCACATCAGCATGTTATCAATGACACCTTCCCTAAATAGTGAAAAGAAAAGGTCTTTCGTCTGAAAAAAATAAAAGACATCGGAGAAGCAAACCAGACATAGAAAAACAATAAAAACAGAATGATTTAAATTCAAATTCAAAAATAGAAAAAAAGGATTAAGGAAGGTGTCTTACTTAGAACTTGTTCAGCAGAGAACCTTCTAGAAACCTCGCGGCATATCATTCGCCGCAATAAATCCTTGGCGAGAGGTGACACTCCCGCAAACAACCTTGACGGGAATCGGAGGCCGCTGCGAAGCACCGACTCAAACACCTCCTGTGCGCTGTCACCTCCGAAAGGGGGGACCCCACCAGACAGCATTACATACATCACCACCCCAGCACTCCACACGTCGATTTTCTCCCCGTATTCCTCCCCCCTTAACACCTCCGGCGCCACATAATAGGGGGTTCCGACTATCCCTTGCATATACCTGTCGAAAAGAATCCATTTCTTCAGTTCAGGGCCACCATTTACTCATTCAATTAAACCCTACACAATTTTTCGCCCAAAGAAATTGCCGCATGTAAAATCAATTGAACTCGAATGCAAATTCTAGGTACTGTAATAGTTTCGTTTTTTTAAAAATGAAACTGGGCATACTGTCTTTTCAATCAAAACTCGAATGCAAAAAAATACAATTCGGCTTTTAAGTGTGGAAATAAAGAAAATAATTTCAATCGATTCACAACATTAAATTACCTTCCTTCCGTGAAGGAGGCAGCAGATCCGAAATCGGCCAACCGGACATTGCCTCCGCTGTCAAAAAGGATGTTATCGGGCTTGATGTCTCTGTGCGCCACCCCACGCCGGTGACACGTGGCAAGCGACAGCATGAGCGAAGTCATCACCGCGGCCACCTCTGGCTCCGAAATTGGAGTACCTTGGCGGATCTGGATCCACTCGAGCAGATCGGGTCCATCACAGAGCTCCATTACGATGTGGATCCAATTTTCGTCCTCAAAAATCTCATGGACCTGTACAACGCCGTCGTTTCCAGACGCCGCCAGTAACCCTAGCTTGCCCTCCATCTCGGCGCACTCCCTATCGAGAGAATCGCCTAGAAGGGTTTTGTCAACCGACTTCACAGCGCACACCTCTCCGGTGAAGCGCGACTTGGCATGGTACACCACGCCGAACCGCCCCCGGCCTATCTCCGCCCCTATCTCGTACAATCGCCTCAACTCGTCGCTCATGGTATTTTCTCAATATTTAAACCCTAGTTTTTCTCGATTTTCCGATCTCTCAAGTAACCTTTTCCCAACAAGCTCACTCCTTTTATAGACAAAAAAAAAAAAAAAAAAAAAACGGTTCAGGCGTTGCAAGATTCGAATATTCGATCCACGTGGACGGTTTCTAAACCATCATGTCATCGATCCGACGGTTAGTAATTTCTCTATTGACCGTTGTTTTTCTTTGACTGATATATCCTGCTATGATAGTTACTTAACTGAAACTATCAATCAGGATTCAGGGGTAAATTAATCAAGTTGGATATGCTCTTTTTATTATTAAAGTAATTCTGTTAGGTAGTGCTATGAGTGCACTTATCACGGTGGGGCATGGGATTGAGTGTTTCGGTATAAATGTGGATAGCAAATATGAGGGACAGCTGTCCCGTGATCTCAGCCGTCATTTTGGCCAATAATTTGATCAAGTATTATCATACGGACGGCTACGGTTTGCTCAATTTCCTTTAACGGCTTTTTCGAGATAAGTTGGGTATGAGGCCGTGATTGTTAGAGCCCTCTCGAAAGATTCCTACTTTTCTGTTTTGTAGTAAAGCTTTATATTTTTTTATTAATATATGTGTTGCGGGTGTATGATTCCTATATTTCCGACACGGTACACAAAAGGTGACACAAAGTATGACAGTGAGTATAGCGACGTGGGTGGAAGCGTTGGGGAGTTACGGTTACTCGATTAGTGCGTTGGGAGTGGGGACCACTTCCGGACGGGCAAGTACATAAAATAAGAAGAAACCAAATCAGATGGTGCCAACTGCCACCCCTTCCCGGAGAGAGAAGGCGCGCGCGCGCGTAGGGGACAATGTCATGTGACCTCGTTTTGTCGTACCTGTTTCGTAAGAAAAAACTGGAGACCGTAGTTTTACCGAGCCGGAGCACGGACACCTAGGGAAAAAATATATTTACAGATAAGATTTTGCTTACTACAGCGCATATATCATATTCAATGCTGTGTTAACTCTATTGTCGGTGGCCTGCATGAAAATAATTATTCTGTTAATATCTACCTTAATTTTATATTAAAAGAGAAGAAAATAGGGGTCCGACTCTGCTGCTTTTCTAGCAGAAAAGGAGGATCCTCCTCTTCAAATCTAACGATTCAAAATTTTTATTCACGTATCTCGATAAAAAACTTGTTTCATGCACAAATCTCAACAAATTTTGAATTGTTGGATTTGGAAAAGGAGGATCCTGCTTTTCTTCTAGAAAAGCAGCGGAGTCCGTTCCAGAAAATAGGCCGAGGAGAGTTCCAGTTCCCCAGATAAGGTTCCTAGTGTTGATAACGTATCAATGAGATACGGCCACGTAATTATCAAGCACAGACTGGAGATAGTGGCCTAGTGGAAAACTGTGGGCCCACGATATTTTTCACTTTAAATAAAGGAGAAGAAAATGTCAAGACGTGGCATACGTGAACCGAAGGTGTACAACAAGTCTACAACAGATCACATTCAATTCCATAATTCCTTCTTTCGCCGAATTTTTTATTTATATCCAAAAAATAAATCAAATTACAAAAAATACCCATGTTGTCTTGAAAATTTGAAAAATACCCAAACCGGAAATTTTTTTTCCGGATTTGGCCTCTAAACCCGGAAAAAAATTTTCCGGAAATTGAACTCCAAAACCGGAAAAAAATTTTCCGGTTTTAACATTTTTTTTTTTTTTTTTTTTTTTTTTCCAAAACCGGAAATTTTTTTTCCGGATTTAACTTTTTTTTTTTTTTTTTTTTTTTTTTTAGAGATTCCGGAAATTTTTTTCCGAACTAAATAAATTTTTTTTTTAAGAGAAAAATAGCTAAAATACTGAAATCTAACGCTAAAAAATCGAATTGTTTTTTTAAATATTTGTTTCATTAATTTAAAAAATTTCAAAATGGTGTAGAATAATTTAGAAATTATCAAAATAGCTAAAATACTAAAATCTAACACTAAAAAATCGAATTGTTTTTTACTACGAATAGGGCCGATTTTGTGCTAAAATACGGTAAATTTACTAAAATACGATAAATTACGCTAAATTACGTATAAATGGGGCTTATTTTGTGGCATCTTTCATAAATCATAAAAAATAGTAAAAAAAATTCCAAAAATAATAAAATTTGGTGTTCTAAAAGTTTATTACATAACTAATTTACTGAGCTACGTAGATTGAATAATAGAAATGAAAATCTTAATCGAAAACTTCAACTGAAGTTTTGAGGCTCTTCTATTTGTTTTTTGGTGATTCTGAATTTGGAAAACTGGCGAAGCGAGTCCGGACGCATGCGCATTTTCGCAAGCTTTCCGAAAAGTGGTCATTTGCTGAAATCGGACACTCGAGCGCCGTTTTATGGCCGTTTGAAGTTTCGTCGTCGTTTTTCGCCTTCTCAGTGAAGATATTATCCCTATTCGTACGTAATTTAGCGTACTTTACCGTATTCTAGCATAATTTTACATAATTATTGTAATTTAGTGTAATTCAGCATAAATCAAGTAATTTGGCTTGTTTTAGTATAAATATGCTAATTATATATAAAAAAATGTAATCTAGCAAATATTTAAAAAAACAATTCGATTTTTTAGTGTTAGATTTCAGTATTTTAGCTATTTTGATAATTTCTAAATTATTCTACACCATTTTGAAATTTTTTAAATTAATGAAACAAATATTTAAAAAAACAATTCGATTTTTTAGCGTTAGATTTCAGTATTTTAGCTATTTTTCTCTTAAAAAAAAAAAAATTTATGTAGTTCGGAAAAAAATTTCCGGAATTTCTAAAAAAAAAAAAAAAAAAAAAAATTTGTTAAGTTAAATTTTTTTATCCGGAATCTCTAAAAAAAAAAAAAAAAAAAAAAAAAAAAAAAAAAAGTTAAATCCGGAAAAAAAATTTCCGGTTTTGGAAAAAAAAAAAAAAAAAAATGTTAAAACCGGAAAAAAAATTTCCGGTTTTGGAAAAAAAAAAAAAAAAATGTTAAAACCGGAAAATTTTTTTCCGGTTTTGGAGTTCAATTTCCGGAAAAAAATTTTCCGGGTTTAGAGGCCAAATCCGGAAAAAAATTTTCCGGTTTGGGTATTTTTCAAATTTTCAAGACAACATGGGTATTTTTTGTAATTTGATTTATTTTTTGGATATAAATAAAAAATTCGGCTTCTTTCGCCATCATTAACAAAAAAAAAAGAAAGTTCATGTACACATCATTTTCATACTATCTTCTCATACTCTTCAAGTAGTCTTGGTTTTCATATAATTTTTGTATTATTAGAGTATTTTTCGTTTACATCAAGGCAAACCTTAATTCTAGCGAAAACATGACATGGTTTAACAATTTTAATTTGTTTGACTAGTGGACCAGTTCTAATTAAAAAATAATTAATAGTTCAACACTCCACGTCTGCGTTGTACTTGGTTGTTTCATATTTAAATTCAGGAATATTAAATATTATTTCCAGAGAAATTTTTTGAACTAGATCTGCTGGCGAGAAAAAGTATGACTTTAAGTCAAATTAATATCTATAGTAATACGAGGATAGGTCCTTTTTATGAATTTTTAAACATAATTTGTTGTTGGCAGTATCAATTTGTATTTCTCACATTGATTTATTATACTTGTTCTACAGTTGGATCAGAATTTATTTTTGCTCCCACATTTGTTTTCATCTTTTTAATTTGTCATAGTTGAATTAGTTTAAACAATAATTGCAGTGTCACTGTGTCAGCCTTTAATAATTAATTATATAATAAAAAAATTTCTGTGAATATTGAAAATAATTAGTTGGTATGTTTATAATGTCAATTAATGTGTCCGGAGTTAATTTTGGACATTTTATTATTTAGAGTACATTTGAATATTTTCATTTTATTATTTTTGACAATACCTTACAAAATATTTATGAACTCATTAAGAAATGTCTTTTTTTTCTCAAAACTAATTGATTGTGTATCCGTCAAATTTCTTTAATTTTAAATTTCCCCATTTGTTACATTTGTTTCTAAAAATTATTTATTCTTGATGATAAAAGTGTTTTTACTTCACATTGCTAGTAACAAAAATTTCAAAAGATGTATTTTTATTTTTACTTAAAAAATTTATTGTGATCATTATATAAACATTTGCGACTTCAGACATGTACAATAATATATTTTTGTTTTATATTTAGATCAATTCTTATGAAATACATTATAAACATTTTTTTGGGTTGCATTAACTTTTATTGACATGTACGATAAGTATAAATATTTTTGGTATGCAGGTACTAAAATTTGTGTGGTAATAACAATTTTTTTAATTAAGTCAATTCTTATTAAATACTAACTAAACTCCGAAAATATTTAAAGAAAAAAATAATCTTATTATCGTGTAATTAATTGGTTTTAAATCGATGATGAAGTGCTAGAGATGGTAGCATAATGACCAGATACGCGATTAATTTGCAAATTATTCGCATTTAATTCGTTTTTTTCGATGTTTCCGAACCGAACACCAAATAAAATGCAAAAAAAACGTATAATACTTTTTATTCGCGAATAAAAACGCGTATAAAATGCAAATCACGAGCTATTCTTATTAAATACTAACTAATCTCCAAAAATATTTAAAGAAAAAAATAATCTTATTATCATGTAATTAATTGGTTTTAAATCGATGATGACGTGCTGGATATGGTAGCATAGTGACCAGATACGCGATTAATTTGCAAATTATTCGCGTTTAATTCGTTTTTTCGATGTTTCCGAACCGAACACCGAATAAAACGCAAAAAACTTATAATACGTTTTATTCGCAAATAAAAATCATATAAAACACGAATCACGAGTTATTCTTATTAAATACTAACTAATCTCCAAAAATATTTAAAGGAAAAAATAATCTTATTATCGTGTAATTAATTGGTTTTAAATCGATGATGAATTGCTAGAGATGGTAGCATAGTGACAGGAGGAACTATTGTTGTAATTACATTTATATACAATTTTGGTAGCCACTATCAAGTTTTCCAAAAAAAAAAGATGGTAGCATAGTGATCAGATATGCGATTAATTCACAAATTATTCGTGTTTAATTCGCTTTTTCGATGTTTCCGAACCAAGCACCGAATAAAACGCAAAAAAACATATAATACGTTTTATTCGGGAATAAAACGCGTATAAAATGCGAAAAAATGTGGTTTTTTAATTTTTTTAGGGTTTTTTTTGTTTTCTTGTGATACCGAATCATTCCCGAATTATATCCGAATTATTCTCGAATTACGAATTTTTAACCCCACCGAATCTAACCTGAACTATTCATTTGTCATTATGGATGGTAGTGCTCCTGGTTCTAATTTGGTGCTGATAAAGAAGTCACAAATCTACACTTTCTAATTAATTTTAAAAAATATCGTGCATGGATTTGGCTGTATTTTAAGATTGATAAAGTAAAGAATCATGAACACTAAAGTCTTGAACTTTTGACGGTGAATTATTATAATTGAAGTTTTTAATGGGCAAGTTGTGTCAGAGATGTCAGATGCTTATAATCTAAATCCAACTCTTGAAGATCTGAAAGAGTAATTCATATCATGTAAGCTAGTAAGGTCAATTAAATCAGATATTTTTTTTATTTAGGTAGCAAATGATGAGGGTGAGGAACTTGACAATTTACATTGTGAGGTTAATATAAAAATATAAAATACATAATGTGTTATAGTGGGGATTTTAATTCAATTCTAAAAAGGAATTTTAAGTAGGCTACATGCACACATTAGTGGTGTATATATCTTTATTTATATTACTAATAAGAAATGTAATTTCCATGACTTTTCATCCTTATTCGTTAAGATTATTTTGAATTTTTATTAATTTAATCAACTAATTAAAAGTCTTTGAGCTAACTTAAGTAAAGTTAACTTACATTTCTCATTTTTTTTAGCTGAGAGTAGTTGACTATGTTATCATTCATCGATAATGAACTATTAAAAACAATCTTAAATTATAAATTTTGTATTATTTTTAGCAAAACACATATTTTCTCAAACCAATGTATACTGATTAATAAGGAATAACTGCCACCATATATATATATATATATTCATTAATGGGAAATGTTCTGCCCCCGAGCCATCATATCCGAGTGCGCCTCCCAATTAGTTTAACCGAAAAAACCTTCCAATCTTGTCTAATTTTCATTTACAGCGCTCATATCCAAGTTTTTAAGGTTTTGTTTATAACTTTTTAAAATGTTACTCACAAGATGTTAAACTTCTACAAGTATTTAAATTCTAAATTTGAATAGTTTTAACTCTTAATTACTTTTGTCTTCAAGCCAAAAAATGAAAGATTCATTTCACTAACTCTTTTTTTCCTTTTCTCTGATCATTCTCGTCTATTGTTTCGACAGTCCGTGATGAATTTTGCGAATATAAAAGTACACATATTTTTTACTTGATTTTCTCTTTCAAATGAGATCTATGAAGAAATACTTTTGAATAATTTTGAAGTCGTTGTTTTTATTTTTTTATAAATAAAGCCCACGAGCACTTTAAATTCTCAAGTTTTTAAACCTCAGTCTACAATCATTTAACCTCTGATGTCAACCATTTAAACTACTACGTTCAAGCGTTTAAACCTTAAATCTAACAAGATAAAACAACACTGCAATCAAGCTTTTAAACCTAAAGTATCACGCATTTAAAGTAGTACACTTAAGCATTTAAAACACTGCAATCAAGTTTTTAAACCTCACTATTTTTCTGTAAAATATAGCATTTCTAAAGCAACAAACGCTTGAACGTAGTAGTTTAAATAGTAGACATCAGAGGTTTAAATTGTTGTAGACTTAGGTTTAAAAACTTGAGAATTTAAAGTGCTTATGAGCTTTACATTAAAAAAAACACTTGAAAATTACTCAAAAGTATTTCTTCATGGATATTATTGAAAAAGAAAATCGAGTAGAAAATATTCGTATTTTTAGATTCGCAAAATTAATCACGGATTGTCAGAAAAATAGACGAGAATAATCAGAGGAAAAAAATAGTGGGTGAAAGGAATCTTTTCTTTTTTGTCTTGAAGACAAAAATAGTCAGAAATTAAAACTATTTAGATTTAAAATTTAAATACTTACAGATAGAGGTTTAAAATCTTGTGAGTAGCAATTTAAAAGGTTATAAACAAAACTTTAAAAGCTTGGATATAAATGTTGAAAATGAAATATTAAATACTTAGGAGGCCCTCGGAGATTTATTTAGGGGCAATTATCAGGCTCCTTCATTAATTTCTTTTATTAAGTGTCCTTAAATAAATAAGTTCGGGGTATTAGTTACATATCTTGCATAAGCTACAAAAGAATATGCTAATAAATATTGTGTGTATGTGAGAAAATTAAATTACAATATGGAAGTATTATATTCTAGATAATATTCTTATTGATCAATTCCAAATTTTTCTTTATTTATCTCAATATTATGGGTGGATTCTATGTTTCAAATTCACTAATTTAAAAAATGTATAACAGACAATAAACCTTTTCGTTCAAGTATGTTCATTGAATATTTTAATGACATTGAATTCTATTATCTAGCAACTATAAATATAAATTGACCTTCCACATTTATCATATTAATTTAATAATAATTGAGGCACACAGATATTTTCAAACTACTTCATTATAATATTTTCTTTTTAAATTTTTTTATTAGACTTTCATAATAGCACAGAGATATCTATGTTAAAGAATCAATCAATTGAAGGATGAAAGATATTAAAAGAAATAATTTAATTTTGTTCTCTAAATAACATTATTTTTGTAGGGAAATGTTCTGACCCCGAGTCATCATATTCGAGCACGCCCCCAACTAGTTTAACAAAAAACATCTTTTAATTGTGCCTAACTTCCATTTTCAGCGCTCATATCCAAATTTTAAAGTTCTTTATAACCTTTTATAATGCTACTCATAAGCATTTGAACCACTATCTGCAAGCATTTAAATCTTAAATATGTGTAGTTTTAACTCCTAACTACTTTTGTCTTCAAGCCAAAAAATAAAATGTTCATTTTACCCACTCTTTTATTTTTTTACTCTAATTATTCTCGTCCATTTTTCCAACGATCTGTGATAAATTTTACGAATCTAAAAATACGAATGTTTTCTACTCGATTTTTTCTTTCAAATGAGATCTATGAAGAAATACTTTTGATTTATTTTCCAGTCGTTTTTTAAAGTAAAGTCCATAAGCACTTTAAATTTTTAAGTTTTTAAACCTCAGTCTACAACCATTGAAATCTCTGATGTCTACCATTTAAACTACTACGCTCAAGCATTTAAACCTCTGATTTGGATCATATAGTATCACACGTTTAAATTACTACCGTTTAAACCACTATCTGCAAGCATTTAAACTACTACGTCTACAACCGTTTAAAGTAGTTGTGAGCATGTAAAGTAGTTGTGTCAAATATTTAAATAGTCATGTCAGATTTAAAAGGTTGTAGACTGAGGTTTAAAAACTTGAGAATTTAAAGTACTCATGGGTTTTACTTAAAAAAACTACTTGAAAAAATTAAAAAGTGTTTCTTCATGGATCTCATTTGAAAGAAAAAATCGAATAGAAAATATTTTTTGATTAGCAAAATTTATCACAGATCATCGGGAAAATGTACGAGAATGATCAGAGGAAAAAAAACAGAGTGGGTGAAAGGAATTTTTACTTTTTTGGCTTGAAGATAAAAATAGTTAGGAATTAAAACTACTCAGCTTTAGGATTTAAATGTTTGCAGGTAGAGGTTTAAATACTTGTGAGTATTATTGTAAAATGTTATAAATAGAGCTTTAAAATCTTAGATATTAGCAATGTAAATGAAAATTAGACAAAAGTATAAAGTTTTTCTGTTGGAGGATGTACTCGGAAATTTATTAGGGATAATTACCAAACTCCATTTTTTTTAATGTATCGGATACTAACTCTAATTGTTGTTAATGGTGCACAAATTAGTTTCAACTTCCATCAAAAACGAAAATGTATTGATACATAAGTAGTCCCCCACACAAAACAAACGAGCGGTTTGGACACATATTCTCACTTTGTACCAGTGTTGTAAATAACGGTATGCGGTCGTTGGAAGGACGGGGTACCGCCAAGCAATTATTCGGTATGCGGTCGATTAATTGAAATTATGTGAACAATTTAACATTTTTATTAAATTTATGTATATATATATCATAATTTATTTAACTCATTAAACTTATCAAATAAACTTAATTTAACTTAATTTTATTATTATAACATGACACTATGCTTATTTCTTCTTAACACATAAGCATTTTACATATGTAAGTAACACATTTATTGAATGAAAAAATAAATTTGAGAATTAAGTTTTTTCAAATACTAACATATTATTTGAAAGAAATGAAACATTCTAACATAAAATCACTAAATTTAGTTTATAATAACAACTTAATTTCATAAATGAACACGTCGTACTAATTGAAAAAATTTACATCGGTAACTAATAAAAATATATGGTATATAAATAATAGAAGAATTATCAATTTCAAAGTAAGTAAGAAGAAAAAACATATATAAATAATATTAGATGTATATCCAAGCACAAATAAAACTACAATACAAAATTTATAAACCTTATTATCACACACTATCACATAGAAAAAAATTAATGTGAAAATAAATATTCACTGGAATAAACGAAAATAAACGAGAATAAACGGGAATAAACAGATGATTAAACGGTAAAACGGCTGATTAATCATTTTTATCCGCAAACATGCATCCTTTAAGTGTATTCTAACAGCTTGACCGCCGTTAACGATTAAATGGCCGTTTAATCGACCGTTAAGACCGTTTAGTACCTTCAAAAGCTTCTTCAATATATTTATTCAAAAAGAAAGAAAGTGTATTTTTACTTGGCATCAATTTTGTGTATAAACTTATTCAAAAAGGATGTGCACTTTATTTGTCTTTTGACAGTGGTTTTATTTATTAAATTTGTCTTCTTTCCTCATAGTCCTTGACAATAAAAAAAAAATAACAAAGTCCCAAGAAATTAAAAAAAAAAAGAATAATAGTTCTCAAAAGTCAAAACAAATGTATTTTACAAGATAAAAAAAGATAAATTCCTTTTCATCCTTATAGAAATCCTTTAACCCTATGCATGGGTGATGAAAGTTGGAAAATATTTACAAGCATAAAATGATTTTTTATAATCACTGGTAAGTTGCGTACCTGCATTTTAGATTGAATAAATAAATAAACCGTAGAAATAGCCCATAATTCTTTTAAAGGAAAGACAAACTACTCAACTATTTAATACTCTTATTTTTTTTTAATAATAAACTATTGCTTGTTTCATTAGAGAAACTTGGTAACCAATTACATCAAAATGATTGTATTATAAGTTATAACACCACAAATATTCTTCTACCGATGTTCAAAATCTTCCCAAACTATTCAGAGCTAATATTTAATATCATTGTTATTATAACAAAAGATTTTTTCCATCCGGATTTCAAACTCATGACCTCTCACATCAGAGATCATGTCTTTTGTCACTAGACCAAAAATCAGTTCTTATGAGAATTTATCTTTGATGTAGTGACTAAAGATAATATTATCTTTGTAGAAAACAACATATTGAAAATTTAAAAATAGTTCTTTATGAATATTTAAAAGTGAGTGATTTATCCCCCATTTTTCTTAAAAAATAAAATTAGGTAACATGTACGAATCTTATCTTGAATATAAAGGTTTGGCCTTCAACTTGCTTCAAAAATAGTTTTTAAGTATTATAAAATTTCTACTTCGGTTCTAAAATCTTATAATTTTTTTGCGGTTTCTTTATTCTCAAATTACTTAAATTAACTTTAATATTTGTTGATATTTTAGTGGCGACGATGGCAGTAAACTATTACTGCCCGTTATCTCTATATGAAAATATACTTAGTAACCAATTTTCAATTTTTTAGAATTGTTTGCCTATTTCTTTAATTAGATTGAAAATCACTACTTTCGGATAGTCCATAATCTTTAGATTAAGTGATTTTGACCTATCTAAAAATTATTAAATAAATTCTAAAAGTTCGAAAATTTGATTTTTTGAGTACATTTTCATATGGGGTCATATTAAACAGTTCGGATCCATTATTTAAACTTTGAAAATAGTGATAACTTTTGTCAAGACTTCAAAAAAAAACTTTGAAATAAAGATATAAATTTATAGCGCGGGTTGATATGTAATATACATATGGTATTACCATAGCTTCACTTTTGGAAATATAAGCTTCTAATTAAGAAAGGGGGTTAATAAATGTTTTTAGCGAATAATTCCCCAAGTTTACTTCAAATTATAAATATAATATATTTCAAAAATATTTGTTCAATGTGTCCGGTTCAAATTTAGCATTCACCAAATTTATAAGTAGGATTTTAAAATGCACAAGAAGTGAAGAACTCTTATCAACAAATTCCAAGACCACAAAACATGAAATTGCAAATGGTCTCTTATCTACAAATTCCAACCCATGACATCTCTTCTCTTTGATTGTATATTTTATGATATTTTTTAATTTTTAATTTTATCATCAAATTAGATTAATTTTTTTTACAAAACATATTTAGATGCAGCTCAAATTTTAAAATATCTCAAACAACCAAATTTAAATCACCTAAGATACAAATTATTTATGTTTAGATCTAGATCGTCTGATTAAAATTTGTACAAATATTAAAGTGATCAGATTGGTCCGGATTCTGATCAGACGGTCCGAATCTAAACAGAAATATTCACCCCTCAATATGACCGATACCCAAAATACCCCCGTAATATGGCTGCTATTAGCTGGTTTGAAATTTTTCTTCTTTGGGTCATTTTCCTGACCTACGGAATTTGTAAGTGTGACAAAGTTAAAACCAACAGCGTCAAGCAAACAACTTTGAATTGACTACAGAAGAAAGAATGATGTAACAAAAGATGGAAAAAGGAACCCGGTAAGCTCAGTCAAAAGTCAATTGTGACATTGATAGCTCAAGATGAGATTACTTCACCACTGATGCATGCAAGCAGGGGGTGTCAACTAGAGGCGGAATTAGATTTGAGTACAGGGGTGTTAAATAATATCTTTATTTTTTTTAATAAAAAAAATACATAACACAATATAACACGAGGAGGGATCCACTTATACTGTTTTTTGGTGACACTGGATTACACATTACATTTTTAAGGTCCAAACAATCGATATGAACCGTTCAACATGATGGATATATTAAAATGTGTTTGCAGATCAAATTTTATATTTTTTTTGAATTTTTTTATTATTTATTAAGATGAGTACAAAAATTCAATAGAAGAATCTGTTTTCTATATAGGATCGGGCATTATTTTTTCTATATAGGATCCGTTTTCTATATAGGATCATGGAAGTTCTAGATGGGTGCAAAAATTCAATATATAGAATTGGACGTTATTTTCTCTATATAGATATGACATTTTCAAATTAGAAGGATCCGTTTTCTTTTGTTCGCTGCACAAACACAGAAATCGAAACGTTCAAATAAAATATGAAGTCTAGTCTGCTGTGACTTTAATTTTTAAAATTTACGTTCAAGTCCTTTAAATTTGTTAGTATTATTGGGGATACTAATACATATAAAAGAGACAACTTCGTAAGAATTTTAGATACTTGATAATAAAATTTTGAAAATTTGGGGTGGCTTAGCACCTCCAGCTTGAACTATCATCTGCCCCTGGTATCAACGAGTACCCATGAGTCTCATTAATTAGTTTTTGAACCTTGAAGGATTCATTTTGTGTTTTTGTTTGGTCCAAGAGGGTTTTGATTGCGTACATTAATTATTAATATACATTTTTTTGAAGTATTTATGTCAATCGCCATCACTCATTACTCATATATCATAAAATTAATTGCATGCAAATGCAAGTCTACTTGGTTTGTTAGACTAGCCAACACAACAGTAAAGCCACCCCTGTTGCATGACTTTTGAATTCTGAACAAATATAGTGTTTCTTTTTTCTTTCCTTATGTACACTTTTTCTTCTGTTCTTAATATTAGAGCTGAAAAGATTCTGGTATTGTTTGCATGATAGTAATGCTTGACTGTATTTATTATATTTAAATCAGGAGCGGAGCTAGTTTTTCGAACAATGGGAGTCAAACACACAATAAGGATCAATCATATAAAATTTTTCCTATAGAGAATGGAGATCAATTTTTTCATGAAATTTTAGTATAAATTATATAGAAAATCATATATAAATATAAAAAAAAGTTTAAAAAAAATGGAGATCAGTTGACTCCCATTCATTTCACTTAGGTCCGCCACTGATTTAAATGTAAGTTAAGTATATCTTATACAGAAGCGGGTTTATAGTCAAGCGAGGGAGGGAGTGCTTAGCCACCATAAGTTAAAACTTAATTATTTAAATTAAAATTAAATTAAATTTTAATTTTTGAAATTTTAATATAGTTTGGTCTGCCTCATAAAATATTAAATATGTGTTTGTAGCTTAGTGATTATAATTTCACTTTGTAGTTGAGAATACTTGTGTTCAAATCGCAACCATCACATATTATGCATTTACGTTTCGGACTTCCAATCTAATTTTTTTTGTTTTGTTACTGGATCCAGTGTCTTCTCTTCTGAGATGTTTTCTTCCTCTCAAATACCAAATTCTAGCATAATTACAGAATTTAGAGTCTTTAATAAGGTGTACATAATTGTCAATCATCTTGATTAAGTTAATCCCTTATAAATCAATGCCTAACATGACACAGTTATATCTATTATAGTACTTGAAGCACTTACCAGTATATGATTCTTAATTTTCTTGTCGAATTCTAATGACTGTACCTCAATTGGCACAATCTTGATTAAAATAAATTAAGCAAAAGCATGCCTTGTTGGCCAGACCAATATTAATTTCACTAATGTAAGGTGTCCTGTTCCTGGCAATATATGTGTTCTGGTAAATATATTAACAGAGCTATTTTGACTTCACGCAGCATGACCAATAGAGAAAATGTATATGACTGGTGAGCTGCGTGACGCCAAAATAACTCTGTCAATATCTTTACCACTGATAAACCATGAAGTTTATAGCCTTCTTTAGTTCTAACTGTCTGCATTGAAAACAAAAATGAATTCTCCACATTAGAAAATATGAGCTGTGGTAATCCCTGTCATATATCAAATTACAAAGAAAAAGTAAAAAAGAAGAAAACAAAGGTGCTGACTAATTGTCCCAATTTAATATAACTAGCTGAATGCATTGCATGCTATCCCCAATTTGGTAAATTATTTTCTCGAACCTAACCTTCCCTAAATATGCAAAAGAAGCCACATAGAAAATAAGGTAAATTGTCTTTGGTAATTTTTTTTTTTTTTTTTTGAAACAATGGGAGTCAAACCACTCAATACCCTTTATTTTAAAAAAAGTTTCGAAGACTTCTCACATAAGAGACATGTGATGGTTCTCTCTTCGGTAACTTATTTTAGAAAAAAAGTTCCTACGTAAGAAAAGATAATTACAAATTTGTGTGAACGGTACTTAGCACTTTAATAGTTTGAATAACATGTGCTAAGTATGCTTGCTTGCTTGGCATATGCTTATATAAATGCTTAGCATATGCTTATTTGTGTGAACGGTACTTGGCACTTTAATGCTTGCTTGCTTGGCATATGCTTATATAAATCACATTGAGGAACTTATTCTGAATGACATATGCTTGCTTGGCACTTTAAGAAAAGATATTGTGAACGACATATGCTTGCTTGCATTTTGCCAAACAAGCATATGTCAGTATTTAGCACTTTAATATTTTTTTGAAATAATGGGAGTCAAATCACTCAAGACTCTTTATTTTAACATTTGTAACAAATAATTTTCTCTATCTGAGTTTCAAATTCATGACCTCTCATATAAGAGACATGTAATGGTTCTTTCTTCGGTAACTTATTTTCAGAAAAAAAAAAAGTTCCAACGTAAGAAATGATAATTACAAATTTGTGTGAACATAAAATGTAATTTTAAGAGCTGAGTTATGGCGTTTTTTTTATCGACAGTTTCTAGATAGAAAGAAATTCATTGTTCTTGAGCAGTTGCAAAAAGATTTAGATCAACAAATTATTTTCAAATGTAAAAAAATTAAATGTAGAGATCATATTAGGTGGTTTTGATCGACAGTTTGAATTCAAGTATCACGAAGGTACAACTACAATAATTCAGAAGTTTAAATAAGCAACTATTTTTATTATCTAGAGGGTTCAATTTCCTCAATTTTCTGTGCCTATTATTCTTCCATTTTTTAAAGTTTCATAACTTAAGATTTGAAACTAAAATGCCAAAAAAATCATTAGACGTGATTTAAATTATTTTTTCTATGCATATTTTTTCTTGATAGTCCGATCAGAATCCGAATCAATCAGGCTCACACTTGTAATGCACAGAGCATTTTTATATTTGTGCAGATTTAAATTGAATGGTCCAGATCTAAACTCAAAATTTGAGTTAGAAGATACGAATTCCTGCGGTACCGTGGGTATACTAAAAAGGACTAATTAATTTGTTAGAGTAAATTCAAATTTGTGTTGATATAAAAATAATTACAAGAGAATAACTAAGAGTTGTGCAGGAGACCGTCAAATCTAAAATTCAAAGGTAATTCATTTTTTTTAATTCAGAAACTAATTTGATGCCACAAACTAAATTCCAGCTCGAGTCAGCTTGGTTTATTGACAGCCCAAAATTTAGAACACACAACTATAATTCAATCTCGATTGACATTAGAGTGAAACGGCCCAAACGGCCCAAACGGCCCAAACGGCCCAAAAGGAAGGCCTAGCATGAAATAGTCGTACCGTGCCAAACTGACGTAGTACGGTACGGTGGTACCGACTCCTTTGGAAGGAATTTTTTATTGGTAGAAATTAATAAAAAAGAAGAGAGAGAAATAGAAAGAGTACATCAGTTATAATATTAGTAGAAAGATCGGTAAAATTCTTACCGATCTAAAAAATCAAGTTTGGATCGGTAGGAATTCTACCGATCCAAACTTAGTTTTTTTTTAAAATCTGATATATAGATGGAGGGAATTCTTATATTAGATTTTTAGTAAAATATGAATTTTTTTCAAAAAATAGATAAATGTTTCTATTATATCTTAATTTTAATATAGTCTATCTATTTTTATAAAAAAAATTATATTGTACTAGAAAAAATGAAAAGAAAAAAACAAACTGGTTTTTAGACCGGTAAGAATTTTACCGGTCTTTCTACCAATATTATAACTCATGTACTATTTCTATTTCTCTCTCTTCCTTTCTATGAATTTCTATCAATAAAAAAATTTCTCCTTGGAAGCTCATGCTGTGCCTGTGGGACCATGGATGGGTAGCAAACGCCAGGGAGGAATGGGAAGCTAAAATATATATGGAATTTTTCTAGTAATGTATCCTCAAGTTTTGTATGATCGTCATAACGCATACGGCAGTACGGGCCGCATAATGAATTTAAATTGTTATTTTTTTATATGATAATATGATATCCTAATATTTTACTAATATTTATTGATGTATCGTTTGAAGTCAATCTAATAAATTTTTGAGTTAAACTCCTAATTACACCCTATATTTTCACTTATATTTTATTCTACTTGCACCCTTTTTTTGTGACACCAAATTACATCCTATATTTTCAAAGTTTTCAAAGTCCAAACAATCGATCAAAATCGTTTAACATGATGGATATATTAAAATGTGCTTGTAGATCAAATTTTATATTTGTTTGAATTTTTTTACTATTTATTAAGTATTTTACAAAATCATTGTTTACAGACCATTGAATTTTTGTATCCATCTTAATATTGAATTTTTGTATCCATCTTAATTTATTAAGTAAAAAAAATTCAAAAAAATGTAAAATTTGATGTGCAAACATATTTTAATATATCCATCATGTTGAACGGTTTAGATCGACTGTTTGGACTTTGAAAATATAAGATGTTATCCGGTGTCATCAAAAAATAGTGTAAGTGGAATCCTCACACACACACACCACGGAAGTACTTTTTAGGTCAAATTTCAGACCACCGTCTACTACGTCATCACACCAATAGAACGAATTCACATTGTTCAATTCAAATCAGCACGAATATTAAAAGAGTTACGTACATTACAAGTAGGCCGGATTGGTCTGAATTTTGATTGGACAGTCGAGATTTCAAATTCAAGATCTGAAGTTAATGTAGAGAATACATAACTGCTTGTAGAAGCGAAGGAGATCCGATGGACATCATATCAAATTTATTTTGATTTGTGTTGAGTTTCACGCGTATTCAGCGGACTAGACCGGACATTGAACTAAATTTGATTCAATATTTGTCGAATACACTCTACTACCATTGTTTTTTTTTTTTTTAATATAAAGTGGATATATCCATTATTACAATTTAGAAACTACAATGTCCAGTGAAAATGGTACTAAGTTGGTACCACTCCACTATTGTTCATACAACACAACATATAATCACAATTGGTAAGAATAAAATTGATGTTAATATTGCATTTTAATACGAGATTAAATAAATTGTTTTGGGGAATTGTCTCATGAACATATCAAAATCATACAACAAATTTTATTAAATTATATTTGTGAGAGCTGCTAGTTTGAAACTCACTTTTGTGTCTATAATTTATGGAAAAAGAAAAACCTCAGCATTTTCATTACTTGACAAAAAAAGAGTTTATTAAATTATATTTACTTAATTTCACATAAAAGAATTTCTCTATTTAATATTCACAAATGATTCAGAGAGCATTGTTTTTGTCACTATACTAAAAACTGATTCTTTCCTACAACACTGTTAATGGTGTGGATCTGGTCCATCATTTTACAGTCCGATGGATCAAATTAAAATAGCTGGACGGTTGGACCTACTGAAAAAGATATCAATAATAGTAACTTTGAACACAAGTGCATGTTCAAATATGATATTATGAATTTTAAAAAGAAAAATACGTAATGTTGAGATTTTTAAAAGGTATACATAAAATCCCCCCCTATATATATATAGTGCTGGGCTTAGCTAAGCCATGGTGTAAAACGACTTGGTGCTCCACGCCTCATTATTTCCATTTTGAAAATCCAAACGACCGATCCGAACCGCTCAAGTTGTTCTCCATATTGATATGTGCTTGGAGACCAAATTTTACATTTTTTGGAATTTTTTTACTATTTATTAAGCCACTTTGAAAATCACTGATCCGGCGGTCCAGAAATTTTTACTGTTTTTTACTGTTCATAAGGATTTTCAGATTTTCAAAGTGGCTTAATAAATAGTAAAAAAATTCCAAAAAATGTAAAATTTGGTCTCCAAGCACATTTCAATATGGAGAACATGTTGGAAGGTTCGAATCGACTATTTGAACTTTGAAAATGAAGATATGGCGTGGAGTACTAAGTCGTTTTACTCCATGGAGTAGCCTAGTCGGACTCTATATATATATATATATATATATATATATATATATATATTACAAGTGGATGCCTAAATATGATATTACCTACGGATTTTGAATAAAGAAAAAGAAGAAGTTGAACCGTCTGATTTTGATCGACTGATTCAAAATGAATCACTGACAAATAAAGCTGATTAAATCTTCCCTACAACACCGTCAATTAGTGGATCTGATCCGTTATTTTAAGATCCGATGGATGAGTTTGAAATAGCCGGAATCTACTGGAAAAAAGGCTTGAATAGTAGCAGGTAGAGTGGAAAAATCGTGCCGTGCCGTAACCGAGTAAATTTTTCACGTGCCGTGCCGTGCCGTGACAAAAATTACTAGGGGTGGTCACGGCATGCGAGTCACGCCGTGACTCGCGTGCCGTGACTAAGTCGTGTTGTGACCAAATGTGCCGTGACCAAACATGCGTTGGTCACGTTTGATCGCATTTAACGTTTTAAAAAAATATATGAAACGATTATTTAAAATTCAAATGTTTTAATTGAAATTTAAAAAATATTTTAATTAAAATAAAATTATACCTTATAGGAAGGTATGTTAGTGTATTGTCTGGTGACTACCGTGACTGCCGTGACTGCCGTGACTCGCGTGTCTTCCGTTCCGTGACTCGCGTGTCCCGTGCTGTGCCATGCCGTGACCAAGACAATTTCCGTGCCGTGCCGTACCGTGTCTTCTTTGCCAACAATTGGTCACAGCACGCGAATGGTCACGGCACATAACCGACACGCGTGCCGTGCCGTTCTGTGACGGAGCCGGCTCCGGCGTACCATTTTTCTCACTCTAGTAGCAGGTAGCCACCCCTAGCTATGACCTACAGTGCCTTCTTCTCTTTGAAGGACTGAATTGAATGGAGCACCCAATCCAATGAATGAATCCCATCCTGCCATCCGCCTCTCTAACCTCTAATTTATCTGTTTCATTCTCTCTATAGTAAATTGTGTGGCAAGTCATTATGTTATACTCCCAATAATTTCAATTATAATCATTTTCCATTACTAATATGTTACCCACGAGCGTTCTTCTTGAATTTCTACTTTGAGTTTATCGTGCTTTGCCCTAAACTTTACGGGCTGAATGTATAGAAGAAAATGATATTTTTCTAAACATGTATTTTAAAAATCAAGTTATTTCAAGTAAAAGAAATAGGAATTCGGATTAGGTAAGGTATATAACCACATCAGATTAGATTCAATTTGTTCAATGTGAGTTTGAACGAATCTTAAAGTGGACTCCCTGTATTTCAAATATGTATGAATTATTTATGACTTGGTTGGAATTCATTCTATTCTATGCGGTTATTGCAAGAGTATGTACCACTTTTCTTCAATTTTATTTTAATTTATTTTGTATTTTTTTCGACGAGATAAATTCGGATACTTTTAAGAATACTCAAGTACAAAAAGAATAGAGAACAAAGCTGAAACCTCAATTTGTGACTTTTTGACTCGCAACACAGTTGCCTACAAAAGATGTAAGAAAATAAAATCATCTCTCTTTTGATGAATTTTGATACCTTATCCTTGACTCTCCCAAAGATGCTTGAATCTATAGGCCTTTTTTAGTTTCTCGAGGCGTAGTTAAACCTCCCGCGGATGAGATCACATCCGTCCATTGAACGATTGATTGAATCCAGTCCGTCCATTGCAATACAAATAAAACAGTATCTACGTATGTCCTTGCTCTGTACCCCTCCCATACAAGCAAGTACGATAAATTGCGTAGCATGGGAAATAGTATCTCCCATTGATTCTCTTTCAACAAATCATAGCACTGCCTCAATTTATTACACAATACAGTCTAGCTAGATCCAGGAATTTATAAACACCATATATTATAATAAATTTTTTTTTTTTACAAAATATATTATTATAATTATAGACTCTATTTTTCTTATGCAACCCTTAACCTGGCCCAAGAGCCGTTAACAATTCAAGTCCTGCCTTTCAAATAATAAAAAAATTGCTCCTCCATTTCAAGTAAAATGGAGAGATTACCTTCTTTTTAAGTATGTACAAGTATTGTTAATCGTACTTATTTGGTCTAACATGCTCATTTATTACCTGTGTCCCTATGTCGAATCCAAATCTGCTGAAATTCCAGATCTATGAACAGTACCTTCAAATTCCTGAAATTCCGAATCCAGCCGTCGAACCGTTTCGAGATGCGTGTACAGAAAAAGTTGAACGGTTGGATTCGGAATTTTAGAGATTTCAGGTGTACTGTTCATGAATTTGAAATTTCAGCTGATTTAATCTGTCACTGGCTGTAATAGAAATTAGACGGATTTGCAAGAAATTCAAATTTTTGTATAAGAGTATGAATGGATCAAATAAAGGTAAGGAATATATCAAGATGCATACAATTTTATATGATTTTTGCTTCATCAAAATTTAAGTTTCAGGTTACATCACCGGTTAAATAATAAAACTTAAACATAAAATTCATCATTATAGACATGATCTATACTATTCAAAATCATGGCTATAAAATATATTGAGATCTGATATATATTTTATCATACATCAAATGATTTGAATATTTAACGGTATACAATTTACAATGCATCATCAAACAATACTTAAAGAGTGAGGCTATGGTGCTATGCATAGCACCAATGGCTAGTGTACTACGGCTCAATATGGTACTTTTTAAAATCCTAACGGTCGATCCGACCGTTCAATGTGATATCCATATGAATATGTACTTGCAAACTAAATTTTATATTTTTCCGAATTTTTTTACTATTTTTTCAGATAGGTAGAAAAATCAGTGTTTTTTGAAAATTCTGGACCATCAAAATTCTACCTATCTGAAAAAATAGTAAAAAAATTCGAAAAAAATATAAAATTTAGTTTGCAAGTACATATTCATATGGTTATCACATTGAACGGTCGGATCGACCGTTAGGATTTTAAAAAGTACCATATTGAGCCGTAGTACACTAGCTATCCGTGCTATGCATAGCACCATAGCCTCACTCATACTTAAATTAAAAAAGAAGATCCCTTTGTCAATTCGGATGAATACTAAAATGTATCTCTTTCATAGCCAAGTTAATATATATAAACTATTTTAAAAGCAGCAGCAAAAAATGGACAACTCCATTCTCACTGGAAATGTAGATCAACCAATGATCATCCCTTACAAGTATATATATAACATACCCAATTGACACAGTCCCACACTCCTCACCTTTCCAATACTCCAAAATATATGAATATGCAAAAGAAATTATTCTCAGGGAAGTTCTTCCAAAGGATGTGGAGGAAGTTGTGCCAAGAACTAGGCGCAACTTCCTCCACCGTCACATATCAAAACATCGACAACAACAAAAAAGCCGGCGGTGCTCCCATTCCAAAAGACGTGCCGAAGGGCCACATGGTGGTCTACGTAGGAGAGCAACTGACACGATACGTGATCAAGATTTCGTTCCTCGAGCATCCGTTGTTTCAAGAGCTGCTCGAGCTGGCACACAAGGAGTACGGCTTTTCAGGCGCATCGGGGCTCTGCATTCCTTGCGACGAGGATGTGTTTCTAGGTGTGATTTGCTACTTGGATAGGCAACAAGAGCAGCTGCTCTTGGGATGCTGCCAATTATAGCATCAGTTAATTGTAATAAGAGCTAGATTTGGCTATTGCAAATTTGCAGAGCAGAGAGGCCTCTCACTACAGAGTGAGTGTGGCAGCTAATGGAGATAATTGTATTGTACAATATATAGATTAGTAACTAATTAATGTCTAGTAATTTTTTCGTCTTGGCTACATGTGTCTAATTGTAATTAGATTTGTGCTTTTCACCTTCTGGTTATTTTGACAAAAACAATTCAGACTTGTAACTTGTAAGAGCACATCCCAACTGTGGGTAGTAAGAAATTGAATCCAATGGTCAATAATTGCCGGGATCAGTTCCAATTAGGCACCAAAAAAATGGTACGGTGTGTACGGGTACCGTGGTAAATTGGTAATGATAGTATGTTGATAGGATATATGTTGTTCTTTTTCAAAATACTGAAATACGGTTGTATACAATTAGGGTATGTTTGGTTGGATTGAGAATAGGCTATTCGGAATAGCTTATTCGGTGTTTGGTTGGATTAAAATAGCTAGAATAGTGAATTCAAACTTTGTCTTATTATAATAAATTATTTCTAAGAGTTTTGAGATTTGGCTATTCTAATAAGACAAACAATAACTATTCTTAATTTGACTATTCTAGCTATTCTTGTTTTACAACCAAACATAATTTTATTTTATCATCACAAACCCCAGACACTCACACACATCTGAACCTCTGATTGCACCCGCATACCGGCTTTGTAATAATATTTCATAATTTTGATGTACCAAATTTTCAACTCGTGTTGTATATAATTTTATTAACCAACGTCAAAGTACTCAAATTAGTGTAATTTATGTGAAGGTTAATTTGACAAAAACCCTTTTTATTAGCCTACACAATGCTATAAATTAGTTTGATAATGTTTTAATTAACAATCCCATAAGGCCATAACCCATAATATAATAAATGATGTTTGTTAGTTTAAGAATGTTTTCAATTACTTTATATAATGTTCCAAATGTGTACAGCGTATGAAGTTTTCAGCAATGTAGAACATTGGAACATAATATATTAGATTATAATGGAAAAAATTGAGATGACCAGTATCATTTTCAGCAACTGCTAAATATAATATGAACTAATGCAGTTCAGATAGCAAAGGCATGCATTACCCCTCTGTGCTTTCTCTTGCACCAACTGTGATAGAATCCCCTACCACAAATGCAACCTGTGTGACATATTCACCCATTTGTAGCCTGACCAAGTAATCCCAAATGGTCGTATGTACGGATGCAATGTCATCCCTTTTGAGTGTTTTTAGTTGGATTGCCTGAGTTCGACAAAACTAAGGGCTCACAATCGTATCCCCTTCTGATATCTAACATAGCACGGTAATTGTTTCCGATTTAAAATTTTAGCGCTTCAAACAGAGACCTAATGTTAACAAAACGACATAATTTTTTTAACTGATTTGCACCGACCAACTTTAATCAGACGGCTCAAACAAAACACAAAATTTGGCAGCCGCTGCCTAAAAATAATAAAAAAAAAATATGACAAAACACATGCCGTCACCACAATGGCAGTACGTTAATTCCGCTACCCTTTGTAAAGTAATTTTTTTTATAAACCATAATTAAAATTTTGTTTTTTTACAAAACCAACATGATTACTTTTTTTTAAAAAAATCATAAGAATCAAAATGTCATTTCGGTCCTAAATTTTTTTTATTTCGGACCAAAATAGCATTTCGGTCCAGCTCCTTTTTGGATTTTATGTGGTACTGGTTTTACAAATTTTCATGAGCTGCTGCAAAAAATCCAAAAAAGAGACCGGACCGAAATAACATTTCAGTCCGGAATAAAAAAAAAATTTCAGACCGAAATTGACATTTTAGTTCTTATAGTTTTTGTAAAAAAAAAGTAATCATGTTGTTTTGTAAAAATATTTTATTTAATTATGGTTTATAAAAAAAATTCTTTGTAAAGAGGAATTGTACCCAACTGTCCAACCATTTTTCCATTTATTTTCGTTTCCTTTTCTATTTAATGTATCAAATTTCTTGCATTCACCTATTTTTGTATTTTCATTCAAAAGTTACAAAAATGTATACCACTAAAATGAATTGAGCTGAATTAATTTAGGTATTCATATTGACACAATATGACCGATCAACGTCAACGGGCTTCACATTTTCTTCCTGAAAAACTCCTCACACATACGATTACTCTAAAATAAATGACTATAAATCACAAGGTTATTTAATCAAAATTTCCCAACTCAGAAATATTATTGCAAGATTCATGACACTACAGACCACCAAGCAGAGGCACAATCTCCCTCAAAAGGAAAAAAAGGGAGACAGATTGATACGATCGTAGGAACCTCAATGATACAAGTGTTTCAGCACAACATAAAAACACCAAATTATCGAACTTCAACAAAATGAAATACTGACCAATGCAAATGCCCGTTCCTATAGGCGAAAACGACTAATGTCTATTTAGTTGAAGTCAGGTTTCGCAGGATAAGTGCATCCAGAATGTTGGATGATGACATTTGCTGCATAGCATCCAGCTCTGACGCACTCCTCTATGCTCTTCTCTTGCACCAGCTGTGATAAGAATCCACCCACGAATGCGTCTCCTACAGAGAATTTACAATAAAAAAAAATTCTAGAAATTAGAACTCAAAAATCATTACAGTATTGTTATCCTACGGTGCTGAAATTATTTTAAAAGAAGAGTTAATTTAATATATTTTTTTTGGGGGGGAGAACTAATAAAATCATACCAGCACTGTTGGTGTCTACCATCTTCTCCTTCGGCAACAGAATTACAGGGTATGTTGTCACCTGTACTCAACAAAATCATCGTATGATTAGAAATTCAGATAAATTTGCTAAACAATGTATTTAGCATCTAGATGTTATCAAGAATAGTTCCAAACGTGCCCCCATGCAAAAAATATAACACCATATAAAACAAACAAATAGCAAAGATGTCCAAACTAATTCACCTTGCTGTTTATATCTTTGCACAAATTAGGAACAAACCAAATGGGGTGATTTTTTGCTACTTATATCTTGCTATTTATATCTTGCACCCCATTTGGTGCATTTTTGCTACTCTTAGTGAAACTAGGATGAAAAGATTATATGACATAACACTTTTCTACAGTCTAAAGTGCATAAGATATTCGTCATTCAGTAAGGGTGTATGTGTTATTTTGGTATGGGTTAGGATCCATTAATAATTATTTAATAATCAATCAATCTCAATAAATATGATCAAATATGAAATCCAACACTTTAGGCACGAGAGATACAGTGCATGTTGTACCATTTACCAAATGGTTTGAACTTTTTAACAAACCGAATTTAATTGGCCAGCAATTCATGCCAACAAGACACCTGAAGTTGATATTGTGGTTTTGAACCTCTTTTTTATATTAATTTGAATATTTTTAAGGTTATCAGACAATTCCATTGTCATGAAATCCCATCCTTTACATTCCTTGGCTTGATATGTCTTTTATTAAAACTCAGCATCCATAAGACCCCCCCATATTTGTATCATTTTTTACTATATTAGAATAACACACCTTTCCGTCTTTGGCAACAACAACAGGATCAGCTCCTTGTGTGATGACAGCAATTCTCTTGCCTGATACCTTCGGCAGAGCTGCCAGCTTGAGTGCTATCTCTTCCACATTATCTGTCTGCATTATTTTATAGTTGTTAACATGCATTTTATTTTCTTGACCATGAAAACCATTTGATGTGACTATATTTAGACTATGTCATGTTACAAGTCCTTGAAGTAAAACACTATTCCTTTTGGTCCCTGAATTTCCAATGTCCACATTTTCATTAAACATATATCACCAGAAGTTGAGTAGTTGATTGAGAATTTTATCCATTGCTGGAACAAGGACCAAATTGTTATATCATAATGTTTAAGTGACCAAAATGGACATTTTAGGATAGAAGTTTTTGATGTTTTACATAATTATTCTGTTTCTTCATAAACTAATTATGGTTAGGGCAGCGAGAAAGGTTATCACCTGCCATCCATGTACTTCCGCATATTTCCTTGCTTCAGTCTCATTTCCAAAGATGTAGTCACAGTATCTGAAGGAATAATACATAAACAAAAAATTCAGTAACAATTGGTACTAGGCTGGTTTAAATCAATTCAGTATATAAACTAGATCGGTACAAGAGAGATCTAAATTGAAAACCCTGGCCATACCACTTTTGAGGTGTGAAATATACAAGGACAAAGCATTGTACTTACTTGAGAGCATCATCCTGGACCTTGGTATAAAATTCACAAATAAATGGGGCAGAAAGGTTCATCATGAAAACCTACAAAAAAACTTTATCAGTTAGATACCTTCCGATCAAATTATTAATAGTAATAGTATTAGCAAAATTAAGAAAATAAATGGACCTTGTTGTTTTTGGCAGCATGCTCGGCAACAAGCATGATAGATTCAGGAGACACAGTCAGGAAAAATCCAGCAATGTAAATGTATTTGGCTTTCTCAACTGTTTTAACAAAAGTGACATCAGAAATTATTTCATAGATTTAACAAAACTGAGTAAGTTAAATATAGAGACTACAATTTGATACCAAGTGCCCAGTTTTCCGGTTTGGTTAAATGCTCAGGTTTGTAGTGGTTTGCAGCAGCTAGATTTGCAACAAGTGACCTGATGGAGATCAATAACATATAATATAAGCATTAGATATGTATAACATAATAAGTCAGCATCAGATGAAAATCAACACAAAGCACAAGAACTGACCTTTCACCACCAACAATACAGACAGCACATGTCCCGGTTGGGACGTCAACCTCATAGTAGTGAGCCTGATTAAGCATAATAAAATTATATCATAAAGAAAATGTAAAAGAATTCCAAAGGTAAAAGGAACTTGGCATTACAGAGAATTTTTTTGTTAAAATTTTATACATTAACTCCAGAAGTTTCGGCATTTTTCTTCATTTCCTCTCCATATTTGTCTTTTCCAATACAACCCATGTAACTTGTTGCACCAGGAGATTGTAGCATCCACTGCAGAATTTCAACAAAGATTATTCAAATTAAAGAAACAGTAAAATAGCAATTGGACTTGTTCTTTTTCCCTTTCAAATTTAAAGCTTGCCTGTGCAACTTTGATGGTATTTTGAGTGGCACCTGGACAAGAAATATGTCAGAGAGCATTCATAAAAATCATGATTCAAATTTTTAGGGGATACAAGACTAAAGTAACATCAGATGATTACCGCCGGCAATAAACTCAACATTCTGTCTGGCTGTCAATTCATCATACCTAAAATAAAAAAAAACTTCAGAAGTTAATTAATTGTGAGGTGCATTTAATTAACGAAATTTTTTGTTATCAAGTTCAAAAAGTTGAGTTTTGCATTATTGTAAAATAGAAGAATTGGTGAAATATAATATAAATGGAAGACATGCATGCTTACATTGGCAAATGCTTCTCATCAGCGATTATTGCATTTCCGGGCAATATTTCATACCTACGAGCAAAGAAAGACAAACAAAAAAAAAAATATAAACAACTTCGACCATTCAATACCAAATTCATAACCTACAACCTCAATAAGGTATTTGATTCACAAAGATATAACTGAACTTGGTTTAATTAAAGCACAGTTTAACAGGAGAACACTATGTGTTTGCCAAATTTAAAAGACAATGATACAAGACATTAAGGAACCAAACTTTAATAATTAATTACAGGGGGTCAAAGAGTCCCTTTATAAAATGTTGACCTTTTCCTTGGACCAGACTTTTTTTCTTCTTTAGGGCTAAAATTCAATTAACAATAGGAAATCAAGACAAGACACTTTGCTGGGCAGAAAAATGGGCCAAACAAATGTCAACTAGTTGACTATTATCTCACATAACAAAAATACATGCTACAAAACAAAGGAACTTCATAATCCTCATCTCATCACTTCTCAGAAAAGCATCCAAACAACCCTTCCAACAGACTTTTTCTCTCATGCTTTGGTACAGAAAAAAAACATTTTTAATCAGATTTAATCTAGCATGCAAAATACCACGATCTCTAAAAAGTGCAAAGATTCTGAACTCAATATCATCAGTACCATACATTTTCTTTTCCTAATTTTCTGGCACGCTTAAAAGTTACCTTAGATATACTACAACTCACACTGACAATCAGATAAATAATGACAAAGTCATGGATTTTTTGCCCTTTAAGACTGATTCAAAATTCCAAAGTTGAACCTATTGGCAGCAATCTTTATTAATTTCGTAGTACTAATTTGTTCGTATATTAATATCACGCCTCGTACAAAAATTGAAAACAAATGAACAGTATTTTTTCATTAGATCTAAAAGTTGGATCGACGACAATTATTTAAAATTTCAAATACAACAAGATCTGAAGTCTAATCAACTCGGAATCATAGAAATATAACTCAGAATAAGTAAGCGAGAAATACTTTTTAAGGAATCCATCATCGACGACAGAGGAAATGTCCAGCAGAGGATTACCCATGCCCAAAAGAACTCCCTCGCTCACCATTTTGTGCTTTAGGAAGAAAAACGGAGAGAGATCTGAGCTTAGTGTGAGATACAGCGAGGAGGTGAGGAGGCGGGGAGATATTTTGCCTTTTTTTTCTCCTCTAATTTATATATATAACCTGCAATGGAGGAGGTAGCGTTGTTTTAGATATCTTCTCTATTTTAGGATAACAGGAGATCTCCAGATTAAGAGTATCTTAAGATATGCTGCTGCTTTGTGATACAAGTCCTCTGTTAAACTGGAGAGGTTTAGGCTAGTAGAAAAACTGTCGCATTCGTTTACCAACCCACCCGCACCACAGGTCCACAGCATTAATAGAAAACATTTACGGGCACAGGTGCCAGAACCTTACTTATCTGTAGCGAGTCATTTGCACTTGGGAATAAACTGATATAAGCTGCAATAACATCCGTGGGTCCCGAATGCAGTGAATCGACGCATTCCACGGTCTACCGCTGCAGATGCAGAGGACTCGAACTCTCTTTGCGAGGGGGTCGGTAGCAAAGGACCTGGGTCGGTGCGTTTGGTCTGGGTCCGAGATGGGACATTGATATGGCTCCAAGCTCTAACCTCGGGGTTGGTTCCGGTCCAAATATGGAATACATATCAGTATATCACTTACAAGTTACAAGGTTACTCAAATTTTGAGTTGGATCGGGCCGTCAGATCTGTTGTGATATTATAAAATCTTAATTGGCAATGGGTGTTACTGTTCATTCTACAATAGCACTCCTTCTCTGTACCGTCCGATCAGAGATGAAGGGCTCCAGATGCGTTTCTCTGACGTCAGCTGATATCATTCTAATTTTGACGTCCAAATTCGTCCCAAATTGGAAAATACATGGTCAGAGCTCTTGCCACCTATTCTCTCCCTCCCTCTCCTGTCCGTCGTCTAATATCAATACAGTACCAACAAGGGGTTATTAGTAGAAACCTAACTCCCACTGAATATTAAAGTGGCTTGATACATTCTAGTCCAAGTCGATTGGTTATGATTATGATTGCACAGTATGAATCTGAATTCAAAATTAGAGTTACTTTACATCCGGGAATCATAGTAACATGGTACACGAATAATTCGTGTATGATTCGTTTTTTTATGTTTCCTAATCGAACATTGAATAAAACGCAAAAAATCATATTATATGTTTTATTCGCGAATAAAATACGAATCACGAATTATTCGTGAATTAAACGCGAAAAAAAAGCTAACTTTTTTTTTAGTTATTTTTTTTTATTCCTTGTAATACTGAATCACGAATTTTTAATCCTACTGAATCAAACTCAAATTATTTATTTATCACTCTGCTTAGAATTGTGGGTTCGGCTCCTCTCCTTTGTTGTACGGAACACACTAAACTATCTGAAATATATATTGGAAATCGGGGGCAATTAATATTAAATTGGAGTTGTTCAATGCAAAATTTGTACAAATAGCTTTAAAAATTCATAGGGATCAACGGATCAAGTAAAAGTATAAATCGAATGATTTCGAAATTCGAACGGACATCAAACCGCTCCCCACTCTCAAATTTTGGGCCTTATTTTAGGCTTGACGTTTCAAATATTTTTTTTGTCATTTTGTGGTCTCCCAATAGCAAATATTTTGAGAGTGAGACTATGGTGCTATGCATAGCACGGATGGCTAGTGTACTACGGCTCAATATGGTACCTTTTAAAATCCTAACGGTCGATCCGACCGTTCAATGTGATAACCATATGAATATGTACTTGCAAACTAAATTTTATATTTTTTCGAATTTTTTTACTATTTTTTCGGATAGGTAGAATTTTGATGGTCTAGAATTTTCAAAAAAACACTGATTTTTCTACTTATCTGAAAAAATAGTAAAAAAATTCAAAAAAATATAAAATTTAGTTTGCAAGTACATATTCATATGGATATCACATTGAACGGTCGGATCGACCGTTAGGATTTTAAAAAGTACCATATTGAGCCGTAGTACACTAGCCATTGGTGCTATGCATAGCACCATAGCCTCACTCATATTTTGATATGTCCGAGACTGTTTCGGTATGGATCCGTATCTCCTCAGGTACAAAGGATATAATTTGAAAAGAATGGTCTGGATTTAATCTCAAGCTGAATAACAAAATTTCAGTGTTTATTGTAAATACAGAAAATTCATTTTGAAATTTATTTCGGAATTAAAAAAGAAATTGATGTGGTTGTAAAGAGGTATGTTGCTTAACTATTAGTTTGGGTTCAATTATTATACGGCGCAAAAAAAAAAAAGCTTTGGGTCCATGCGTGGTGCACGGAGCGGATATGATAATTTTCAAAAATTTTGAATACGATACACCTTTATATATATTTTTTATTATTTTAATGAGGAGGGATCCAATTACACCTTTTTTGGTGACACATCATGACACCGTTTTTTATATAGGTCAATTTTGCGATTTCAAAATCCAAACAGTCGATCCGAACCGTTCAACATGATCACCATATTAAAATGTGCTTGGAGATCAAATTTTACATTTTTTTGAATTTTTTTACTATTTATTAAGATGGTTACAAAATCGTTGTTTTTCAATGGTCTAAAAACAACAATTTTTGTAACCATCTTAATAAATAGCAAAAAAATTCAAAAAAATGTAAAATTTGATCTCCAAGCACATTTTAATATATCCATCATGCTGAACGGTTTGAATCGACTATTTGGACTTTGAAAATAGTAGGTGTCAAAGTGTGTCACCAAAAAAGGTGTAATTGGATCCCTCCTCTATTTTAATTATATTATTAATTCAACACTTCTATTATATAAATTAAATATAAATTATTTTTAGTACAATAACTCAAGTGGATATATTAAATATCAAAGCTACTCTATTCTAAATTCTAATAACAAAGAAGAATTTATGTGGTGGTAAAGGGGTATGTCGCTCAACTATACAGTGCAAAAAAAAAAATTAGCTCTGGGTCCATGTGCGATGCATGGAGTGGACGCGTATCAGGTGTGTGTCTAGATAGAGAGAGCTATATTGGTGTGTTTCAACGCATTTCAATACTGATACATATCCGATACAAATACGTGGCCTAATATGAAGTATGAGAGTAAACATAGCTTCACGTACATACAGGGGCGGACCCATAAAGGCTCAGAGGTAGACACTTGCCTATTCCTGAATTTGAAATTTTTTTTAAGCCCAGTGCAATTCTGCACATGTGCCTACCCCTGATCTAGTCTGGTGCCTACCCCTGGCCCAGAAACAACACGGTCCAGTCAAGATAAGTAATTTAAAGTTTGGCCCAGTCTATTCAGCATGCTCCTGGCTCCTGCCTCTGCATCCGCTGAAACGCAAAAGAGATACTTCGCTGGAGACAAACTCCTTCGCCTCAGGGAGAAAGAATTCTCGCCAGAGTCTCTGAGTCGCCCGCTCTCGCTTAGAATCGCGCCAGAGATCGCAAGTTCATGACAGAGAGGAGACCGCAGTCCCAGAGTCAGAGAGGATCAAAATTCAAAGGAGATCGTGCCAGCTAGGTTTGATGCTTGAATTGAATTTCTGGTTGAATTGACTATCTTGCGTAATCCATTTATAATAGTATTCTAAGTCACGCCCTCATATAAGGGTGTTCTCAATTTCACCTTTCTTTCACAGCCCTCATGAGTCATATAAAAGTGTTATTCACGATATCAGGCTGATGCCCTTTAGAAATCATGTCATGTAGAAAATCCATTGCCCTTTTGTGATGAGCTCGTTGACAGATAGGAGAACTAAGTGGGTGGATTGGTCATTTGAATTTTTTTATATTCAATGTCCGTAGGAATAATTTCATTCATAAATCAAAATTTCACTACAAGAAAGGTAACAGGGCAACAGTATACCAGTTCCTTGTCTGCCACTGTTTTACTTCAACAGAAAAGAAATTAAACTGGGAAATTAAAAACAGCTCAGAAATAACTCCTATTTTGTTTAGCCTAACGTGATTTAAAATTGGATAGCATCTACTTAGTGGTGAAGAAGCGCCCATCCAGCGATCTTCCATTTCTATCTCTTGCAGGAAGGAATCAGTTAGCGTACCCGATTAACTAATTTGAACCCGATTAGTGCCCTACCCTGACAGAAATCCTGAGTCCGCCCTTGCGTACATACATGTGCACAAGGGTTTGGACGAGTCTATATCCTCTGAGATATCTCAACTTTTGCGCGACCGATGTGTACAGTGTCTATTCGGGGATAGCGTGGGGCAGTATTATTTGTACTTTAAGATTCGTGTAGAACATATTTGAATGTTTGAGATTTTCCAGAAAAACACTCAAAAGTTTTGAGATTTCTAGAGAATGTGATTGCGAATTCGGTTTGGAAGGGCATGCTTCAGGCAGGCGATTGCGAATTCGGTTGTGTACCCTTGTGTCATTAAATTATATGCCAACTAACAATTTTAGATTATACTAATTACGTTTATTTATAATAATAATACTTTCAAAATTATATTGGTTAGCTAATTACTTTAGTTAATTATTATATTAACTAATTATAAACTAAAATTTATGAAATATTTATTATTTTATCATTTTATTACGTTACGAGTGTGGTGTTTTGAAGTTTTAATATTTTACTTATTTATGTCAACATTTATCCTAATCCATGCCACTTCTCTTTCCCTTTTCAATTATTATTTAATTAGCAACTTAAATAACTAAGTTAAGGCATATTTAAATCTTAAAATTACAATTTACGGACTAAGAATGCATGTTTCCGAAGTTCAACCCAATTTAGATTTTCTTAACCGTCCCCAAAAGTCCTAAGTCAGGTTTTAATTTAGTTTCTTTTATTAATCTGTCTAAACTCTAAAATCATCCCACATTAATCAATTGCTAATTAAAGTTTCGGCCCCAAAATAAGGCTCATTTTAAATTCTAATTTATTTCTCTTCCAAGTACGGGTGCAAATGGATCGGATATTATCCAATTGTATCCGGATCCGTATCCAAAAATTAGATACAGATCCGAATATTTGTGTGGATACGGATATAGTTTTAAATTTTAATTATATATATCCGAATAGTACATATATACCATATAATTTAATATGTATTATAATATGAGGAGGGATCCAATTACACTTTTTTTTTGGACACATTTTGACATTGTTTTTTGTATAGGCCAATTTTGCGATTTCAAAATTCAAACAGTCGATCCCAACCGTTCAACATGATCACCATATTAAAATGTGCTTGGAGATCAAATTTTATATTTTTTTGAATTTTTTTACTATTTATTAAGATGGTTACAAAATCGTTGTTTTTCAATGGTTTGAAAACAACGATTTTGTAACCATCTTAATAAATAGTAAAAAAAATCAAAAAAATGTAAAATTTGATCTCCAAGCACATTTTAATATGCCCATCATGTTAAACGGTTTGGATCGACTATTTGGACTTTGAAAATGGTAGGTGTTAAAGTGTGTCAAAAAAAGAGTGTAATCCGATCCCTCCTCAATATATATATATATAGTGCTGGGCTTAGCTACTTCATGGAGTAAAACGACTTGGTGCTCCACGCCTCATTATTTCCATTTTGAAAATCCAAACGACCGATCCGAACCGCTCAAGTTGTTCTCCATATTGATATGTGCTTGGAGACCAAATTTTACATTTTTTGGAATTTTTTTACTATTTATTAAGCCACTTTGAAAATCACTGATCCGGCGGTCCAGAAATTTTTACTGTTTTTTACTGTTCATAAGGATTTTCAGATTTTCAAAGTGGCTTAATAAATAGTAAAAAAATTTCAAAAAATGTAAAATTTGGTCTCCAAGTACATTTCAATATGGAGAACATGTTGGAAGGTTCGAATCGACTATTTGAACTTTGAAAATGAAGATATGGCGTGAAGTACAAAGTCGTTTTACTCCATGAAGTAGCTAAGTCCATCTCTATATATATATATTAAAATATCCGTTTGTACCTGTTTAATATATGATTCATATCCATGTCAAATATCCTATTCATATCCGTATTAAAAAATAAAAATAAATACAGATATGGTTTTACACTGTGAGATCCGTTTGCACCTCTACTTCCAAGTCCGAATTCAATTAAAAAAAAAGTTCAGACCCGACCCATTTAAACCACACATTTGTTGCAGTCCAGAAATTAGTTATCAGTGCAGATCTAGTTGCACGAATTTTGAAACAGATCGGACGGTCGAGATTCATTAACTCAAAGGATTCTTTGAGTTAATGCAGAGTATACGAATTCCCTGACAAGAGGTTACTACTTACTACGGATGGGCGGATAGCAATGCATTTTACATGTTATCCCTCAGAATTTATACATTTGTATATAAAGTTCAAGAAAATTCATAACAGCACACCAATTTCTCACAACGCACTGTACCAGTTACATTTCAAATATGGTACAGGAAGCAATGAGGGGGAAAAACATGTCAAGCAGGATGAAGCACTGAAACACGATATTAAACAACAAGTATATATATCAGAAGCAAAGAAAGACACTGTTCGAGCAACAGTTAACAGTTCAAAGAAAAGCTCGATTCAATGGTCAATATCACAAGGGAGAGAAATCAAGCAAAGTGTGAAGGGCTCAGCCCATGAAATAAACATTCAAGCATCACATAAGAAGACACAAGAAGGAATGTTTGTGGCCAGCCACCGTCTTTCTCAAACTCGCTTGAGTTTGTGATGTGTAAAAAAAAAGAGAAAATTGAAACAGAGGAAAGGAGAGTGCAATACAAGGAGAGAAAGAAACACGGAGAGAGAGAGAGAAAACCGAGAAAGCGAGAGAGCGGAAGTGACCGGTTACTGGTTAGGTAGGATGGAGGTACGGCGTTGGTGGTGGTAGCCCGTAGGCGTGCGCAAGTCTTCGCTAGCGCGTGGGAGGAGTTATGGCGCGCGGGTACGGCACCAATTTGGCGTATCGAAAGGGAGAGGGGTGACGGGACAGAGGGAGAGAGAAGCGGGAATCCGTACCCTCTGCATTAACTGAAAAGAGAATCAATTCTCGAATGAATCTTGACTGTCCAATCTGATTCAAAACTCGTGCGAACTAGATCTGCACTAATATTAAAAAACTCCTATGTTATAGACTTGAGTCGGATTTGCTCCGTTTAAAATCAGACGGTTGAAATTCATTAACTCAAAATATTTCCTTTTGAGTTAATGCAGAGGAACGCATCCAGTAAGCGTTAGGTAAAAAAGCTGCAAGTGAGAGAGGGAAAAGAAAAGATTAGGTGTGGATGAGTTCGTGTAGTCTGTCGTGTGGTCGGGAACTTTTTTAATTCTTTATTTTGATCCATCTCATTTCTTTATAAATGAAAATTTTAAATTCCAATTGAATTTAAGGTTTCTAGTCGTCGAAAATTTTAGTTATGGGTTTAAATCACATTTTTTTATTTTTTTATTGTCAATTTATCGTTAATTTAATAATTTCTCATTTAAATTTTTTTATATAGTCCTTAACTTCATAAAATGTTGGATTAGCGGAATAACACACTAACTCGAGCTAACTCAAGTTAGAGTGGGAAAAATGGCACGCCGGAGCCGGCTCCGTCACGGAACGGCACGGTAACGGCACGGAACGGTACGGCACGCGTGTCGGTCACGTGCCGTGACTCGCGTGTCGCGTGCCGTGACCATTCGCGTGCCGTGACCAATTGTTGGCAAAGAAGACACGGCACGGCACGGAAATTGTCTTGGTCACGGCACGGCACGGCACGGCACGGCACGGCACGGAAACACGGAACGGCACGGCACGGGACACGTGAGTCACGGAACGGAAGACACGCCAGTCACGGCAGTAGCGAAGCAATACACTAACATACCTTATAGGTATAATTTTATTTTAATTAAAATATGTACATTTAAATTTCAATTAAAACATTTTAATTTTAAAGAATCGTTTCATATTTTTTTTTAAACGTTAAATGCGATCAAACGTGACTAACACGCGTTTGATCACGGCACGTTTGGTCACGACACGAATTAGTCACGGCACGACTTAGTCACGGCACGCGAGTCACGGCGTGACTCGCGTGCCGTGACCACCCCTCGTAATTTTTGTCACGGCACGGCACGGCACGTGAAAAATTTACTTGATCACGGCACGGCACGGCACGTGACCAAAGTCACGGCGTGTTAGTCACGGCACGGCACGGAACGGCACGTTTTTCCCACTCTAACTCAAGTATTGAGAATAGCTATTTTTTTCACTCAAACATGAAATAGTTGCTAATCTTAATTTAAAATAGTCACTAACTCAACTAACTTTGTTATTTCTTAGCACCCAAACGCACCTAAAGAACAAATTCTTTCAAACAATTTTCTTAATTATCAGTGGAATGTTTTACATGCTAACCATGATTCTACGTATATATTTCCTAATACATAGTAAGATGATAAAAAAGGAGGAAATATTATCTAGTTACAACTTACAAGTGCTGCTAAATATAAAAATACCTGTACAAATTTAAAGATAGCTCTTACTAATTAAATAAGTATGATTGCTTGCATGACAATGATGAACATATTATCTATAACAAATACTACTAAATATATAAATACTTGCTAAAATACTATGTTACTCGGATACTTCAATATGGGCTCTGTACCCGTATCAAATACGTATCAAATACTGATACGCGCTCGAATTGACTCGCTGGGATATCCTTAATCCCTTGATTTGGCCTCCGATATGAAATGACTCGCACAGATATGCCTCTGACACATTTAGATACGTCTGGGATACGCATGGTCCATTGTGCACCGCGCATACAACCCGCACATCGCATGGTCCACCATGCACCGCGCCAAAACCAAATTATTTTAACGCTAAGAAGAATCGAACCCATAAACTGTGGAATCATACCCATACTGCATTACTACTACACCACTTCGCGTTTGTTGTTAGAAGACAGTATCTATTGTATATAATATATACTTAGCTATAGTTTTGTATTTTAATATTTAATTTATATAATATAAATTAATAATATAATTAAAATAATAAAAAATTATATAGATAATAGATGTATCGTATTCTTGATTTTTGAAAATTGTCGTATCACCGTATCCGTATTGTATCAATACGATATCCATACCTGTATTCATGTAGCATAGCTAAAATATAAAGATACCTCTTGCCAAGCAAGTATGATTGTTTGTATGACGAGTTCATTTATTTTTATTTTTTAGCTACCTAATAAAAATTAAAATCACCGTGTCAATCAGATTTTTTATGTCTTTTTTGGATCGCTTCATTGTATCATTCTCTAAATCCTAATTCGTTTCTGATTCGCAATTGCTCAACCCGTGTTCACCTCATCTTAAGTTTAAATTCGCATCCCAAAAACACATGATAAACACATTTTAAATAGTTCCATCGCAAAATTAGCATACAAAGTTCAACTTACGACTCACAAACGAATTTTTTTTAAAAACAATAATTAAAATTTGGTTTTTTACTAATGATTACTTTTTTTTTACAAAAACCATAAGAACCGAAATGTCATTTCGGTGAGTTATTTTTTTTTATTCCGGTCCCTTTTTAGATTTTCTGTTGTACTGATTTCACAAGTTTTCATATGAGTCGCCACATAAAATAAAATAAAAAGGAACTGGACTAAAATGCCATTTTGGTTCGGAATAAAAAAAAAATAAAGGACCGAAATGACATTTCGGTTCTTATGATTTTTGTAAAAAAAACAGTAATCATGTTGGTTTCGTAAATTTTTTTTTAATTATGGTTTATAAATTTTTTTTCTCACAAATTGCGAAGCGGGATATCATAAATTAAGACCCTGCCATCACTACAGACAATGGGTGAGGGTTTTCTCTCAAGGGATCTGGACGAAGTCACATTCAAAATAGCCACCGCTGCTTAGTGCAAGCGGTAAAGACACTCGCTTTTCTATTGAAGAGCACGAGTTTGATTCGACAAGGAATAGAATTGTGGGGTGTTGTGTGTGTGCGTGCTTACGGACTATTCTAAAAAAAAGGGTCAACCCAAAATCAGATCAAAACCATTTGATTGATGTCAAATTTTATATGGACAGTTTAGATTCATGAGACCATTTAAAATTATAAGTTTTTAAATCGTTTGCACAAATTTCAACACATATCGAATAATTTGGATCCAACTTTAGATTAACACTCATAAATCGCAAAAAGAAACGGTAACTTTATACGCCATCAATGCCTTACGAAACTGACAGTGATAACCCACTGAAAACATAAACACAAGGTGATAACCTACAAAAAAAACATAAATTCGAAACCAAAATAGAATTCTCACTGTGCTAGGTTGATCGGAACGAAGCAACAAAGAAGAAACTAAAGTATTCACCTCGATTTGGAAGGATCAGAATCCTCTAGCAAAATTGTGTGCGAAATAGACCTGCTAATGAGCCTAGCTCAACTCAAAACTCGGCCAACTCGATATATAACTAAACAAACCCAACTCAGGCTCAACTTGGTTTTGAAGAAATAAGCCTGGCTCAGTTTACTGAGTTTGAGCCTTCAGCTCGGCTCAAACTTGGCTCGGCTCATAACTTGGCACATAACTCGATAAAGAATTAAACTCGGTTCAGTTAAAATTTCAGATCATACTGACAACAATGTCACAAAAGAATTCATATCAAACTCAAATTTTGAGTTTAGATCTAGACCATCATATCTTCTTTGGCACAGATATTAAATTTTGAGTTTGGATTGGCCCGCCCGAATTTGAATCAAATGGTTGGAATCTAAACTCAAAATTTGAGTTACTTAGGAGGATCCGAACTCCCCAACAAGTACATGTTAACTATGCACACAAAAGGATAAATTTATTATTTATATTCCAAGTGGGAAGGTGAACGGTGTCTCAGAGGTGAATTCAGATTCTTTGTTTGTAGCCCACAACATGTATTGGCGTTCGTTCCATTAATTTCGGTGACAAAAATCCAATTCAAATTAGTACATTAATTAAATAGGTTAATAAGCTTATTAAAACTGCTATCATTAGTTTTCAAATATCCAAATTAAAATTGATATTAATCTGACTGCAAAGTGATAGCCCCTCGACAGAGGGTGAGCGACGGAGCGAGAAAGCAAAAGACAGGAAGATAAGATATTCGATGGGCTACTCGACTCGGTTCGGGCTCAACCCTGTTTAAGTGATAAAATATAAGCCGAGCCAAGTTCGGGTTTTATTTAGTTTAAGATCTAGCTCGATATAATTTATTAAACTGTCCAACTCATTGGCTCATGATCTGGCTCAGCTCATTAGCAGAGCTAGCTCGAAAGCAAGATATTTGTGGAGAAATGATTTTGCTCCGGTGGAAAGTCGATGGTATCCTTTTGTCTTCTTCACCTTAGATATCAAACTACTGCTTTCAAGTGCTGTATAGATCGAGTTTAGCTTCTGACAAAGTAAGTTTTATATTCTAACTGTTAGAAATATACTTGCGATGTTAATTTTGTCTTCTTCATTAATTTTTTTCACTTATTAAAAATCCTAATTTTTAATTTTGATGACAATTGAAATAATAAGGTAAAAAATTATCTTTTTCTGAATATGGATAGTTTAATCTACTTAATTTTACATTCCAATATGTTTGAATTTAGTATGGAAACCATTTTATATGAAGAGATACATCTTTTTGACGAAGAGAGGTGTTTCTTACTGAAGAGATGTGTTTTTTTGAATAAGTCTATTCGTATTATACAATAGATATTTCATTTGTAAAATTCAATTTCAAATTAATTATATCGAATGTTATTCTATTAAAATCATTTTTGTTTTACAAAAATTAACTTCCGATTAGAGTGAAAATTTCTCCAAACTCAATTCCAAAAGGAACAAATCATGGAAATCATGGGGGCGAAATGGTAACTTCCCACGTCATCCACTTTCTCTTTTACGCAACTGCTCCTGCACACTCCCGCACAGTGCACAGTCTTTCTGCTCTGTCACCTCACCTCGCCTATAAGACCAAGAGAGAGAAAATTTCACCTCCCCCAACCCCACCATTTTCCATTAGAAGTTTCTCCTTTGCTTTTACCCGCCATGTCTTTCTCTGACTTACTCTTTCTTGCATATCTCCCATCTGAGATGAGTCTTCTTGCAAGCTAAAGAAAACATCCTTCCAGAAGTTTTCCTCGGAATTTTTCTCCAATTTATTGGGTATGAACTGTGCTACTTCATGCTTTAGTTTTCGTATCAACCTGTACATTTTTTGTTTTATTTAATAATAATTTTGTTCTTTTGTATTATTCGACTGTTTAATGGTGTAAATAACAAAGAAAATTGAAGTAATTTGTGTATGTTGTTTTTTAGCAAGTATAAACCCTGGCTAATTTCTTAAACCCTAAGCACGAAAGACCCCATGTTCATATCCTAATCACTCGAACCATTCTGTTACGAGTCTCTGATCTTATGTCACTTTCTCTAAAAGTCCTTTTTAATCTGGTATTGTGCAAGTTTTTGGGTATCTTTTTGTTTGATTCGGGACAAATTAATTGCTTATAGTAAGTAACAACAAACACTTGGATGAAGATTCTTTCAAAATCCAACACATCTATAGATTGTAATCTTCATTGCAGAAAGGTTTTATATACTTGTTGGAGTAAAGGCTTGGTTGGGGTGTTTCTTTGTCTGTTTTTCTCTACTGGTACTTATTTTTTTCTCAATTTTGTATTCATTTACATCATAGATACAAGGCTGTCTTTTTCTGGCCGTCAGTTGTAGAAATGTTTTGATATTAACTAAAATTAAGCTCCTTATTTTTTCTTTTTGGGTGCTGCACATAATATTTAGCCATTACTAATTCCAAGCAAAATACATAATTTCCACCAGTAGGAACCTAGTATTAACACCTTCGACATAAAATCCAATGAATGTCTATGCACATACACAAATGTTGCATGCACCGAAAATATATGTTCATGTGCCTCTTTTCTTCGTGACCCTATTTACTCATATTCTTTGGTACTTCTTGGCCGTGCTTTTTCCTCCACAATTGCTTTTTGAGTCCTGGTTTATGCACAAGGACCTTGAAATCCTGTATTATGCAAAACCAAGTATGGAGATGATTATACAATCCAATTTCTGATAAATTAGGAAATTTATTATGCAATTCTTCCATTTTCTTAAATTAAAATAAGTATGTTATTATTTTAATCATTATATGTTGGTGCTTATGCAAAGCAATTCTTTCCTTTTGATCAGATACATCAAGTTGAAGTTAAAATGGGATCTTTTGCGGATGGAAATACTGCCATAGAATTTGTTTTGGACGACGACGAGGAGTTTGAGGAGGGAGAAATAAGAGAAGTAGAAGAGAGAAGTATTGGGCATTTCCAAAACTCCCCCTCTTATTTGGATGATTTAGAAGAAGTGGAGATAAGAGAGGAAAAAGTAGTAGAAGAAAATATGGTGCACGCACAGAACGCCCCTGCTTATTTCGATGATTTAGAAGAAGGGAAGATCAGAGAGGAAGTGCGGCTTTTTCATGAAGAGAGAGAGTCAAGTCAAACTGATCATGCTAGGGATAATGCAAAAGATCCTAGAGACAATTCTTTGACAAGACAGGTCAAAGAATTTTATAGTAAGAGATTTAGGGATCTCCTCTCCCTGCAAGATTTTGAGCTTAGAAAATTCAAACTTTTGAGAAAAGTGCATGAGATGGAATTTGAGGTAAATTGCTCCGGTAAGCTCTCAATTCAAGATTTTAAGATTTTAGGTGACATGTTCAACAAGCACATGAAAGCCCAGCATCGAACATTCATATCTGTGCAAATCGACACCAGAAATAGAGAGAACAAATTGAATGAGCAGTGGCTCGAGAAGGCGAGAGAAGGTACTCTTGAGGGATCTTTCTGTGAACTACCCCTCCCTTGTTCAGGGTTTAAAATGAAAAAATTTGACTATAGGTCAGAAATGGAAGATATACTTGCGAAAAATGGTAGTGATGACATGCATTTGGATGTAGTAGAGGATGAAGGGTCTTCAGGTTCTGAAACTTGGCTCGAAGCACAAGTGGAGTCAGATCATATGATAGCCGAGGTTTCTCAATGCAATGATAATGCATTAAATGCAACATGTCTTGATCGTGCGGTTTTTCCTAAATCTCCATCCATTAGCATACCAAGCTCTAATTTTGGGAGTGAAGAGATGTCCATTGAGAGGAACGAAATTGGGTGCGATGAGACAGCACTGGGTGTGCCTGAGACACGTGCAGAAAACATTAACCTTACCCTTAACCCTAATTCTCCACAAGAAATTATGCCGAACTCTAATTTTGAGTGCGACGAGGGGACCTTAGAGGCGCACGAACTGGCAAGCACAGATACTGCTTCTATTGGCTTGGCTGAGGCTAACATGAACACCAATTCTCTGCCAGGAAATGTGCACAGTGATCAAATTGTAGTTTCTGATACCTCTCATGTCCCTACCAGATCTCAAGAGTGCCAGGTAATATGTTGTGCTTATTTGACAAAAGAAATTTTATTGAAATGACGGATTGCACTGCTGAATTAGCCGTGGCTATTGATATTGGTTGTTGTACCATAACATGGTTTGAAGGAACTGATATAATATGTTACAAGTAAGATGTCCTATTTTGTTTGGTTTTATGCCCCCTACCCCACCACAAAGTCAAGGTTAATAGTAATAAAATAATAATAAATAAAATGAATATAATAATAATAATAATAATAACAATAGTAGTAATACTAATAGTAATAATGGTACCAATAATAATAGTAATATACTAAATATAATACTACCTATATTATGCCTACACTATTGATCGTAGGGGCCAAAGTCCTAAGCCCTACATCCTTGATCCCGAATCACTAGCTCTATGACCTAAAACCTATAACACTACTCCTAATAATATTTCCTAGGTCATGGTTCTGGTACGTGGATCGCTAACTTCCACGCGCTCCTGTCCGAAGGCAACTCTTTGGGTACATTCTATTCCTTCAAGTCCCTTTTTACTGCATCTTCCCATGTCAATCTTGGCCGACGTCTGCCTCTCCTTGTGTTTTTGATACAACTTATAATTCTAGTACGCAACGGTGCTCGGGAGGCCTCCGTTGGAGATGTCCAAACCATCTCAAGTGGTGTTGGACGAGCTTCTCTTCAATCGGTGCTATCCCAAGTCTATCACATATATCATCGTTCCCAAATTAGGAATGATGATATAGTTTTAAATCTTAGGCCAAAACTAGTTTCATTCAATTTAATTTCAAGGGTCGTTAATTGCAAACAGTTGAAAACTTGAAATAGTTTGATGAACAGTAAAACATTCACCAGATGTTATCATTTTATAATTTATAGGCATGTAATGTATAAGTACCATATAATTATGTCCACAGTGTTGGATTTCAAAATTTTAATTTTTTTTGCAACGATTGAAGTCCTTGTTAAGTGATACTCCCTCTAAGATATATAGACCATGACCTTGTTAGGTAGTCTGGTGGTATTGATACATCTACTGTTTCAGCCTTCTTTTTTTTGTCTTTTTTCATTTGTTTTTTCATGCATGTGACATGTGCGTCTTTCTCTGTTTTTTTTTTAATTCTAGGGGAACCCAGCTATCAGCTTGCCATATACTAGCAATTTTTCCACCACTACAAATCAGAGGCTTAGCACAGAAGGAAATATTATCGCTGAAACCCCACTGGTAAATCAAAATGAACCACTCCTGTTGAACAACCAGCCCCCCAAATGCGGGCACCTGATGTGGATATATTACCTCAGCTTCTTCAAATGGTGCGGCATGATTTGAGTACTGACCCGTTGCAGAATGAGCTGACTACTCTGAGGAAATTGCAAAAGGCGCTCAGTGAGAGGCACAATGAAGAGGTCTTTCCATTTCTTGCTTCCCTTATACCTCCTTATAGGCTGCTGCAGCAGCACTTGTACTATTTCGTGAATTTGCAAGATTATTCAATACCCCATAGTTCTGAAAATTAGAAGTATTACATCTGACACCTCTCATGTTCACAATTTTAGAGTAGTCTAATTAACAACTGTCTCTCTGGGAATGGATGCCAAATCATACAGACTATCTATTGCACTTATAAATGACGCCCGTTTGTACTTGATTGTTGGCACCTAGGAAAAAAAAAGCCTGCTACTGCTTTGAATTTAGTTTAGCATGGGACTAAACTGACAAAATAGAGTGCTTGTTGTGGCAAGGGGTGGAAATGTGAATATTTGATGCAATATATACGTTTTCACTATGATTGTTATTTTTTTCCCTCTATTTTTGATATGATTAAATGATAATCTTTATTTTAAACACCTGAGTCTTAGGTGTTTGTTTATCAAGTTTTCTAATATCTTGATTCTCCCTCTTTTTTTGTTTTTGTTTGCACAGATGGCACGGCTAAAGGCAGAGTATGAGAAAGAGTTGGATAACACAAGAAGGAAGTACCATCAGATGGAAGTAGAGGCAGATGCACAGTTGTCAGGCCATAGGGCCCACCTGAACATGGTATATCAAAAGGTGTGCATGCACCGCAGGCTTGCTGAGGAGTTTCAACACATGTTCTATCGACACAATTTAATTGGTCAGCTACCCATGCACGGTATTGTGTTCACTCTTGGTTTTTGTCGGATTATAATATCTAACATGCAACTTTTTAACCCAGCATTGAGTTGAGCAAAAGGGCAAATTGTTTCTAGTACAAATTCACAAAATTTTAGTACTAGAATCTCCACTGGAATGGCGTGTGATGTAAGCTCTTAGAGGAAAGAACAATAGGTTTGTCATGCTACGGGAAAACTGCAATTAATAAGGGCAGACGATTTTGATAATATCTTGTTACACTTTGAGTTATATGCAAAGATTTCAAGAAAAAAGCAAAGCACTTCAATGCAAATCGAAAAACATTCCGTGCTATTTGCATACTCTGTTTAACTTATTTGTCAAATTACAAAAGAACCTTTCGTTATTTGTTTGTTTATTCTTATTATTGTTTTCTACTCAATTGTGCTTGTGCAGGTACTGTAGGTCCACAGCAATTCCCCCCTCCATCTCAACCGCAATTTAGCCCACATCCCATTTTAAGACCTGCCACACCATTTGTCGCAGAGCCGCTATCCACATCAAATTACGGACTGGTCCCAAATCCATATGCCATTCCTCAAGTTACCCAACCTCGTGCAACCTTTGCTGTTGCACCCACTTTTGGGCAAAGACCTGTGCTTCCAATGCAAAGCTTTCCATGTTTTCTGAATCAATCAACTCTAATGCACTCATCTCTGGCAGGTGCTCCAATTGGTGGACTGGGTCCAAGGGGTGTTTGTGGTCTAGGAATCCCCCAATATAACCGGTCGAGGCCTTCATCCCTGTCCTAGCATACGTATCATGTATGGCTATGACAAATTTTGGAAATATTTAGGTCTAATCCATGGATATACAGCTTGTAGTTGACTTAATTTTTGCGAGAGCGTTTTCCATTCTTCTCGGAGGAAAGCAAACTCTAGTAGTTTTTACAAAGTTTAGACTCAGTTAACCTTGTTACTTCTCAACTCATTGCCCTCCGTGTTTTGCAATCAAAAAAGAAAAGGTGAATACTTGTGTTTAGCAATTAGAATATTGTGTGTATATTTTGCTGCTTTTGGTTCAAATGCCTGTTGTTATGGCCAGTTATGCAAATAATCTCTTTTGAGTGTATATTTTGGAATCCTCTTGGCCTCCTCAGTAGCCTTCTCTCTCACTTCTCTAATTCTCTTCTTATTAGACTTTTTAAAGTACACTCAAAAGAGATCAACAAAGATTTTAATTCAGACATATTTTATAGACTGTGTTGGTTTGAAATAAAACAACATATAAATAACTGACTAAATAGATAAAATAATAAATTCATGTCTGAATCTCTATAGGCCTGCGGAAATTCTGTTCTGCGCCAATTTGTTTGGTAAACAAATTTTGGAACTGGAAGATGGGCTTTTACTCATTTCCAAACATTCAAGAAAAAAGAAATGCTACAGTAACTAACAGCAATGGCTAACAACTTCCTCAACAGCATTGGTAAATAGTAAATACTGAAAAGCCCAGACCTATATGAAAACTTTAAAATGGGCTGGAGCCCAATCTGAACCCTGTCCAATCAGCAGAATTCAAATCCCCTAGAGTAACATAAATTTTTTGTTTTAATTCGGAGCGTCTGATCTACTCTAGCACGAATATTAAAGGGGTACTGCATTCCACTTCGGGCCGGATTGGTTCGAATTCTGATCGAACGGTCTAGATTAAAACTCAAAATTTGGGTTACTTTAGCGGAACCGTACCCTCAATCAACACCGGGCGCATCGTAATTCGCAAATCTCTCTCTTTCTCGCTCTTTCTCCGTGAAGTGAATTTTTTTTTTAATGGCTCGCGGCGGAGCTCAGCTGATCCCACGGCCATGGGTACTCGATCTCGTCCCTGCTCTTGTTATGCTGCTCATCGCCGCCCATGTTCTCGCGTTGGTACTTTCATCACCCCTTCTCCCAATCCTTCTTCTTATATGTCCCTCTTGCTTTTTTTTGTTAATTTGTTTTCTTTTTCTTTTGAGTTGAATTAGGTTTACTGGATCTATAGGCTGGTTCTGGATGGCAAGAACCAGAGGAGCAAGCACAACTAGTTCAATCTCTTAATTCTTTAATGGTAAGTTATATTCTCTAGCAATTGTCCTTCACAGATAGTAGAAGTAAAGATCGATTCTTTTGTTTTTCTTGGTTTCCAAAAGTTCATATCTGAATATGACGACCAAATGTTGGTGGTAACACCCTGTTGAAATTACTTGTTAACCAAAAGAATTTAGAATTGTTTGAATTTGCACTTTGGACTGGTATTATTACTCGCTTAATTATCCATTGCCAAGTTAAAACAGGAGTAATCGTTTGATCTAAATTTGAATATAATTTATGGATATTTTCAAGATTTTGACAAGTTAAATCCATTGCCAATAACTCGCTTAATTTTTCAGTAGACAGTGAAGTGTTAAACAGGAGGAACCATTTGATCTAAATTTATAAATATTTTATGGATATTTTCAAGATTTAACAAGTTAAATTCATTGCCAATAACTTCTTAATTATCAGTAGACCGTGAAGTAAGTGTTAAACAGGAGGAATCATTTAATCTAAATTTAGAAATAATTTATTGATATTTCAAGATTTGACAAGTTAAATCCATTACCAATTGATTCAACCCCAATTATAGATGTAAGAATAAAATCTTAAAAAGGAGCTTTCTAAAGGATTCTATGTGTTCAAGTAAGTTTATAGTGCCGAGTTAGGGTTTAATTGAGGCGTGGCAACTGTTTTGGGTCATTGTTTCAACTGTTATGCTTGATATGCTAGAACCAAATTTCTCTTTCCAATTATTATTTAGTCCTTTTATTTTGAAAAGCCTCTTTACTTGTATCTACAATTCCATGTGCACTTCTGCTTGTGTGTATTGAAATTCACCAACACCAACTAATTTAATATTACGTCAGCACCTAACTTCTCTCTCTCTCGCTCTCTCTCTCGCTCGCTCCCTCTCTCCTTTTCAGGTCATAATGCACAAAACATAGAAGATAACCTTTCTGATCTCCTACCATTGACATATTGGGTTTTCAGTTTTGGAAAATGATTCAGTTGTCTTTCTTTTGTTTGTTTGTTTGTTTCCTTTTTTTTTTTTGTTGAAATTAGTTCTTCTGAGCAGTTGTAATTAGTTGTAGTGTCACTAGCAAAAGTTTTGTTCTGTTCTACATCTTTGTTGCAACCGAAGGTGTCCGTTTCATAAAATGTCGGTACAGCACAGGTGCAGACACGTATCCAAAATCAAACTTAAAATAAGATAGGAAACATAAGCAAAGGCATGTAGAAGTAGATTAGCAGTAGGCTGTTCTCACCTAACTTTTGATAGCTATTTTTTTTTTGTTCTCTAGATTTTGCTCATTAGTGTGATTGTGATTTGTCAAGTAGCTTATATTGATTTTTTTTTTAGATTTTGCTCAAGAGGCCCCAAGTTGATGGAACTGACAACTAAACTAGATTTTTGATGATATAATATTATTCATTTTCTATTGTCAGCATAAGACTATAAGATTAAAGAGTTGTTGCTTGACCCTCCGTTTTTATATGAAATGGAGAGGAGGGAAGCGTAGACATTTCCATGTAATGTACAAAACACGCATGAAGCCTTGTACTGATCATAGTGACAAATGAATTATTCGGGTTCGGTTCGGCGAGTTAAAAATTCGTGATTCGGGAATAATTCGGGTATAATTCGGGAATGATTCGGTACAACAAGAAAGCAAAAAAAAAAAAAAAAATCCAAAATTCAAGATTTGATTTATATAGAATGCTACATTAGCGTGGTCACAGAAAACTTTGTCTCAAATTCACCACGTGCTTATGCCTCTCAAAATTCAAAAATTTTCAAAAACATTGCCTCAGCCTCACGTGGCTTGGTCACAGTGAAATTCAAAAATTTTCAAAAGTTTTGCCTCAGCCCACTTTGCCTCAAAAAATTTCAAAAATTTCCAATGCAGCAGCGAATTTTTCAAATAAAACGCGAATAATGCGTAAAAAACGTTTTATTCGCGAATAAATCGGTAAAAATTCGGTCAACCGTTTTATTCGCTGTTCGGTTCGGAAACCTCCAAAAAACGTTTTATTCACGTTTTATTCAATAAAACGCGAATCATGTTACTATGGTACTACAAATTCAGAAATTCAGACAATGCCAACTAAAATTGGGACTTCTAGGGTCCCCCCAAATGTCTCACAACCCACATTCAAGGTTAAGCAATCACATGCATATACTATTATTTTTTTCAATGTGTGGCAGCAAATATTAATATGTGCTTGTCAGTTGGCTAGTTGGCTACACTGTACACAGTCTACTGCGTGAAATCAATTGTTAAATTGCTACTAGATAGTTTAACTCTGCACTGGCACGCTAGGTTTCACGGGTTGTTTAGCAAAATATAAAAAAGTTAATATTTTACATTACATGTGGTAATATTTTACTTCAAATATTTGGCAAAAAAAAAAAAATTATTTTTACTTGAGATGAGTAATTTTCTTACAATTTAAATACTGCTGCTTAATCTAGTAATTGGCAGGCTACCTAATTTGCTATTCTATATAAATGTTATATTCAAGCACAGATTTGGTGTGTAGATGTTTGTAATACTTTGTTTATTTCTTGATTTGACCTATTCAAAGAGCCGACTCCCCTCCATTTTAATGGAAGATGGAGACTTTTTGCCTACAAGTTATTAATCCAGCAATTTAGTTGAGATCATACGTGAGCTCAACTCCAAAATCTATTAAATTGACTTCAAACGATGAAATGAAACTATTGAAACTAACATACTTCATAAGTGATGTGTTTATATGCCAAATGATAAATTTTGAAATTAATTTAGTATAAAGTTAGGCGATAAAAAATATAAAAAATGAATCTATTAAAATTAACTTATAAGTTTTTTTTACCGCTTGACTTTATGCTAAATAAATTTTAAAAATAAATTGTGTAAGTTTTTTACCAGCTTGATTTTATACTCGATATAAACAAGTTTATAAATTAGGGATTCTTTCTTCATCTTGTTGATCAAGCTTATTATGATAGTGCATTACGTAGGATTTTGGCTTAGGTTTTGTCTTATTTTCTCATCTTTATGTTTAATTATTACGTGAAAAAGATTACTGTTGCCCTATTTATGTTTTAGTGCAGGAACCATATTTTTGGGTTATTTTACATTATTTGGAGCAAGAATCGGGTCGATCGGAAAAGCGCAGCTCACCGACTAACGCTCTAGTACGGACCGTATTAGCTAATACAGACCAGAGCTCCAGTACGGACCAAAGAAGGCCAAATACGCATTAACTCCTGCAGCGACATAGTGGGAGTACGGTCCGTATTAGCCAATATGGACCGTACCCGAGGTGCCCTTTGGTGAAATCTTTGACAGCTGTATCCAGATTAGATAACTTGGACTCCACTCATCTTCAGGCGCCCCTTCACTCCTATATAAGACATCTGGACTGAACAAAAACATATCTTTGTATCTTTGGTATTTATGTTTTTTTTAAGTGAGAAGAGAGGAGTGTGTAAAGATTAAGTAGGATGGTACTTTGTATATGGTTGTATCTTTATCTTATCTCTTTGTAAACATGCCGTTCAGCGGCTAAGTTTAGATTCTTAGAGTTGGCAGTAAACCTTGTTACTCATGATGTTTTGATATATACTTTTATTTGATCATTGTTTAGTCTTTTGTTGTTCGATTGCTTTTGTGCTCTATGTTCAATCTTACTTGATTTTGTTTATTAGTCTAGACTGTCATGTGATGGCCACACATGGAAGTTAGTCACCATTGGACTAATCGAATTGGGATAAGGGAGAATAAAAATACTAGATTAGTGGTGGAGACCTTAACCGGAGATACCACTAATTGGATCAACAAAAGTACACATGAGAGTCTTGAATTCATAGACGAATGTCGCATTGTCGTGCCTTACCATGGGACACCCAATATAACCAAGATAGTAGGGCGACGTACCCAATAAGTGATCTGAATTCTTTTGGGCTAATCACATATCTCCTTGCACCAATCGAGACAAGCCTTAATGGGATCTCTTGATTGGTACGGTGGTTGCTAGGCGAAAGCGGTAATCACTAAATTGAATTAGAAACCCTCATACAACAACTGAAAACCAATATCAAATAAGGTAAGAATCAAAGCGGATTGAAGTAACAACGGTGTGCCAAAATTCTCGGAATTCACATCTCTATCTTATTTATTTTATTTACTTTTAATTTTCGCCAAATACATTGATCAGCAACAACAACTCTTTGATTTCAGATTTTGTCTAGCCTTTTGAAAGATTGTGATTTAATCGTTGAAGACCTTAAATCTTATTCCCTGCGGATCGACACTCGTTTATACTACTCGATAGGATTATGTGCTTGTAATCTGACTCGATAGCAAACCGGGTTATAAATTTTATTAGCCTGATCACAATTACACCCATCAAGCTTTTTGGCGCCGTTGCCGGAGAATAACGATTTATTGTGTAAGGCCTCAAAAGACGCCCTTGCTTTGACTATTAAATCCAATTAATTAGGAACGCATAGACTTAATTTTCTGCATTTTTATTTTTATTTTCAGATTTACTTAAATTTTCAACTTTTTATTTTTCAGGATTTTTCACACTGGTCGAATCATCCATACAAAGATCTGTAAGGATTGCACGTAGGAAAGGACAATTCGCTTCCACTTCACCGACAAGGACCACTCCAAGTCCTTTTCGTAACGCTTGAAGCGAAGGAGATTCATATTCGATCAACATGGAGAACCCACCAAACGAACCAGTTCAAAATGATCCATCGATTAACAACAATGACGAATGACAAGAAAACGTTGGTGACAACGTAGTTCAATATGCAGCGAGATCTAAACTTCTACGAGACCACTTCATACCGCGCGCAAATGATCCCAACTCAAGCATAAATCCGCCAACAGATGCAAACCAAAATTTCGAGATCATACCCGCTCTCGTTAACATGGTGTCACAGCAACAATTTGGAAGAATGTCAAGCGAAGACCCACATCTTCACTTGTCAATTTTTCTTGGAATATGTGAGACGATCAAAATCAATGGAGTTACCGATGATGCAATCATGATAAGACTATTTCAATTTTCATTAAAAGATAGGGTTAGAGCATGGTTGTTTTTCTTATCGGCCAATTCTATTCAAACTTGGGACCAATTATTCAACGTATTCATTGCAAAATATTTTACACCTCCCAAACTTTCAAAATTCAGAAATGCAATTACTAATTTTGAACAAAAAAAAGGTGAATCATTATGTGAAACATGGAATTAATACAAGGATATGTTAAAAAAAAACTTATTTGCATGAACTGGTGATTGCTATAGTCGATTAGTGGATCTGTACCTGTGAAATCGTATTTATCATGATCATGTTTAAAATATTGGTTAGCGCAGTTTATAGCTTCGTTATGTTGGCTATAGAAGCTATGTTACACAATGATCTACATTAAATAAAAATAATATATTTAGTGGTACCTAAACATTATAAATCTTGCTATATAATATTAAATTATGCAAAATAAAGTGAAAAATACAAGCGAATTGTGAAGGCGAGAGTGTCTACGAATACATCTGTTGTCTAGCAGGATAATGAACAATATAAGCTGACCGGGATGAGCGGTAATATATTTCAAGAAAATTGATGTTTGTTTTCAGTAACAATACTGTAATATTTCAATGAAAAATAAAAACACGTATACATTGTCTATAGTTTTTGTTGTTTCTTCTTATATTTTCGCTGCCAGCCATACAAGAAAACTATAACAGAGTTGTAGCTGGACTGGCATTACAATGTACAAAACAGTATAGCGGAACTATCTCTTACAGCATGCATTAGCATACATTTTTTCAGGCATAAAACATGCTTCTGTAGCTACCGAATAGTCAATAGGAGCATACATGCATATAAACATTTGAGACTAGCACGCTACTTAATTGTACTGCATCATTTTGATTTTCGATAGCCTACAGAAGAATGTTCTCATCTTAGATTTCACTTGACTGACCCTTTTGGGTGATGCGTTGCACCTTTTGTTAGTGTTTGTATTAGGACAATAAATTGAAGAGTGGCGAATGCTCTTTTGCTGCAATCAGGGCCATCTCGTGATGCCTCTCCATTAAACCCAAATATAAGAAAAAAGAAAAGAAAAAAAAGAGCATCATTCCCATTTTTCAGGAGGCCAACACACAAAATCCAAAATCCAGCAGTGCATTCAGTTATGCAAATCATTTAAACTATGATTTTGCCCAGCTAAGTCCTTGGACATCCTCCAACAGGTATCTAAAGTTCCATAAGGCTCTTGACTTTGACGAGAGAACTGCACAAAAAAGAAAATGAAAAATAACTAACTCAGTTGCCCTCCGAATGTTTTTATTTTACCATCAGGAGAGAGAGAGAGAGAGAGAGGGCAGCCACTGCCAAGGTTATCAAGAGAGAGAGAGAGAGAGAGAGAGAGAGAGAGAGAGAGAGAGAGAGAGAGGCACCTCTTTGGAAAAGAAGGCAATATCTTCTCTACAGCATCGAAAAGAATATTAGTCTCCTCAACATTTGGATTAGCTTTTGCACCTAGGATCATTATTAAATAAATTTTTAGCACAACCTGACACCTAAATAAACTGATGCCACAAGCAAATTACATAAAAAAATTACCAACAACAACCAAAACAAGTACCTCTATGGTTTTTGGTATTTGGCAATCCATCTGTGAGATAAGATAGAGTCAACTCATCTGCTTCTGTCTTCTCCAACTTCAGAAAACCATCTATTACATGACCAATCAATTTATGTGCAACAAGTGCTGCTTCATCGCAAATTTCATTTATTCCAATTTTGCTGCCAGCTTTTGACGAACAAGCTTGAGAACCACCATCTTGCTTCTCTGATGGTTTCCTTAGTATTTTACAACTATCAGTGCTAAAGCTAGGACCTTTGGCAGAATTTACTGATTCTGAAATGGCATTAGAGTAAGTCTCCTCCAAATCATTTCCTAACCCTTCCCCGACCGAATTAAAGAAATAATCAGTTCCACAAAACTTAAAATCATTATTTTCAGAACACCAATTCTTCTTTCCCTCATCATATCCCTCACTCGCAACTTCTACATTAACACTTCCCTCACTCACTTTTTCCAGAAGTAGATCTGCAGCAACTGAGTTAAGGTAACAACTGACATTCAATACTGCCTCCACCTCCTTATCTCTGTTCTCTTCAGAAAACAAATGGGGTTCCGTTTGTGGCCTCTTATTGATTAAATCAACAGCCCTTAATACCTCTTTTGGGACAATTATTTCATCACATACAAATAAATACTCAATCATATACTTTTTAAGGGTATTTCTGAAGGAGTTCCTTGGTACCATACCAGTTGGGTCAATAAGAGGTATCAAGGTTCCTATTTCTTCTTTCTGCAGCTTAGGCAATAACCGAAGGGCATGAAGAATCTCCATTTGGGTAGAGAGAACCTCTTTTGGAAAGGGACAAAACTCAGAAATCGGTATTGTGGTATGGCCTAATCTACTATAGAGTGACAAAATCACAACTGTTAGCCCATTTGCAAACTCCTTGGGCATTTCTTGGCCTTCTTGTAGGCTTGAATAATATTCGTGGCACAATCTTTTAACTTTCAACAAAAGGGTTTGCGTACTACAATGAGTCTCAATTACTGGTGGGAAGCAAGGTTTTACCTTTGCCCCACTAAGCCTTCGTAAAACCGCATCGAGCTCTCTAATTGTTAACTCATCTAGTTGCTCCAAGGTTTTAGAAATAGATACATGAAGATGCTCTGTGACAAGCGTAACAATTTGTAGGTTACTTTGCAAATAGCTGTTAGGGTTTTTGAATACTTTTGACAGCCGGCAGTATTCATCAGGTTCTCGACCTGCATCTGACAGATAACTTGTCAAATGATCTTTGACAACTTCTATCAACTCTGATCTGGTTCTCTTGAATTTCAGATTGTTGCGAGTGACTATACAAGCAATTGAGTAAAGTGCGGTATTGGTCAAGTCTCTAGTGATAGATAGAATTCTCTCTTTACCCTCCATTACATGAGCACCAGCAGCGTCAAAAGAATTAGCAACCTCATGGTGTTGCGATTGATTATTGCATAAGAACCTGAAGCTTTCTTCAACAGTATTTCTCACAATATCACATGAAATCTAGAAAATAAGAAAAAAATATTTTGTTGACCAAATGCAACAAATTTTCAAAACTCAGACCAGATATATATCACTCGTGTGAACCATACTCCAATTAAACTTGTTCCTAATATTTTCTATTTATTTGATGATTTCAACTAACTTGGGGCAAATATTACCCTTTTTACAGTAAGATAATGTGAAACATAAACTACAAGTAACCAATAACCTTTATGCAACAATATGTTTCTACTAGTATCAGTTTGCATGATTGTGCATTGGGACCATTAGGTTTGTATAATGGATGAACCAAAGTAATCAATATACTTCGTATGAGATGGGTCAACTCAAGTTTACGAATAGATGGAAAACCGTTTATCTTAACCAAGACAAACAATTAAGCCCAGTAATAATTCAAATCAGATGTATAACCAAAGATAGTGCACAAAGCCATATATTATGATTTAGAAGAGAGAAAACATACCTCATCTTTTCTAACATACGATTCTGGAACAAATCTGGATTGACAAAAGAGTACATAATTAACACCATAATTGGCATATTTTGGTTCTCAACTTGACAAATATCTTTTGATGAAACGGAGTGTGTGTCATAACTTGTGAAAATAACGAAACACTATCCATGCCATTCTGAACTAGACTATTTTGTAAAACTTTCCATGCACAAATATAATCTTAAGAATATTATATGGTGTAATAAACACAAGCCAAACATAAAACAAGGCAAAGACAAACCTTTCAGCCAAGAATTTGGGTCTTTTTCGTTGAACTAGCTTCGAGCCACTTGAGATATATGCTGGCAACTGCAACCACCTGAATTCACCAAAAATTGTTTTAACCTTTGTGCCACAATATGAAATGTGAATCAACTGTATCCATTCATATATGTTAAGGACTATTATAAGCTTATGTGAAATTGCCCTAATATTGGACCTGAACCAACCACCCTTCCAAATCCTTTGCACCATTATATCATAAACAAGTTTGTATTCTCCATCAAAAGACATCTTGCTTGAAGTAACAGAAATCTCATGAATTGCCATATTGCATCTATATCTCCAAAATTTTAAGAATCGCTAAACCCCAGGATTTTTTTCACACCATGCTTCAATTAATTACGAAAATTGAACCAATTAAAGGAAATTGATAAAGTACCTGCGTTTCTTCTTGAGTAAATTTTCTTTGTTACATACAATCATGAATAACTCGTTCGCATCTTGAAACGAAAATTTCCGATTTTCATCTTGAATCGACAAATCCATGGAGTCCCGGTTTTCACACTCATTAAGCTTCTCCTTGATTTGCTTTGACAGCTCCATCACTTCTGGTGTCTGCATTTTCAGAACAAAATTGAACACATCTACTTCAAATACAACAAACAACAACAACAACCAAGCCTTTATGTTGAGAATAGTTAGATAGTTAGAGGGTAAATATGTAAAATAACGATAAGGGTAAAATTGTAAATAAAATAGTAATAGGTGCATAGGATATTATCGTTATCACTAACGGTAAAATAGTCTCAAAGAGAGTATAAATACCATATATCATATTGTAAAAAATATAACAAAAAATCAATAGAGAAACAGAAATATCAATATTCAATACAAAATATTCTGTCCCATTCTTCCGCTAAATTCTACATGGTATCTGAGCATTAGATCTGCATAATCTCTATATCTGTTCTATAACCAATATCCGATAATCTGTTATATCAGTTCATATCTATACCAAGAAAAATCATAAAAAAACCTTTGTGCTCATCATATACCCGCGACTTCCAGGAAATCAGCAAAAAACCCACTGTTATTTTATCAGTACCAAAAACCAGATTAAACCCAAAAAAAAAAAAAAAACAGAAAAAATCAGATCCTCTCTTGTGATCGATTGTACCAGATTAAACCCTAACCTTAGATCTGAGAAGAGAGGAGCCCAACACCAATGAAGTGTAGTAACTGTAAAAAAGAGGGCCATGAAATCGATCAGTGTTGATTCTTTCATCCTCATCTCCGACCAAAATGGTGGAAGGAGAAAGGCGGAGGTGATCGGCGGACTAAGTGTAAGAGGGAGAAGGAAGGGTTTGGCGGAGGTGCGGCTGCGGCTAGGGATGCTAATGAGCCAAGCTCGGCTCAAACTCGGCTCGGCTCGTCATATAACTAAACAGGCTCAACTCGTGGCTTGGCTCGGTCTTGAAGAAAAAAGCTCAGCTCAAATCAATGAGTTTGAGCTTTCAGCTCGGCTCAAACTCGGCTCATAACTTGCGAGCTCAACTCATGCCAAGCATTAAAAAAACAAACATTTACTTGATTACAAGTCATAACCTTAACTAAACTATTCCCGCAAATCACTAAAATTCACTAAAATCATATAAAATCAAATTAATTCACTAAAATTCACGAAAATTTAAAAATTTAAATTAATTCACTAAAATTCACTAAAATTTAAAAATTCAAATTAATTCACTCAAATTCACTAAAATTTAAAAATTCAAATTAATTCACTAAAATTCACTAAAATATCAACAATTCCAGGGGGTAGACTGTACACTATAATATCAACAAAAAAAAGTTTTTTAAAAATAGCACATTTTATGGTATGTATTTCATTCAAAAATATTCTACTGGTATATTAAGAACCGCAATAGTTGGAGCATGTAAAAGTGGAAAGAAACCCCACTGATTTCATTACAAATCATACCAGTACGGACTGGTACCAAACCACTGGTACCAGCCCTGTACAAGTACTGGATTAACCAACAGACCCCTAAAAACTACTCAAATACAATCAAGCAAAGTAACACCTGCAACCAAGTTCTCACACATGCTTTGAACTACTACAAAATACAATAAGCACTAATCAAAAGCAACTGACACTTGTACCCTAACAAAATCTTCAATTCACTAAAATTCACTAAATTAATTTGGTGTCTGTTGCTGCCCTTCTTCCTTCAATTGTACAGGCAAAGAGAGAGGATGAAATTAAAAGAGCACATGATGAAGCTATATTTGGTGGACCCACATTGTCAGTACCTCATGCTGAACCGACTGATTTCAGTATTAGTAGAGAAGAAACTAATGAAAACATAGATGACAAAGATCAAGGTGGGATTTTGAATGATACAAGTTCTCTGGTCAATGACAAGGTAAAAACCATTTACAAAATACATTTCTGATGATTTACTCAAATTGTGTATTCATCCTTCAAATTTCACTGATGACCTAAAGGACTAAATTGAGAACCAACGGGCCTTGAAGGACAATTTTCTAAAATTTACAGTTTTGTGATGTTTTATGCTCCAGGTTTTTGCAATGCAACAAGAATCATGGAGAGATCAGGTTAGAAAATCCAGAGATGATGCCAAATGATGTAGTGTTTTTTTTTTTTTTTTTGTACTAGAAATGTTTAAAATTTGCATGGATATGTATAACCCGAATCATTTGGAATTTGTTTTTATGCTACTCAACTGTGTCAATTTAATACCAGGGTGGAGTTTTTAAAATATAAATTTAATTATGTGTAGCATATACAATTTTGCAATTGGAAACAAGAGCTAAAGCAAGCTATGATAAACTAGAGAGAGGGAGAGGAAAATAATATATTTTGAAAGAAAAAAGAATAGCATATTGTGCCTAAGCTCTAATTAATCACTAGCTTTTTGGTATTCTAATCGGGTCTCCTGGCATTATCACTGGTAGCCCTTGGTTTTTCTCTTTCTTCTCCTGATTTACTGGTAGCCCTTGGTTTTTTCAATTGGGTTGAATTGAACCATGAGTAAATTTGAAAGTACAAAATTACCACATATCACAGCTGATGCAATTGGGTTGCAATTGTGTCACCACTTCAAAGGAAAGAAATTTCCTTGCAATTGGGTTGTTCAAGGGCAGCAAATCTAAGAAGTTTGACAAATTAAGAAGGGAATATATATATTTATACCTTGTGAAAAGAGAGATGCTTGCCAGAGTCACCAGCGAGATGCCTGACACGAGAGATAGGCAGATAGCCACCTCGGAGGAGTTATCGACCGAGCGAGTTGAGAGGAGAGCGACAGAGAGTGGAGACCGACCGAGCGAGAGGCGAGCGAGGTGAGAGAGCGACAGAGAATGGAGAGCTGGAGACCTAGAGAGAGCGACAGACGAAGTCGGAAGGAGAAAGAGACTTGGCCTCGTGAGCCGGCTCGGCTCGGACTTTATTTAGTTTAGGGCCTGACTGGCTGACTGGCTGACTCGATACAATTTATTGAGCTCGTGAGCCGACTCGGCTCATTAGCAGCCCTACCCTGCGGCGCGTTTTGTCGGACCAAACGAACACGCTGAATCAAGCGAAGGGAAGAGGAGTAACGGGTCCGCCAATCACAGATCCCCTAACGGATCCGCCATCCACAGATCTGAATTCTCCAAAATTATACTCTCTCTCAACGGGCTTCTAAAAGGCCCAATTCAGGTTCTTTTAATTCTCAAAATTTAATACAAGCCCAACACAGTGGAAGCCCAAATCAGAATTTGTATAATTGTATGTTATACCAAAAAAGAAGCACTGTGAGCCCAAATAAATCTGAATCCGAAAATAGAAAAATAAACCAATTAAAATGTACAAATTTAGATAATTTAAAATAGAGAATACTCTAAAAATAGTTTAGATTGGATCTTAAATTCCAGTGCAACCATTTATATGACCGGAAACAAAAATATGCTGTAAGCATCCAACTAAAATCACCAAAAAAATTGCTCTTCTTGTAGCATTTCTTCATTAAAAATTGAAGAATTCGTGCACCAGCTTTTCTCGGGAAAAATATCCTTGCCCGTCTGAACTGCTGGATCGAAGATAAAATATGAATCTAGAAAGTATTCGACGGTTTTGGAAAAACCTCTGGGGAATTGTGATCAGACGGTGCATAAATCTTTTAATTTCTTCAGTAATGGTTTCGTAATTACTATATATTTTTAATTGTTAACTTGCGCCTCAGAATGCTTTGTGGAGATAATGAGATTGATCTGAACCGTTGAATCGAAGGGCAAATATAAATCTTGAAGGAATTCGACGGTTTTGAAAATATCTTCAACTATTATCATTTTTTCAAGGAAAAGGGGGTGTTTTGATGAGTACCGGATCAAATTTGAATTCATATCCTCTGCATTACTTTTGAGTTAATGAATCTCGACTGTCCGATCTGTTTTAAGATTCGTGCGAACTAGATCTGCTATAATATTAAAGGACCCCCTATGTTATAGACACGAGCCAGATTGGCTCCGTTTAAAATCAAACGGTTGAAATTCATTAACTCAAAAGAAAATAAAGATTTCCTTTTGAGTTAATGCAGAGGATACGGATCCATCAAATTTAGTTCGATGTCTGGTCAGCACTGTTCGAACAACATCAAGAATTGTGCGTCTGTTTAGATTCACGAGGTGAATTTTAAGATTAATTGTTGGCACTATTTTCCTGGTGATGTTGCATCTGTGACAGGTGCGACAAAAAGTATGCACAGCAGACAGTATATAAAATTTGTAGGTTCCTTGGGGTTTTTTTGGATTCATTTAATATCTTATTGCTTGGCTGGAATTTCAACTACAGTAATTAGTTGGTGACCAAATAACAAACCTTGATAGGGGAGCTTGGTTTGGTAGATGAACTCCACAAAAGGCTCTCTCACTGTCCCCACAAATGACTTTTCATTGGGACTTCTGATCTTCTCCATTAGCATAACACACATAAATGTCTTTTGTTGTGGAGGAGCTTGAGCCAAATAAATGGGAGGGTTGAAATAATATACCTTTTTAATTAAATCATAGAACTTCGAATTTGGAGAAGGATGAAATGATAATTTTATAATTACAACATGATTTTTCAAGTACATACTCGACTTAATTATAATATGCATTTTTTTTTACCATTTATTAAGTATTTTATAAAACTGTTGTTTTCAGACCATTGAATTTTGTACCTATTTTAATAAATAGTAAAAAAATTAAAAAAAATGTCAAATATCATCTCCAAGCACATATTAATATAGAGATCATGCTGAACGGTTTGGATCGACTTTTTGTACTTTGAAAAATCATGTTGTAAGATGTTGTAACTATAGTAATAGAATGTTGCAAGTGGATCCCACCTCATTATGGTAGAGTGAGCCTATGTTACTATACACAGTTCATATTGGTCCGTACTATACATCTATATTTTTATTTTTATAGTTCAAAAAGTCAATCTGAATGTTGAACATAATCTCTATGTGAAAATGTACTTGGAGACCAACGTTTTTTTTTTTTTAGAATTTTGTTAGTATCTTTATAGATAGGTCGAAAATCAGTACTTTCGAATGGTCCAAAATCTTAAGACAAAAGTAATTTTCTACCTATTTTAAAAAAAAGAGAGTAAAAGTTCTAAAAAAATGTAAATTTTGTCATCAAAGTACATTTTTATATAGATATCATGTGGAGCGGTTCGAATCGACTGTTTGAACTTTGAAACGGAGATATGGGTCCACAGTATAATGCTTCAAACAGTAAGAAAATATAATTAGTTGTTTCCAATGAAACTCTGCTCAAGATCTCTTGGGCTTAAAAATAATATTATATGCTGCAAATGTTGAATGTAAATTATATACTCAAATGGAGATGACTTGAGTCCTTTGTGGCTTCTTCACAAATGCTCAAAATTTGGAGTGTAGATTATATGAAGGTCTGAAAGCTCCCCCTTGCCAAATGCTATAAAGCTGTCTTGTTGTCAACTAGTTGTAATCACTAAACTAAAATACATGTAACATAGGAGAAAAGATCAATTCAAACTTAATTGCTCTTTAAATACCATCCTACACGCGCCACTTTGAGGATAAATATATTGACAGAGCAATTTTTGCTTCATGAGGGGCACAAGTAGTAGAATCAAAGCAGCATAGCAAATGACTTGTGCGCTGCATGAAGTAAAAACTACTCTGTCAATATCTTTACCGCCACTTTCATGCTTCATTAGTTCACTGTTTCCGTAATTATTGTTTGCCAAAGTGACAACAATACATGTCCTTGAAAATTAAAATGTCGTTGAATTTACAGAATTTTATTCCACATACTATGCAAAATTACTAATCAGACTTTAATTCTTCCTGGAAAAGCAACTACAAGAGGAACTGTCACAAGCTATATGCAGATAAGTGTCGCTTGCTTGACAGGTGAAATGGTCTCTCAGAGCTGTTCTCAAGTATATTCGTTTTTGTGCATGTTAAAAAGTCTTGTTTGTCACAACTATAGCCAGTGAGGATGTGTGTGTGGTATGTATATTCTCTATTGATTGAGGATTGCAACGGATTGTGTGGCGAGTCGCGGTGCTGCACCATATGATAAGAGATCAATTGTGTTTTTCTTTTCTTAAGAGCAAATGAGCAGAGACATGCCAGATGAAATATCAGGTAGCTATCTAATAAAGAAAAATTTGTGCACGCACATGAAACAAAGAACGCAAAACAAATCCAATTATTCGACCTATATTTCCCTGAAACAGAGTGCTTGAAGTCGACACTAGTGCGCACAGTTGTATCTCACATACTCTAAAGAATGCAAATTTCCACAAATCAATTAACAAGAAACAACTGTACGGTCCCAGTGCCATATCGTGCTCCACCTACCGTTTACATCATATTCGAACCAAACCAGAGGGGTAGATTAACCAAAAAACATGATAAATTAGTCCTTGTCAGAAATTTATATTAGGTCAGGTTTGTATTCAGATTATAGAGTTTATTATCCAATACCAAAGTATATATATAGGCTGCGTTGTATTACATTCACAATAATGTAGCATCAGAAAACTATTAACAGGTTAGAAAGGCATGAACACAAACAACACAAGCAAAGCAGAGCACATATTACAACAATGGTTATTGTTTTATTAATAGATTGCTTTGTCACTTAAATACAAAACTCTTCAAACCCGAACCATCCGACAGAGCAATTTTCTAAATCAACCAATAAAAAAAAAGTAAAAAAGAAAGAAGAAAAATAATCAATCATTAACTAAACTCAAACCCCGGTTTTTATCTGTTTCTCGGGTTCTCTTTTAGTTTAGTTAATACTTAATAGGGAGTGGTTCACCGTTCCACTCCTTGAGACATTCAAGCAGAGGGTCTATCACCTTACCCTCATTGATCGCCATAAAAACTTTGTCGCACTCTTCACCTGGGGACCTAACCTTCTCACCGGTCAGGTACCCGGAACCCAACTCCTCTCTAACAAATTGGTACAGTGGGTATGAACGGCAATCCTTAATCATGTTAGGTATCTCGGCCTTGCCAGTCTCCCATGAAACCCGTGTCGCCTCCATTTCTTTTGGCAACACTTCGCTCAACATCTGCTCGAAAGCTGTAATCCTCTGGAAAATAGAGGTGGCAGGATTCAACTCATTCTTTCCATTTTGCAATGCGTATTCAACCACTGTCTGCCTCAGCTTCTGGGTCAGAGGGTAGTTCAGGCTGCAAGGGTCATCAGCATAGCTAAATACGTACTCACGATCAATGACTTGCATCAATTCCTTCTCACCGAATCGGGTGTCTAGGAGCACACCATTTTGATCAACAAATATCTTCTTCTTGGCGACATGCGTCACGGTGTTTCTGACAGTCTGCTTGAGATTCTCCTCCAAGTGCCTGAGGTCGATTGCCTGGCACAGAGCGACCATGTAAGTCGAGCTCATTAGTTTTAGTATCTCAACAGCCTCGGCAGTCTTGCGGGAAGAGATCAACCCGAGTGAGTTCACATCCTGGTTGTGCTGCTCAGCACTCTGCACATGGTTGGTAACTGGATTTCCAAGGAACTGGAGTTCTGAGCAGTATGAGGCCATGGCGATCTCAGCACCCTTGAAGCCGTAATCTAAGCTCGGGTTGCGCCCACCTGAGAGGTTGGATGGCAGCCCGTTGTTGTAAAAGTCGTTCACCAGTTCGGAGAACTGAGCGAACATGAGCTTGCCGATTGCGGCTATTGCCAACCTAGAGTTGTCCATCGAGACACCGATTGGTGTCCCCTGGAAGTTGCCCCCGTGAAGTGCAACGTCTCGGGACACGTCAATGAGCGGGTTATCATTTACTGAGTTGATCTCCCGCTCGATGGACTTTGTTGCTGCCCTGATGACTTCAACTTGGGGCCCGAGCCATTGAGGTGAGGTACGAAGAGCGTAACGGTCCTGTTTGGGTTTTTGCAAGGGATCCATTTCGTGGACCTTCTCTGCCATTTGCATGTATGAGCTGCCCTTCAAAATATGCTCCATAATTGCAGCTGCCTCGATTTGACCCGGGTGGTGCTTTAATTTATGGGTCAAGTGATCAGTATACTCTGGCTTCCCTTGCATTACTTCACAGAATATTGCTGATAACACTTCGGCAAGGACTGCAAGGATATTTGCCTCGTATAAAACCATTGATGCGAGACCTGACCCCACTGCTGTACCATTGACAAGCGCAAGACCCTCCTTAGGCTGCAAATCGAAAAAGCTGTGAGGGATACCAGCAACTTTAAATGCCTCAGCGGCAGTCAGAGTTTTCCCATCAGGCCCAGTGGCTGAGGCGTTGTGGCGGCCGGTGAGCAGACCAGCAATGTAGGAGAGAGGCACGAGGTCACCAGAGGCAGTGATTGTGCCGCGGAGTGGGAGGCAAGGGGTCACGCCTGAATTAAGAAATGCTGCCATGGATTCAAGGATCTCAAACCGGATGCCAGAGTAGCCCTGCAAGAGAGTGTTAATGCGCACCAGCATGGCTGCACGGGTAGCAGGAGCAGGTAGCTTGTTGTTTGCATCACGACCAAAGATACCGGCATTTAGAAACCTGAAACAATAGAAATTTTGTCAGAAATTTTCCATATCTGGAGCTTAGTATCATGTTTTATGATCTGCTACACAAATTGCAACACCATGAGCACTACAATACATCCCAGGTCTATTAAAACTGGTTTGATTGGATTAATTATGGGAATTAAATGCAAGCAAGTAGTCACATCCAACAGCCTATATTGTAACCGTGTATTTATATTTCTTTTACTTTTTCCTCCTTTTGTTAAGGGTGGCAGCTTGCGTTCATGCCATGGAAGTCAAACACTTGAATCTTTCCATGCAAACAATTTAAACCAAAGAATCATGCAGTATAATATCCTTATTCCCTGGAATGTTACTATTTTGTAGAAGAACAAAGGAGACCCCTACGTCGGTGAGCAATTTAATATACCAAAAATGTTAGTTGAAACTTGTAGCATCTCCTATTTTATATTATCTACCCACTTTGGATCATGCAACTTATCACATAGTACGAAGAAAAAATCTTTTAGTGTTATTACATGGGTTCCTGTATTAGATTATGGTTTAAAATATGGATTAAATAATCTCTTATTTGGGTATAATTAATCCGCTATCGCATACTAAAATTGCGATAATCGCTCTACCACATATACTACTTGACTTTTCAATTAAGAGACCCACAACTCTAATTAATTTTTAGCAAAACAATCAAAAGAAATACCTGAATTTTTTTATATATTTAGAGAAATAATACCAGCTGATACTGTTTAAAATAGCATCTGTATGTCTTCCCTAACAAACTGTGGGCTGGTTAGGTAAACTATAAGTGGACCAGGCAGTGGCCTGCAGGGCCCACTATATAATTTAATTTCAAGATTTTTTCTTTCCTTTTTTAAATATAAAGCCCTACCAAACCAACAAGCAAAAAACGAGAACACAAAATAATTCCACAACGAAGGTATATAAAACCTATACAGTATGATAAATTCCACTCGTTTAGGTAAAGCTCTGTGTTTCCAGTGTGTGCCTTTAACGAATTTGTAACAGTAGCATGTTTTGTATATGCTCTGGAAATTATGAGAAACTACAAACATATATATTACCGGAAATATTATTAGAATCCAACAACTACCTCGGGTCCCACAAGGTTATCTTTTTCAAAAGAAATGTTATTTTAAAAAATATATATATTTTGATATGAAATAACAAGAAAAAAAGTTTGACAAAAAAAAGTCCAATTTGCAGTTCACGAGTCACAACATGTTACGTGGTACTTTTTTGTGCGTAGTTCTTAATAAACAAATCAACCCTCCCCCCTCCCAAAAATAAAATAAAATAATAATAATAATAATTGTACTTCATCTTATATTAATTTATGTTAACAGTAATCACTTGTTGTAATACTTACACCTAAAAAAATACTGTTCTAGTTTTGTTTATGCAAAAAGTAACAGAGAACATTACTTTTAATATCACTTCTTTTATATGGAAAAACAAAAGAGGTGTAAATTACATATATATAAAATTATAGTAATTTTTTTTTTTTTTTAAAGAAAAGATGGTACTGCGTCCTTTGTCCTTTCGTATTGCTTAAGGAATATACCAATTAAGTAATTTCCCGATGCGACTAATACCAAATTGAGCAAGAAAAGCACTATCATCCCTTACCTTTTTTAAATTCATAAGATGAGAAAACAGAGAAAAAAAACCCGCTAAAATAACTCAGACAGCTTTCCACCGGATCAACCGGACCTACTGACACGTCACCTTTGAGTTGCCAGATCCGAACCCTTTTGTAGTCTAAAAGTCACAATTAAACAGTAGCAATGGTACCTGATAAGTTCTGTTTGGAGATTCTCGCACTGCTGGGTACGGCGGTGAGAGGTGGCGCCAAATCCGGTCGTCACACCATAGACATCAATGCCGCGGTTCAAGCGGTCCAAAATCCAATCACTGCTCGCCTTGACCCTACCACGTGCTTCGTCATCCAGCGCAACCCTGACAGTGGGCCCGGATGCCACGGCAGCCACCTTACCAATTGTGAGACTAGATCCTTCAAGCTTCAACTGGGGTGCACGGTATTCACTGATCATTTTCTTGACCTCATCTAAATGACTTCCTGACAATTGCTCAGCCGCTGCGCGCCAGTTCAACGGATCCTCCGTACAAAACCCCTTTGCATTGCCATTCGCCATTGGATTAGATTGGGTGGGGTTGGGTTGTGGTTTGATTTGTTTGGTTGGTTTGTTGGGAAGTTGGAGGTGAGTTTGGTTTGAAAGGGAGAAAAATTCCTCTTAAGATTTTTTGGAGAGAAATAGAAATTTTTCCCTGAGAGAGGGAAGTGGGGAGGCAGGGACTTAAATAGAGGGGTGGGAGGAGGGGGTGGGTAGAGGTGTGTTAGTTGAGGGAATATATTCACCGTTGGATTTGGTCAGGGAAGTGATTTCAGATGGTGACACGTGGCATACATGGTGGTGGTGGTGACTGATGGGGGAGGTTGGTGAGACTGAACACCAGCCACCAGGGGCTTATATTATTATTTTTATTATTTTTGTTATTTTTTCCTATGTGGCTTCTGGTTTTCTTCTTTGGTTATTCCGGGAAAGTTTTTTGCATTCAGTGTATCTGTAATTTTTACACAAGGATATACTAAGAGATATCTGATCCAAATTTTTTTTTTTTTTTTTCATAGGAATCAAGGTGGAAAAGGGTACGCTTGAAATTCACGTTTGACATGTTTCTGACAAGTGTCAGAGATATGGTATTATGAAATAATTTACATTTTTAAAAATTCACGTTTCACATGTTTCTGATTTTTGGGCATTAATTTTTTTTTTCTATGGATAATGGGGGTTTAATTTTTGGTGAACTTTTTGCAATCAGTGTATCTGTAATTTTTACAACCAGATATAGATATACTAAGAGTTATCTTGGTTGCCGAGATTTTTATTAATACCCTAAAAAAAAAAAAAAATTAAAAATACCCTCATTTTGTAAAAAATTTTAAAAATGCCCTAACCGCCCGTTCACTGGGCGGTTCACCCTACCCACCAAACCGCCCCTTCACTGGGCGGTTCCCTTGCTTCACCCAACCGCCCAGTGGTTGGGCGGTCCAGATTTTTTTTTTTTTTTTTTTTTTTTTTTTTTTTTTTTAGAGATTTGAGAGACAATATGAATCAAATTTAACAATAAAATTTTTAATATTTGCTAGATTACTTCTTTTGATGTATAATCCGACATTTTTAAAATACCCAAAGTTAATAAAAGATTAATAAAAATGCTCAGACCCATTCAACTTTTATTAAAAATGTCCAAACCTGCCGTGTCCTTTGTTTCTTTTTTTTTTTTTGAGACAAATAACTAAAATGCTGAAATATAACACTAAAAAATCGAATTGTTTTTTTAATATTTGTTAGATTACTTCTTTTGATTTATAATTAGCATATTTATATTAAAATACGCTAAATTACTTGAAATTATATTAATTTATGCTGAATTACACTAAATTAATTGAAATTACAATAATTATGTAGAATTATGCTAGAATACGGTAAATTACGCTAAATTACATATGAATTGGGATGATATTTTCACTGAAAAGGCGAAAAACGACGACGAAACTTTAAACGGCCATAAAACGGCGCTCGAGTGTCCGATTTCAGCAAATGACCACTTTTCGGAAAGCTTGTGAAAATGCGCATGCGTTCGTACTAGCTTTGCTAGTTTTCCAAATTCAGAATCGCCAAAAAACAAAGAGAAGGGCCTCAAAACTTCAGTTGAAGTTTCTGATTAAGATTTTCATTTCTATTCTCCAATCTACGTAGCTCAGTAAATTAGTTATATAATGAACTTGTAGAATACCAATTTTTATTATTTTTGGAATTTTTTACTATTTTTTATGATTTATGAAAGATGGCACAAAATAGGCCCTATTCATACGTAATTTTGCGTAATTTACCGTATTTTTAATTCAGCATGATTTTTGTAAAAACCAATGTTGGTTTGCTAATTTTTTTTTTAATTATGGTTTAAAAAAAATTTACATATTTTAATATAAATATGCTAATTATAAATCAAAAGAAGTAATCTAACAAATATTAAAAAAATAATTCAATTTTTTAGTGTTATATTTCAGCATTTTAGTTAGTTGTCTCAAAAAAAAAAAAAAATTCAAGGAACCGGCCGGTTTGGACATTTTTAATAAAAGTTGAATGGGTCTGAGCATTTTTATTAATCTTTTATTAACTTTGGGTATTTTTAAAAATGTCGGATTATACATCAAAAGAAGTAATTTAGCAAATATTAAAAATTTTATTGTTAAATTTGATTCATATTGTCTCTCAAATCTCTAAAAAAAAAAAAAAAAAAAAAATCTGGACCGCCCAACCACTGGGCGGTTGGGTGAAGCAAGGGAACCGCCCAGTAAAGGGGCGGTTTGGTGGGTAGGGTGAACCGCCCAGTGAACGGGCGGTTAGGGCATTTTTAAATTTTTTTTCAAAATGAGGGTATTTTTAATATATATATTTTTTTTAGGGTATTAATAAAAATCTCGGTCTTGGTTGTTGAAAGATTTTGCAGCTTTTGGCAGATTATAATTTTTATATGAATTTAAAATGTTGTATGTGACTATGTGAGTTAGATTTTGAGTAATGGGTGTAAAAAGGTAGGCTTCAAATTCATATTTGACATATCTATGAGACCTCAAAGATATGATAAAATTGAAATATATATATATATATATATATATATATATATATATATATATATATATATATATATATATATATTTGAGATCTGCTAGGATGACCAATTATTTATGAAAAATTGTGGTAATTTAAGTGGGATAAAATTTATATCTCAATTGTAAGAGAATCAAATTTGTATATTTTGTTTGTATTTTTCATTTTATATAATTGTAAATTAGTTTTTTCACCGGTCACTTCAACCATATCTTTATGTAGATAGTATATCTTTGGAAAGCTTGACTATAAAAAATTGGTACCCTGTATCCAGTTGTTAAAGAAAATAAATTTCTTTGGTAAGCATGAGATAAAAGTTATCTTCTTATCTATTTACTTTGAACAGGTTTGGACATGTGGAATAGGGCTGCACAAAAAATTCGTAGTTCGTAATTCAATTCGAGTTTGATTCGAAAAGGTTCATAAAAAGTTCGATTCGAAATTGAGTTCGTTCGAAATTAATTCAAAACAAATTTAGTTCGAAATTAATTCAAACCAAACCAAACTGGACCTTGTTCGTTCGAAATAGGTTCACAAACCAAACTTAGTTCGAAATTAACTCAAACGTGAACCGTTGATTTTCGCTGATAACTTATGTTCGCTGATGAAAATATAAGGCCGCCCAGTCCATAATTGCTCTCAGTTCTAACTTAAATTGTACTTTGAATCCTTTGGATATTTGAAAACTTTGGTGATGTTGCTCTTATTGGCCATTTGGAAAACTTTGGATACTGTGATTGTACTGAACTTTGATTGATTGTACTAAACTTTATTGTTTGATATAAATTTTGGTATTTGTAATGAACTTTGATATAAACTTTGGTGTACTGTGTAATTAGAATTCAGGATGCCTAAGTTTTTATTGAAGTGATGTAATTTCGAACTATGGCCCAGCCATAAGTCATAACTCGTAAGTTGTAACAAACTTCGTAAAAGTTCGAAATTGAGTTCATAAAAAATTCAATTCGAAATTGAGTTTGTTCGAAATTAATTCAAACCAAACTCAAACTGGAGGTAAGTTCGATTCGGTTCGGTTCGTTTGTAGCCCTAATGTGGAGGTTTAAAGTTAAAAAAAAACTTAAGTTACATTATTTCAAGATAAGCCGACGCATGTTATTCTTACTTGACTGAAACTTATTATTTAAATCATTTCTTAAGCTATTCTTGTTTGGTTGGAATTTGTCATTTAAGTTATGATTATACAATTTTTCATAAATATTTTTTTCAAATTAGAATTTTTCACAACTATTTTCACAGTACAACTGAAAAAATACTCTTTTGTGAAAATAGTTGTGAAAAATTCTAATTTGAAGAGGAAGAACCTCTTCTTAACCTAAGACAACAACAAAGATGGACTTTGAAGAGGAAGAACCTCTTCTTAACGAGCGACCTGAAGAATCGCATGTGTTCACGACAACCAGAGGAGCACTCCAACCTGAGAATGAACATCTCGACATAACTGGTATGATCATAATGTTGCAGGGGGGTTCCAACGCTTGATCCGCCACGACAGATAGCAAGAACTTTTGCCAGAATACACGACTGACAATGGCAAGATTATGAGGTCATGCCGGCCACTGACTTGCCATTTCTGGTAATATGCCCGGGGATTCTCATCAGAGATCAGGTGGTCCTTAGATAAGTGTATCGGGTCAGGTCAGGAGTGGTGATTAGGGTGCTTGAATGGGACGTTGATTTAAACATGGCTTACAACCCCCCTCCATATGAAGCATGGATTCGGCTCATCCACCTACCGCTTCAGGCTTGGAATAGCCCAAACAAGTTTACATGCTTGCGAGCAAGTCGTGTTGATAACGTGTTGTAAAATTGAATGAAGTTGAAACAAAAGTAAAATAAATAACAAGAGAATTACAGAGAATGGAATAGTAGAATTTTTATTCTCTTCTTTTGTGTCTTGTGTATCAAATACAAGTTTACATACTTTCTTTTTATAAGTTAGAAATTGTACATGAAGAGCCAATAAATTAATTCTACAAATAAATAACTAGTGAAAGTAGTGGAAAGATAAAGATGAATGAGCATCATAATTTTTTTTTTAAATGGAGGTCGTATTGGATGGACCAGCCCCTGCTCAGTGGACTTTAAAGATCTACTGTTTACTATAATTAATTTTGCAGTAAATTATGACATGGAGTCAATTTTCATTACATTAAATAATAACATTTAATTTGTAACTTGGTAGTAAAAGATAATGTTCTTTGTACGAGAAATCACTGATTTGAAATTCGACTGAAGAATCTCTTGTGACTTTTAGACGAATGAATTGACCTCCAAACTCCAATATCCTTTTTTTCAAAAAAAATAACTGGACTGCAACATCTTGCATACTTTTTGACTTTAAATTTAAAATTCCTTCTGCAAAAAAATAATATTTGTTCATTTAATTTGTAATTTGGCAGTAAAAGACAATGTTCTCCATATGAGAAATCACTGATTCGAAATTCAACTGAAGGATCTCTTGTGACCGTTAGACGGATGAATTGACCTCCAAACTCCAATGCTTTTTTTTTCAAAAAAAAAAATAACTGGACTGCAACATCTTGCGTACTTTTGACTTCAAATTTAAAATTTCTTCTTCAAAAAAATAATATTTGTCCATTTAATACCTTTTCAAGTATTTAATGAGGATTATGTACAACAGTACAAGAGTCCGTCAGCCGGCCTTTTATGTGGCGGCACCAAATACCGCAACTTTAATTTTTGCATTTATTTAATATCGTAAATTCAAATGTAGGATTAAATCCGTTAATCTTATTTTTTTCTCACAAAGGTTATGAATTTTTGAGTTCATTTTTTACGAGATAATGCCAAAATTATATAATCTATCAAAATTAGTTAGAATCATTCGTTTTGTGTACTGTTGATTTTTATTTGAAATTAATTATAAAAAATATGAAAATCTTACATGGACGCGTTGCTTGTGAAGATAATAAGGTTGAAAATTTCAATTTGACGTTTAGAGCATCTGTATCTATGGTATTATTAGAGTTTTTAATCTGATGTGGTAGTTTCTAATTCAGTTTCAGGAATGTGATAGAGTTTCTTATTTAGAAACTATGCAGTAAAGTTTTTAAACTCCATGTTGACCAAATGATTGGCTCAAATTATTTCTTCTTTTTAATTTGTTGCTGACGTGGCTTAATAAAAACTCTAAAATTAATTTCAGAAATGTGAGAATTAGAAACTTTAAAGACCTTAATTTCTAAAAAGTGGTTAACAATTATTTAGAAACTCATTTGAGTTGCTGGGATGTAGATGCTTAGATTTAAAATTTTGAAACATAAATGCTAAAGAGAGATTATGTCATTTGATAGGACAGAAAGTCTAATAATCAAATAATAAGTGTCTGGTTTAATTTGGTTTTTTTAAAAAAAAAATACTATTCCTAGAAGTTCAAATAATGATCATCAGAAACTGTAAGTAACTATTTTGGTGTAAAGTTGCATTATAAGTAAATGAAATTACTTATTTTGGCTCAAATTCCAAATACACATTTTGACTTAAATAAGTGAACATGTTTGGAATTCGAATAATAATTCTGAGGTTCAAAACAGAAGTTGTTATCACTATCAATAATTATTTGAAGTGAATAGATAAATATTTACTTTGATTAAAAGAAAGAGTGAGGCTATGGTACTTTGCAATGCGCGGATCGTTTCGTGTATTGGATTCATATTTCTGTTTTCAAAGTTCAAATTGTCGATCCGAACCGTTAACATTATTATCATATGAAAATATACTTGGAGACTAAATTTTATATTTTTTGGAATTTTTTTACTATTTTTTTTAGGTAGAAAATCACTACTTTCGGATGGTCCAGAATTTTTAGATCAAGTGATTTTCTAATTGTCTAACAAAATAGTAAAAAAAATTTCAAAAAATGTAAAATTTGATCTCCAAATATATTTTCATATAATAATAATGTTGAGCAGTTCGGATCTACTATTTAAATTTTGAAAACAAATATATGAATTCAATGCACATGATGATCCGCGCATTGCGAAGTCCCATAACCTCACTCTAAAAGAAATGTGTATTATGATGAAATGTTTCACACAACCAAAATGAAAGGAATAAGATGATCTCCGAAAGTACCATAACCTCACGGTGACCAAAAAGTGCGTCAAAAATATATATGAAACTACACGAAATATATTAAAGATATGAACAAAAAAATATTTATTTCCACGCGTTAATCCGAATAAGATGATCTCCGTTTGGAGTAAAGTAACCATTTTACAATATCTTAATTGAGGTAAGAATAATTGCAATGTTATTTTAGCTTCATACATTCATACAGTGTATAGAGAGTCAAAAAAAAAAAAAAAAAACACATGACTTGGTATGTATAAAGTTAAAATAACGTTGTCAATATTTTTATTTTTATTTTTGTTAGATGTTAATATATCTAAACCATGAGTAGAACTAGGGTGCTCCTAAGCTCACCAAGCCCTTCCGTGAGCGCGACTCTAAAACCTATCGAATTGACTTCAAACGACATTTCCAAACCGTTAGATGTTCAATCTATATTAAAATGTGTTTGGAGACCAAATTTTACATTTTTTGGAATTTTTTTACTATTTATTAAGATGGTTTGAAAATCGCTGTTTTCCAATGGTGCAGAATTTTAATAAAAACAGCGATTTTCAAACCATCTTAATAAATAGTAAAAAAATTCCAAAAAATGTAAAATTTGGTCTCCAAACACATTTTAATATAGATTGAACATCTAACGGTTTGGAAATGTCATTTGAAGTCAATTCGATAGGTTTTAGAGTCGCGCTCACGAAGGGCTTGGTGAGCTTAGGAGCACCCTAGTTCTACTCCTAAACCATTATTATTAGAGAGCTGATATTCACACTAAATGAATTATTATTAACAATGGCAATTCAAAATATTTAATTAATAGATAATTTTATCTCTCATTTAATTTTTTTTTATCATAATTGAAGGATAAATTTGTCCATCAAATTAAAATTTTAAAATAATATTGGGCCAATAACAAATTATCTTGTGCCAATATCAGCCCCTACATTTGGAGTTACTATCTATTTTGATGGGTCAATATTTTAATTTAACTAATCAATACTTTAAGCAACCTTTCTCACCATCTTATATAATCTTTGATGAATTTCTGGCATGATTTTAGCAAACTTTGATAATGCTTCAGTGAAGCTCTCTGGTGGAAGTAATTAAGCTGAACATAACACACATACTGAGTACTAAAGTATACAAAATGAATACTAAAGCATATAAAATGAACAATAAAACACACAGACTGAATACAATGTATTTATTCTCTTATATTAAGCACGTAGATGTTCTGATTTACTAACGGTTGTGATTAAAAGATAAAATTTCATATTGAATATTAGACCTCCGATCACATAGTTTGTCTTCTTTTGATTTTATACATTTTTTTTATGTTTTTGTACGTGTAGAAGTCTAAATTTATTTAGATACGTACCCGTCACATACAAATTGTATCATCTTGTTGAACGGTCGGATCGACTGTTTGAACTTTGAAAATGAAAATATGTTCATTTTACAAATAGGTCCTTATGTCCATAGAAGCATCACTCTAATTGTTTTATGTACTTATTTATTTACTTGTTCATTTGTGTGTATATATTTTCTCGTCAGATGTCTTTCACGTATAACAAAATTAAAGACTAATTCTCAAAACTAAATAAATAAAATATGAGTGAGGCTATGGTGCTATGCATAGCACGGATGGCTAGTGTACTACGGCTCAATATGGTACTTTTTAAAATCCTATCGGTCGATCCGACCGTTCAATGTGATAACCATATGAATATGTACTTGCAAACTAAATTTTATATTTTTTCGAATTTTTTTACTATTTTTTCAGATAGGTAGAATTTTGATGGTCCAGAATTTTCAAAAAACACTGATTTTTCTACCTATCTAAAAAAATAGTAAAAAAATTCGAAAAAATATAAAATTTAGTTTGCAAGTACATATTCATATGGACATCACATTGAACGGTCGGATCGACCGTTAGGATTTTAAAAAGTACCATATTGAGCCGTAGTACACTAGCCATTAGTGCTATGCATAGCACCATAGCCTCACTCATAAAATATTCTTATTTTAGAAAATGTTTAGAGATTAAACCATTCTTCAGCCAAACTTCAAACATACAATCTCCCACATAAAAATATTATCCTCACCAAGTTAAAAACTGATTCGCCGAACTAACCGAAATTTTTTTAGTTACCACAGTAAAAAATAGAAATTAAATGATTACCATCCGGCCCATGCTATTTTCAATCCTACCACCCACGCGGACCCAGTTCGTGCACCAAATTGGGGTGGTGCGCGGACTGGGTTGGCGCACCAAAATTGGTGTTCAAACGAGGTGAAACGCACTGAAGAGTAGTAAAAATTTCGGAACAGTTGGTGCTCTAACCCAGTCTGTGCACCAGTTGGTGTGCCAACCCAGTCCGCGCACCAACTCATTTTGGTGCGCGAACTGGGTCCGCGTGGGTGGTAGAATTGAAATTAACTTGGGCTGGATGGTAATCATTTGATTTTGATTTTATGCTGTGATAACTAAAAAAATTTCGGCCGAACTAAAGACCTTTTAAATTTAATCCTTGAGCATTTCCTAAAGGCTTTTAAATTTTTAATCCTTTGAGCATTTCTTCGTATGAGGTTGGTGATCAAGCAAGTCATTTTCTCCAACCAAACCCCTATGATAGATTTTAGTGGGTAGTTGGGAATTGCTTTTGATTTGAAACTCGGTTAGCCTCAAATGCTATTCATTTCCTGATAGCAACTGCGTGTCAGCAAACACAAAAAAGCTGAATCCTTTTATGATTAAGTTGACCCAACAATGTCAAAAAATAGTTACAAATAAATTTAATTAATTCAAACGACTACTATTGGCTTAAAAGATGTAAAGCCCGCGGGTAGCATCAAATCAAATTCGGTCTGATGTTCAGTTAGAGCCGTTCAATCCGTATTAAGTTTTATGCGCACTTGATCTACACAAATTTTAAAGTCGTTCGCGTGAATCTTAATGTGAATTGAACAACTCTGAATTGACATCAGACTGAATTTAGTCTGATGCCCATCAGACCGTCCCCGATTTCATAACCCTTTGGTATAATATTTCTTTAACACTGACACGTTCAAGTGCATAATTAAGATAGGTTAATAGATATTAACATAAGATAATTAGTAGCTAGTAATATAATTTTATTTCTTTGATAGAGCAAAGCCTTTTGGTTCAAAATTTGCAATGGTGACCAACTATAATTAATTAATTAATTATACCTTCAAGAAAAAAAAATCAAATGTGTGATAGCTTTATAGGAACATTGACAGGAAAACAACATTTATAAAATGCCATGCAGGAATTAATTGCATGATATTGTATGTATTAATTTCTCTTAGTTGCATGACAATCTTCTTTTTGCTACCTAATATAACACTCGTCAGGTTTTTGTCAGTAAAAAAAATTAGTTAATTGGCATTTGGGACAATTGGACATGCATTTTCTAGATCTTTTGTTCTTTTTGAATTTACTTTTTATTTATTTTTCAAGAAGGCTGAGTTGCTACATACATCTGAAACTTTTGTGTCACTGTAATTTTTTTTCCTGTAAAATAGAGACTTTTTTTTAAAATTAATTCTGGTACTTACTATTTTTATATATCTCTAATAAAAAATTAAACATGTGTATTTTGACAAAGAGACAATATGTTAAACTTAAAATTTGTACCTACCACCTAGGAGTTTTTCCTTTCTGAAACTCATATTTCTGGTCAAACAAAGTGAATTTTCAACATACAACTTAAACTGAAATTTTCAAATTTCCATTAGTGCATGGAATGGACCGGTTGACTCAGGAGACTCCCAACAATTAATTCCCCAAAAAATTGTTATTAAAAATAGTAAGATAATGTTTGATTTTCAAATAGAAAAATAGTTCAAGGAATATTATGATCAAGAATTAATGTTTATTTTTCTTGTTATTAAAAATAGTAAGACCATGTTTGATATTCAAATAGAAAAATACTTTATAAGAATATATAACTTGGTTTATGTCTATATCATGAATATTTCTTTTTCTTGTTATTAGAAATAATAAGTATGACCGTATTTGATATTCAAATACAAAATTAAATTGTTCAAGGAATGTATATAGCTTTGTTTATATTCTGATCATGATCGAATGTTTATTTTTCTTGTTATTAGAAATAGTAAGTATGACTGTGTTTGATATTAAAATACAAAAAGGAATATATAACTTTGTTATATTTTGAGCAAGAATGATTTTTCTCTTGCTATTAGAAATAGTAAGTATGACCTTGTTTGATATTCAATTACAAAAATTGTTCAAGAAATATATAACTTTGTTTATATTCTGATCATGAATGTTTATTTTAGTAAGTATGATCATGTTTGATATTCAAATAAAAAAATTGTTCAAGGAATATATAACTTCAGTGAGGCTATTGTACTACGGATTCATATCTTCATTTTTAGATTTTAAATAGTTGTTTCGAACCGTTCATCATGATCTTCATATGAAAATGCAATTGTAGCTATTTAAAAAGTATTAAAAAAACCTAAAAATAATGTAAAATTTGGCATCCAGACACATTTTCATACGGAGATTATGTTGAGTGGTACGGATCAAAGGTTTGAACTTTGAAAATAATGATATGCATCCATAGTTCGAACCAGTGTGTTGTGCATAATACCATAGCCTCACTCATATAACTTTGTTCATATTCTGATCATTAATGTTTCTTTTTTAATTTTGTTATTAAAATTAGTAAGTAAGACTATTGTTTGATATTCAAATTGAAAAATAGTTCAAGCAATTGATAACTTTGTTCCTATTCTGATCCATATTAAAGGAGACTTCTATTTGCCAAACCTAATATTAATGGTTTATTTTTCATGTTAATTTTATATTCTAATGAGATGATAAATCAATTTCTTTGCTTTTGTTTCATCAACCAATCTAGTTAGCTGTATCGTTTGAAAATATGTTTGCGCAAGTATAATTCAAAGTACTTTTAAATATATTAGGCTGCAAAAATCATACAATTTGTATTCTGAAATGTAATCCAATCTATCAATATATAGAAGATACGCAAAAAAACTTGATCTTTAAGTAATGTTTTGGTCTTCCATAAGATATCTATTGTTAGAAAAGTTTTCTCATTTTATAAAGAAATATTTTGAAGAACATGAACAATAAAATGTTTAATTTGAGGGAAAATTGAAAGAATCCCTCCCAAATCCATAACGCAATTGACAAAGTCAAAAGAATTCATCCACTCGGAAACTAATATTTTTATATTTTGAACCCTTCTTTCTTTTGTTGTAGTTTAAATAATACAAATTTGACTGTAAATCGGAAGAAAATTCCATAAATTTGACAAAGTAAACCTTATTTTAAATTTTCGGTTGGTGTATCTCATCTCGGGCTGCAAACGAATCAAACCGAATCAAACTTAATCCAGTTAGAATTCGAGTTCGAATCAATTTCGAACTGAACTGGTTCGAAATTAAAGCAGGGTTTCGAACTGAAAAGAAGAGTTCGAGTTTGATTCGGTGCGATTCGAACCGAACTGGTTCGAATTTGAAGCAGAGTTTGTTGGATTTAATTTTGAAGTATTGAAATTTAAAGTCACTTGATGTATGGTAAAACATTCATCAAATTTCATTAGATTTTATAAACGTTCATAATACAAGTCATGCCTAGCTATAATGTTGAATTTAAAATTTAAGTTTTATTATTGCCAATTGTAAAAAAAAAAAATAGAGATGACAATAACATCTCATCATTATCTCACTCCTGTACTGTTTTTGTTCGATGCTACAAATCAATGACTAACATTTTAGATTAAAATTTGCATTATATAGATATTTTTTAGATCAAAATTTGCAATAATTATTTTGGTTGCTATCCATATCTCACAAAATTGAGACGGAAGAGTATCCCTCAATCCAGATCCAGTTTAAAATCCAGACTGTATACGAATTTCAAAACGAACTCTCTATATTTATAACTATATTTATAATGAGTAGGGTTCCAATGCCTCATCTCCTCATACCTCATCCATACCTCATGTTATATATCTCCATTTTCAAAGTCTAAACTATCGATCCGACCGTTCAACATGATATTCATACTAAAATATGCTTGGGGATGAAATTTTATAATTTTTGCAATTTTTTTACTATTTTTTAAGATAGGTACAAAATCAAAGTTTTTGATTTTGTACCTATCTTAAAAAATAGTAAAAAAATTGCAAAAATTATAAAATTTCATCCTCAAGCATATTTTAGTATGAATATCATGTTGAACGGTCGGATCGATAGTTTAGACTTTGAAAATGGAGATATATAACATGAGGTATGGATGGGGTATGAGGAGATGAGGCATTGGAACCCTCCTCATTTATAATAGATACTGAAGTCATCTATAATCGTATCATGTTTATTTGTAATTTGGTACGGTACTAGAAAGAATACGGACTCAAGTATCCCCTCCTGCATTCGAGATAATTTTGACAAAGCAATTTATTTTCGAGCCCACCTAAATTTACAAAAAAATTAAATTTCATGTCATATTAAAATAAATAATCCGGATCTCATTCCTCACGTACTTTGACTGGAGTTCGGATCTCCTAAAGTAACTCAATTTTTCAGTTTAGATTCAGACCGTCAGATTCAAATCGGACCGTCAGACTAAAGGGGCCCCATGCACTCCACCAGGGCCAGATTGGCCCGGATTTAAATCGGACGGTCCGTATTTAAACTCAGAAATTGGGTTAGGGGATCCGGACCCCTTGGACTGGACCTAAATTCAATTGAGACTGGCGTTCAACAACCAAATTCTGTGGAATTTTTTATCAATTGCAGAGGATAGCTGGTGCTTTCGAATTGTGCAGAGTTAAATTTGGGACCAAATTAGGTGGATTTTTTTTTTTATATAGAATTCCTATAAAATCTATTAACCAGACCAGCCTTGCGCTGAAGACATTTAGCAATATAGCCTCCACCGATCCTAGGGATCGGTGGAGCAGAAAAAATAAATACAGCACCGGTCCTAGGGACCGGTGGAGACCCTTTTGCACCTGCCACAGCGACATCACGGAAGACTACACCGAAAAAAGCCTGCACCGATCCTGTGGATCGGTGTAGCTTCAAAAAATCATAAAAAAATACCTGCACCGATCCACAGGATCGGTGTAGCTCCAAAAATCCGAAAAACCGGCCTCCACTGGTTCTGTGGATCGGTGTAGGTTTAGGGTTTTTCTTCCTGAGCAGCCCCTTTCTTCTTCTCTCTTCTTCTTCTCTTCCCAGCCTCCTTTCTTCTTTCTTCTTTCTTCTTTCCTTCCTTATTTCGTTTTTTTCAAGTTCAATAGAGGAGTTGCTGTAAGAACAGATCGCCACCGCCATTGTACTCAGCATCGTCTTCTGATTATTATTGTGAGTTTTTTTTTTAAAATATGTTTATATTTAGTGTTGTAAAATTGAAAAATATTTGGAGTTAATTTAGTGTTTGATTTTTGTTCAGCAAAATGTCACTGCTATTGATCAATGTGTATTACGGTGGTAACCTCCAAAGCACTTCAACAGGTGTTGGTTATGACATAGGGGCTGCATTTACCTTTACCGTATCTGATTCTACCAGTTTTGCTATTATAAGACGGCAAATATACGTTGGACTTGAATTGCTTCCGAGTCGAGTTAAATTGACAATCAGGGTACGTATGAACACAGCACAACCCGGATCGTACCATTTCTCATTATTTCGGATAGAAAATGAGGAAACTTGGGATGTTATTAAACAAACAGCAGCTCAAGTGGCTGGATTTAAGGTTATAGAATTGGTAGCTGAGGCGCACCAGGGTAGAAACCAAAGCAGTTATGATCCGTGTCCAGATAGTTTGCCTGGAGGCAGTAACACACCGTCGGTTCAGACCGGCTTTCACCCTGACTCGGGCAGTGTACCTGTACACACCTACACACATCCGGTTCAGACCGGTGATGACCCTTGTGAGCAATCAGAAAAAGACACAGAATCTGATACAAGTTCTTTTGATGATGACGATTCGGCTGAAGCATGGGACGCAGACATGGACGAGGCGGAGGCTGAAATGAACGCCCAAGAAATATTGAAGGATTGGCACAAGTCGATCCCATTCCTCAATCGAGGACTTAAGCATCCATGTTCATCATTCCACGATGAATTGCCAATGCCATACGCGGATCGTGCATTTTTTGCGAACCCCCCCAGGTTAGATGAAAAATTTGCTGAAGGTCAAATGTTTGAATCCAAAGCCAAACTAATAGCAGAACTTGCTGATTTTAACCTACCAAAAAATACAGAGTTAGTCGTGCTAAACAGCAGCAAAACTAAGTATAGAGTTAAATGTAAATCTTCCAAATGTCAATGGAAATTGTATGCAATTGTAGTACCAACAGGTGCATGGACAATTTCCACCAAAATCATGCAATTGTATACATATAATAATGGATCCAATCTAACATTAACTTTCAGATACCTCTGCAAAAAAAAAATAATGCATTAATCAATAAATAATGTATACAATGAAAAACTAAAATGCATTATGCAAAAAGGTATCATGCTTAACAGAGGCACTTACTCAGTCGAAACATGTTAATGCCTTCGTCGGCGACGCGGTGGTCTAAGGGCATCAGTCCCGGGAGTGTACGGATCTGGCGGAATCCTTATACGGCCTTGAGGTGGTGCATCTGAAGTGGATGGAGCATAATTTGATGTAAGCTGTCCCGGATCTGCAGTGGATGGTCCCATCATACTAATGCCTCCCGCTAGTTCATCGATCATGAACTGAGATATAGATCCATGCTCTGTGCCGCTCATGAAGTTGTCCCACGCCGGGGGAGGCTCTGAAGTTGTAGGGCGACGATAATGCTGATCAGGAAAATCATCATCCAAACTGATCATGTCCAAGTCCATAGGGATCCCAGCACTATCGAGTATGCCTCGGAAGATATGGATCTGATCAATATCCTCCATCGTGTCACGAGCATGCTCGAGCATAATCTTGCCGTATGCCACTTGTCCCGGGGTTTTCACCATCTCTATTGCCTGCATAGTTAATCGTATCACTCGAGCAATCTGCATAACACATTTCGAACTGTTACATATTGTACATTAATATTGAAACAAATAGTTTGATTGAAAAAAATATAATGTACGAACCACACGAGAATGCCTGTGACCATGAGGAACGTATGCAAGTGTAGCAACATCTCCTGTCCTCGGGGGAGGCTGACGTTGTAGAGCTTGCGGATTGTTATCTGATAGATACAGATATCTCATACCACGCGCGTTGAACCAATGCATGTACATGTGATGCCTCGTCATGTCATATGGTCTCCGCTCTCCAATTAATACTGGACGCTTCTCGATGAACTCACTAAGAGTAATCGCCCAACAGCCATCCCTTGTTGAATTACCATCGTGAAACCACGTCTGACGTAAATAACTGATCTCATCCCATGGTAGAGGAGAAGGAGGCGGGATCTCTTGGTGCTTACCAAACTGGCGCATGACCCTATCCGCATGCTGAAACTCCACCATCCAAAAATGAATCACGTAACCGCAGCTCATCCAATACCTCTTTTGTTGTCGGACATGTCGAGGTAACTGATCATAGTAATCAACGTATGGTCGCCAGTTAACTGTCTCATCAGCTAGTCTATCGAAGCTATCTCTATACATGGCTGTACCACCTGTAAAAAAAAATATAAATTTTAAAAAACAATTATAAATCTATCGAAGTTATCTCGAAACAAAAATCTTTTTACCTAAGTGAGGGTTGTCGGGCCACAAATGAAAGGTGGTCCACTTCACACCGAAAGCATTCCTCGTATCCTCATCGGCACCACCGAAGGGAGGTGGCTCTGATCGGGGTACAGGCCGACCAACAGCAAATCGAGTCCATGACCAAATCTGTAACAACAACATCGGACCCCCTATCGTGTCTACCCCCGCGTGGCAAGCACGTGACAACTCTCGATAGAGATGTGCAAGTACAGCACCTCCCCAATTGTATTCTCGTGTAGTATCTAGATCAGTGATGAATTGCAAGTACATCGCAGGGACTCCATCCGCACTTGAATCTGGAAACATAACTGACCCGAATAAATCCATACAAAAACCTCGGGTGTACCGTGCAACCGCCTCATCATTGTGCCAAGCTTCTAAGGGTAAACTAAATTGCGCCCGCACCCATTTCAGTCTAAGCGCATAACCAGAGACGGACAATCGTTCTTTCTCAGTGTTAGGATGATAAGTCCTATATTTGTATGGCATTGTCTCATGTATGTGATTGTAAAAAGTAGCCGGATCAGCCCCTAGATCATACTCTAAGTATGGGTCCCAATCAGTATCGCTGGTGCCAGTAATCGCGTCACCTGCAAATTAAAACAACTATACAATTAACAATTTATTTTTATAAATAGTTAATTAAATTAACCGATAAACAACTTCTGATTATTAATTACCCTTAATCGATAAGCCCCATAGACATGCAACATCTTCCAACGTCACTGTCACCTCACCGACAGGTAAATGAAATGTATTGGTCTCCGGCCTCCACCTCTCAACCAGAGCAGTAATCAAATGCGGATCAATCTTGCAATCATTTAGGCGAGCAATTTGATACAACCCTAACCTCTTCAGAGCATCGTCCATCCGACTGTTGTAAGCAATACTAGTCTGATGTGAATTTATTTGCATTGAAGAGTTAGGCTGCCAAAAATAATTAAAACATTATAAACCCTTCAAATACTTCATATAATATTTATTTGCAACAAATAATTAATAAATATAATCAAAATTACCATATCACGAACTCCCCATGCCCTGTGGTTCTGTGGTGCTAATTTCAACAACTCCGGATAATCCAGATTATCCATTGACTCTGTTAGAAAATTTGATAAACAGATATTTTTGCAACTGATGAGAGTCATCACACATAATTATATAAACAAATATTTTTCCAAGCATATGGCTACAATAATCAAAATTTAACTACATGTAAATAACATATCATCTAATTTTGATTTTAATAATAAACTTCATGAACACTTAATTACACAAATTTATACTACATATTACTAATTTTACACATTTATAATTTTATCTAATTTTAAACTTCATGAGAGTCATCACACATTTATCTAATTTTACAAAAATTATAATACAAATTACTAAAAAGTTATATACTACATGAACATTTAATTACACAAATTTATACTACATATATACTAAATTACACTAAATTAACATCAAATAAACTCTAAATTAACACTACATTACACTAAATTAACATCATATGAACTCTAAATTAACACTACATTACACTAAATTAACATCAAATGAACTCCAAATTACACTACATTACCATTAAATTACTAAATATACTCCAAATCAACACTAAATTACACAAAATACTAATTTAACACTATATTTCACAAAAACAATCTAAATATGCTAAACAAACTAAATTAAATTAATTATTCAATTTAATTCGGCTAAAATAAAAAAATTTAAAAAGAGAGATATTTACCTTGTCAAAATTGTAGATCTGAAGAGTTTCTAACTCTCTTGGACGATCCAGAAATTTTAAAACAATTGGATTGAAAAATAATAGAGTAAATTGAGAGAATAAAAGAAAAAAAAAAAAAAAAAAAAGAGGAGTTCGGAGATGAAAATGGCGAAGGAGAGAATGGGGGAGAGACAGAGAAGCCTCTCTGGAGCCGCGCGGGGTTTGAAATGCAAATCAAGCCTCCACCGATCCTAGGGATCGGTGGAGCAGTTTTTTGCAGTTTTTTGGGATTTTCTGTGGCTGGTAGCCGTGTCTGGCGCATAAGAGTCTCCACCGGTCCCTAGGACCGGTGCTGTCATTGTTTTTTCTACTCCACCGATCCCTAGGATCGGTGGAGGCTATATTGCTAAATTTCTTCAGCGCAAGGCTGGTCTGGTTAATAGATTTTATAGGAATTCTATATAAAAAAAAAAATCAATTAGGTGTATAGACTATACAACAATTGAGTCAATCATTCAAACGAATTCGAAAAGAAGAAAATGAGAAGACTATATTTTATTATTATTTTTCAGACAATACCGTAGTCAATTTGAATTACTTGCACGTGCTATATTAAACTGGTAAAGTCAATATCACTATTATCAAATTGAAATTAAAATAACAATAATGAGTTCGCTAGAGAAATTACAGAGTTCATTTGAAAAAAAAAACAGTAAATACTGTTAGGATTGTAAAAAAAAAAAAATCATGTTGTGATAGAACATGTCATTGCACAGTTATGACATGGTATAGTATATCGGTTACATGTCATAATTTATGTGTTTTGTGTAATGTTTACTGGTGTGTTGTGTCATGTTTATTTATCAGTCTTGTGTCATGTTTATTAGTGTATTGTAATCATCCAACAAGAAAAGTTATACGACATAACACAACAGGCAAATTAACCTGATCACGACACACGACACGACGCATAATCAAATGACCACATTTAATATTATATATATTTTACTTTTTTTTTCCTATTTTTCTGATTATTATTCTTAAACAATAATAGAATTCGAAAAAAAATTAAACGTAGTCTTGTCACGTTTGATCACGGCATGTGCGGTCATGGCATGACTAATGTGTCGTTACCATTTGCATATAATGATAATTCTATACGATTTTGACCATGACACGACACATAAAAATTTGACTTGACAACAACACAATATGTTCTTAAATCAACGTAATTTAACTACGACAAGACACAATATGTGCTTAAATCACCGTAATTTAACTACGACAAGACACAATATGTAATTCAAGTCACCGCATGACTAGTCCCAACACAAATTTTTATTTCTAAAGTGGCTATATATTGAACGAGAAAAAGATTTTTTTTTTTAACACCCTCTTAAAATAATGAATATCTTACTCACTAAAAAAAAGCAAAAAATAACAATGAATTAAAAACAAATTAGAAACCTTTGTCATAAGAAGTCAATATTCATCTGTATATAGTTCATTGCCTACAAGGCTATATTACTCTGTAAGGCTCAATCGATCCATACTATAAATATATATAATTATTCAAATTTCAAACAGTTTCAAATCCAGTATGATACTCATATACAAATTATACTCAGAGATCAATTTTTGTTACATTCTTTTACTATTTTTTTTTAAATGTACTTAGAGATTATACTGAGCAGTTCAGATCAGCTATTTGAATTTTGAAAACATAATTATAAATTCATAGTACGGACTAGTCCAAACTTTGCAAAGTACCATAGCCTCACTCCATTATAATTTTTAATTTAGTGGTGTTGCTGAATAATGTAAACAAAGTTGATTAGTGTTAAAAATCATATATGCTCAAGTAATTAATATATTATTTATTTATAAAAGATCGCATATTTCAAATTCACTTAATATTAAATGTAGAAGTACAGTAAAAACATCAAACTAATATTTGAACTCCTTTCTTTTAGAAAATATAAGAATTTGCGTGTGTACACCTTTGACTTGAAGTCAATAGAGCAAGGCCAATTTCTATGAAATTCACTGAAAATTGATATAAAAAGTACATTAAAAACATCAAAATAATATTTTCCTTATTTCTTATATAAAATATAAGAATTTATGTGTGTACACCTTTGACTTGAAGTCAATAACAAGGACAATTTCTGTGAAAATGTGAAGTGATTTCTGTTATTTTTGGACATTTAATGTGATTAATTTGTGTGTGTACACCATTTGACTTGGAAGTCAAATATAAAGCAAGTACAATTTCTGTGAAGATGTGAAGTGATTTCTTTTTTTTTTTGGACATTTAATGTGATTAATTTGTGTGTACACCATTTGACTTGGAAGTCAAATATAAATCAAGTACAATTTCTGTGAAGATGTGAAGTGATTTCTGTTTTTTTTTTTGACATGTAATGTGATTAATCAACCTCTGTAATGGCCCCTTACCAAACACTTTCATGATAATTTCTTACTAATTTAATGACCAATTGGTCAATAAATTAAAAGCTGAAAAGGGGAAATTGACCACCAAATCTATGACCGTGTTTCAACTTCATGGAGTAGATGCATGTTGTACAAGATTCTCACCAACCAATAAAACCCCACAAAAAGTATAAAAAATATTGTAATATATTCCACCTCAAAACAAAAAATATTGTAATGTGTGACATTAGTTGAGCTAATCAATGCTTTGGCCGACTTAATCACTATGTGCTTGTGGTAGGTGCAGAAATTAATAGAGATGCTCAGAGGCGAACGCAGGATGTTTGTCAGGGAGGAGCACGAATCGAGTTAAAATAGTTTAATGGGTTCAAACTCATTAACTAATTGTGTATTAGATAAAAAAACAATTAATATAATAAGAAACAATGAAAATATAGTATAGTCTTACATAATAAAAAACAACAAAATAATATCATTTTTCATATTAAAAACAACAAAGTTGGTCCGAATCCGTAAGTTTCTATAAAATTTCTAAAAAAACAACAAAGTTTTTTCATTAACAGTGCTTTTGGACTGGTCTAACGGACTTTTCAGTTTCAGAGAGGGGCAAAACAATTTCTAGAGAAGGGTAAAGTGGTACCGGACTTGTATTTTTCCATTAAATTTCAAAATCCAGGGAGGAGTAGCTACCCCTTTCTGGCTGTGTGTGGGTCCACCCCTGGAGATGTTATTAGTTAATGGACTTATCAGGCCTTCATTAGATTCTGGTAATATTGAGATCCATAGGTCCACCTTGGTGGAAATCTTGCTTGTTTAAGAAAATTTACCATATGAAATTTACATAAAGTAAATTTAATATGGGCCTACAATTATACAAATTAAGTTACCTTATGTACTACATACCAATCAACCAATTATTGGTTGTGAGTTTCGTTTCATAAAAAATTGTGCTTTTAACTTTTAGTTCTTTTTTTACACATAAGATTTCAACAACTTGGCTCAGAAAGTTGTACTAAATTTCATATTTTGTTGGTAAAAACCTACCTAAAATATATTACAAGTTCCATCAATGGCTGGTAGAAACATCATTCCATGTGACCAACAACCAAACCCTTAATTTTAAAAGCATGGCATAAGATGTTTAAGATTAGATTAGATCTGGTTAATATTTACCATGTCTGATAATCTGGCCAATACCAAAACCAACATTTTAATTATTGTTGTTGTTTATTTTTGTTACTTGTTTTTGTAATTTTTTTACTACTGTTATTTTTGTGGTCATTTTATGTTAGTAGATCTTAGAGTTGAATTTTTCTTATAAACCATAATTAAAATTTTGTTTTTTACGAAACCAATATGATTGCTTTTTTTTTTTTACAAAAACCATAAGAACCGAAATGCCATTTCGGTCTGAAATTTTTTTTTTATTCCGGACCGAAATGACATTTCGGTCCGGTCTCCTTTTTGGATTTTCTGTGGTACTGGTTTCATAAGTTTTCATATGAGCCGCCGTAGAAAATAAAAAAAAGGACCAGACTGAAATGTCATTTCGGTCCGGAATAAAAAAGAAATTCGGACCGAAATGGTATTTCGGTTCTTATGATTTTTGTAAAAAAAAAAAGTAATCATGTTGGTTTTGTAAATTTTTTTTTTAATTATGGTTTATAAAAAAATTCCTTAGAGTTTGACGGGTATAATTATAAAATTAAAATTAGGGAGCTGAAAAAATTAGTAGTATAATTTTATTTTGATAAAAGTGGCTGAAAGTATTGAACCATACAAAAAAATTTATAATATATAATAAAATTTCAATTTATAAGTGAATTTAGTTCTCATTTTTTTTCCGTCCTTGAAACGAATCAAAAGAATTGATTTTGACAAAATCAACATAGTAATACATAGTTTGTTGTTGCTGTTGCTGCTGCAGCATATATAAAGATGTTAAATCATCTAAAAGGCCTTCTAGTTGTTAAATCATCTTAGAAAATAATTAAATTTTTTGTAAGTCGAACAATAATTTAAATTTAAATTATAAAATAAAACAGATATTATTTACGAAGTTAATACGAGTGTTAGACAAATTAATTGAGAACACTCATTAAAAAAACTGAAAAAATAATATAGATAAGTATATAACATATGATCAAACCCTTTTTAATTTTCACTGTACTAAGTGCAAAACAGAAAATTGAGATTGAGAAAGCTGAATAAGTTGATGTAATAGAAAGTGACTTAGCCCGGCTAGGAATTTTTTTTAGAAACCATAATTAAATTTTTTTTTTATGATACCAACATGATTACTTTTTTTAACAAAAACCATAAGAACCGAAAAAGAAAAAAAATCCAAAAATCCAAAAAGAAAAAAATACAAAAATACAAAAATCATAAGTCAATTTTTTGAATTTTTTGTGGTACTGATTTTACAAGTTTTCATATGAGCTGCCACAGAAAATCCAAAAAGAAAATCGGACCGAAATGGTATTTCGGTCCGGAATAAAAAAAAAATAATAAACCGAAATAACAGTTCGGTTCTTATGATTTTTGTAAAAAAAAAAAGTAGTCATGTTGGTTTCGTAAAAATATATTTTTTAATTATGGTTTATAAAAAAAAATTCCCCAGTTAGTGTGGGAAAAGTCTCCTCTTAGATACCATAAAAGATTTCTCTTATTTTACGGTTTGAGATTAACTCCCAGACGCTTTGAGATTCGGGCCAGCACACGAGCAGTGTGGCAAAATGAAAGCCACACAAAGTCTCCAGATTAATTGGTCCCGAATCTTTTCTGGGATACTGGGACAGAATCAGTTCTCCGTATCAGAACATTTCAGAGACCCGCGATTGCTGGAGTCTGACAAGATTTGTTATATTTATCCAACACATGAAAGACGCTCACAAATGACATTTTCTCCACTAAAAAAACAAAACACAAAAAACAAAGTGACATTTTCTTGGTCAGTGGGTGTGTGTTTTTTAAGGAGTTTTCTTTGGATCTCAGGAAAAAAAAAAAAAAAAACTTTCTGACACCAAAAATTAATTTTCCAAGTTGGAATTTTTTTTATTTGATTCCAGTTGGGAATTATTGCTGTAGAGTGCAGCTAGGTGTTCTTAAGTTTAATTTCTTTGTGAACTTAACTTTAAAATTTATTAGATTGACTTCAAACAACAAATTCGAACCGTTGAAACTCATCTACCTTATGAGTAATGTGTTTACACACGAAAATGTTAAACTTTCGAATTAATTTAATATAAAGTCAAATAGTCAAAATTAGAAGGTTTATATATTAAATTTAATGCATTCATTTTTTATTGTTTTTTTTACTACTTGATTCTATACAAAATTAATTCGAAAATTTAAAATTTTCGCATGTAAACACATCACTCATAAAGTAGATGGGTTTCAACGGTTCAAATTTGTTGTTTAAAACCAATCCGATAAGTTTAAAAGTTGAGTTCAAAAAGGAACTTGGTGAACTTAAGAAGACCTTGGTTCTACTCTATTTTTGTAATGGTATTTGTATGAAGATATGTATAACTTCTTATTTTCTGTCGATGTTACCGTTAACATATTGGTAGGTGTTAAATCAGAATTCGGATCATCAAAAGCGGAACTAAAAAAATAGATAGGAGAACTAAAACGTAAAATAAATACCTACTAAAATTTGAACTCAAACTTTCACAAACACCGAGTGAAATTCTAATCACTAGATTACAAGCACACACTTAATATTATACATATTTTATAATGAAACTAAACTATATAAAAATTTAAAAAATCAATTAAATTTCAATATACATAATTAAAAATGTTAAGCACCTCTAGCTAACTTTTAGATCTGACCCTGACCATCTCGTATTTTTGATGCAGTCAAGTTGAATCTGAACTGTTTATTATGTCTTCACATGAATTTTAAAGCAGTTTTGTAAATTTAAATAAACTTAAATTCTTAACTGACTCGATAGAAACTTAACTTGATCTTGTCGGATACTGTAGATTTTTTTTTTTAGTTTAAAAGTTGGACGTTAAACTACTCAACTATTTAACATTCACAAGAAATTGTCTTATCTGGATTTCAAACCTACAACCTCCACACAAAGAACATTATCTTTATCACTAGATCAAATACTATTTCTCATGTTGCGTAAAATTAAGTCAAATTTATATCATCTGAATTAGATTTATTCTAAAAGTTAGATCAAATAATTTCAAGAAGTGGCTTGTCGAGAGATTTTTTTATCGGTAGAAACTAGTAAAAAGAAGAGAGAGAAATAGAAAGAGTACATGAGTTCTTATACTGATAGAAATATCGGTAAAATTCTTACCGATCTAAAAAATCAAAAAAATTGGATCGGTAGGAATTCTACCAATTCAAACTTAGTTTTTTTTTTTTAAATCTGATGTAATAATGGAGAAAATTATTATATTAGATTTCTAGTAAAATATGAAAAAAAATTCAAAAATAGATAGAATATTTCTATTATATCTAAATTTTAAGATACTCTATCTATTTTTGTAAAAAAAAAATTATTAGAAAAAATAAAAATGAAAAAAACAAACTGGAATTTTGAATCGGTAAGAATTTTACCGATCTTTCTACTAATATAAGAACTCATGACTCTTTTTATTTCTCTCTCTTCTTTTCTACTAATTTCTACCAATAAAAAAATCTCCTTGTCGAAGGCCTGGAGCTTATCTACATCAGTTGATGCTCCGCGTGTTCTCCAATAACGTGAATCTAAGTCAAAGCAATATAGTCATATAGACATGGAGAAATGGCCATTTTGCTTTTGTTTGTCAAAGCAAACCATTGAGAATTTTCTTGACTGATTGACAAAAAGAAAGAAGAATAACAGGTCGAAAATTTTTAGAAAATATATATATTTTTTTAACTTTTATGTTTTGACTGCAAAAGTTCTTTGCGGGACCTAAAAGATAATTCTCTGCGGGTATAATTTGTGCTTGCAAAGAATTTTTATTTAGCACCACACAAAAATCTGAACTTGTATTAATTAAAAATGAGAATGGTATCCAAAGTTTAAATTTTACCGGAGATGACAAAAGAAATTTCAAAATAGTGAATTTTTACACCTAGTTTTTATAACCGTTATTCTGCTCGATAATGCCTAATCATCTCTGAAAAATCAGGCAGAAAAAACAAACAGGTAATAGTTAATTACCATTAAAGAACTGTTATAACAGTTAAATATAGATAGTCTCTGGAATCATATGATCACTGCTAAGTACCAGAACTTCAGCACCTCGTTAAGAATAAAGATTCAGAACCGGTACCAAATATAGCCAACAAGTATCTAAAGGGTGTGGTAGAAACTGTTTCACACAAATGAACCAATACTGGCAGCTAGAGTGGGAAAAACGTGATGAACCAATACTGGCAGCTAGAGTGGAAAAAACGTGCCGTGCCGTGACAAAAATTACGATGGGTGGTCACGGAACGCGAGTCACAGTGTGGCTCGCGTGCTGTGACCAAACGTGCGTTAGTCACGTTTGATCGCATTTAACGTTTTAAAAAAAATATGAAACGATTCTTTAAAATTCAAATGTTTTAATTGAAATTTAAATGTAAATATTTTAATTAAAATAAAATTATACCTTATAGGAAGATATGTTAGTGTATTGCCTCGTGATTGCCGTAATTGGAGTGTCTTCCGTGTCTACCGTTCCGTGACTCGCGTGTCCCGTGCCGTGCCGTTCCATGTTCCGTGCCGTGACCAAGGCAATTTCCGTGCCGTGTCTTCTTTGCCAACAATTAGTCACGGCACGCGAATGGTCACGGCACGGAGCACGCGAGTCACGGCACGTAACCGACACGCGTGCCATGCCGTTCCGTGACGGAGCCGGCTCCGCCGTGCCATTTTTCCCACTCTACTGGCAGCACACCAGTCAGCAGAGGAAATCACTGAACAGCACCGATACAAGCATCACATACTACAACCCTCGAATTAATCCACAAAATGACAAATACCAGTCAGGTTACCAGAACCCAGCACCCCCTAAAAGACCTAGGGGGCCCAGCTAGGTCTAGGTATTGTGCCATGAGTTTGTAACCGAGAACGTGTAATTGCTGACTGATTATGGTTATATTTGCTAATTCCATAACTGAACAAGACAATATGAAGGAGTGAGCAATGTTAAACATATATCAGAGAACCAGAACTGATGCCAAAAAAGAAAAAAAGGATATGAATAGATGAATGAAACAGCGAGCATCAAAATTAGAAAATTACTTCATTTCTCTTGGTTTTGTCTTGATACTACTCAATGTGAGTTTCTGATTACTGACCAAAACCCCTCGAGGTTCGGTTATGAAATGCTGAACAGATGAAATGAGAAATCATCACGAGTAATTTATAGTTTGTACCTGTCCAGAATGAGAGCTAAACCAAACCATTCACAGTCATTGATACTTAATTACCTGAATCAGACAGGATGTCACATAATCATAGCAGCTAAGTCTCTAATAAAGCAATTTTTTTTTTCTCTTTCCTAGTATCTCAAATAACAGCAGCAATAAAATTTTCAAACATAATACCAGATTTAAAAGAAAGATTGCATTGATGTTAAGATTATTTGTACCTCTTGTTAAAACTTAAAAGAAATTTTTTATAAAAAGATTTAAAAGAAACATAATACCAACTTTTCAAACATAATACCAGATTTTTATGAGCATAATCATGTTAAAGGTTATTTGTACCCCTTGTACCAATAAAATCCAACCAGCTACATACAGATTTCATAGAAAAAGCACCCTTATTATCCCATCTTCAATAAACTATATCAGGTGAGTCATTGAAAAATGAGAACACAATTATCCAGCACATTTTTTTTGTAGATGTACGTTATATGACTTATTTATCTGAACTAAGTGTATCTGTTCAAGTATGGCATCAACCATACTAAACGCAACCTGATATCCCCTCAAGCTTTCTAGTCTTGGATTAGCATTGTGTTTTCATAGAAATCATAAATGTTAGTCTTTTGGTTCATAATATGTAGCACTGAAACAAGTATAAATGTATCAGGAAATGTGGTCATCAATAGTGTTTTGGTTCCCAAAATGTAGCACTGAAACAAGTCTAAATGTACCAGGAAATGAGAACCCCCACCCCCCTCTAAAGTTGACGAAATCAGTACTCCTGTATCCAAACTATTTTTTTACATCATTACCAGCACAATCTGATCAATCAAATGTACTAATTGAATCTATCAATGCAGTACAGAGACCAAAATAAGTACAAGTTTGACAAAACCAAGATCTAGATTTCTCAATTCCATCGATTTATAAATACAAATATCTTTCAAACAAATAATCACAAAACAAGATGCCAAAACATGACAAAACCTAGTAAGTTTGCACTTGGGAAAATCTTCCATTTTATCTCTTGCATTCAAGGTTATTTACTAGTGTGCGATGTTTCCACCAAAACCGAAGCTTCCACCATACATAACTTTGCCCTTCAAATGGCTGTAACAGTGTAAGGGAACAAAAAAGAAAAGAGTTAGCAGCAATTATGTAAAGATATTAAGCAAAATATGGATGGTGTATACCTCTAAGAAGAAAGGGATTTCACTAGAAGTCATTGAAATACAGGTATATCAGTGAAATTAACTAAAAACTTCCGATATCAATTTATTCTACAATTTTAAGAAAAAAAATGTTGGAATAGTGTGCTAACTGATTGTTCTACAAGGCAATCCATATTTTGCACGGAAGTCAAACTTAAAATGAGCAAAGCGACCCGATTTGGACCAAAACAAAATTTTAGTCGACAAAGGGACAACCAAGAGTTGTGCAACCAAATTTAACACGGGGGTATGGTAAGCGACTTCCAGTGAAATTAACCTAACAAACAATTGCTAATATTTTTGAGATAACATTGAATTAAAAAACACCATCCAAAAAATAATGAAAACATAATTGGCATAAGTATAAGCATTTGAGTTGATACTTTTCATATAAGTCGGAGGCAGATCGGGTGGTGTTGTAGCAGATGAACCAAAGCAGGACCAAAACCAATATGTCTGATAAGAGTTAAGGAATAACTGTTTTTTTTGTACGACACACCCTTTCTGACAATAGTTAGTACACTTTACATACAATAAATCAAGTAATTTTGAAAATATATAAAGGGAACTAAACCACAATCGTAGTTTTCCAATGAAGTAGGGAAACTGTTACCCCTAGCACTTCTCCAATGTGATTTCAAAATACTTTTTGTTGCATGATTGTAGTTCACATGAAAACCAAGCACAATTATGTGTAAAGTGTATAAGATTTCATGTTCAAATTAAAGGAAGCAATGCAGTTCAATGCTAGAATTCCAAAATGTTTTTGTTTATTTTAGCTGGAACAAGTAGGTGTAACCTATTTACCAGTAAATTTTGTTTGAGGCTTTGAAATGGTTCCCAAAAATAAGAAAAATTCCAGTCAGTTTTCAAAATTACAGATTATATTCCATCGAAAGGAGCAAGAAAAAAAGGACCACAGCGAAATTATAAAATAAAAGAGAAATTAAAAAGGTAAAGAATAAGGATACTGAAGAGGTAGCGCTCCCACCAATCGAGCATGTAGAGACCCATGGTGACATTGTAAAGGTGGATCTTGCGACTAACCCAATTCATTTCTCTCTCCTTCTTTTCTTCTCTAGGCTGTGATCGGAACACAAATAGTTTTAGATTTAAATTGATCAATTCAATAGAATTCAATAGAGATGATTTCTAATTGAACTTTGTTGATCGGAATCAAAATGAAAAAAAAAAACATTGAATACATTTCTAATTTTTGATTGGAAAGTCTATATAATAGAAAGGAAATTATCTCACTCGAGCAAAAATGACATTTTTATCCTTCTTATTATTTGTCCAACAAATACAATAACAGTCTTTTTACCATCAAACTGGTATCGGTTGAGAAATGGTATCCATGGTAATCTTGATTAGTGTGAAATCAAAATGTAAGAGGATCTGAAGTCTAAACCGGTACCGGTTAAGAAGTAGGATGAAAGTGACACACAAGTTGTAAGAAACCATATCTCTACATCAGTTACTACCACTGCTGGTACCATTACATTCTTTTTCTCATTTATATATCTTATAATCACTTGTCTACCCAATAGAAGCATGATATATTATGCTTAAACAAGTTCGAATACCAAAGATGAGGTGTCCAATCCTGTACCATTAACTAAAATCTTATCGTGAGTGAGTGAATTTCTGATGCATAATTTTACTGTGAAGGAGCTGCTTGCTGTCAGAATTTCTAATGGAAAACCAGGGCCGTGAGTGAATCTAGGTAGTTTAATATATATAACATTGCCATTACTCTATTCTAAGTTACCAACACTGAAATACAGATCTCAAATTTGGAATTTGCTCAAATAGAAAGATGCAATTAATTAGACAATAAATTACCGAAGGGCCTGATCGGAGCTAGTAGTACCCCTTTTGGTGATCTGATCGCAAGAGGTCTGATCGGAAGAAGAAATATGCGGAGCTAAGATTCTTTCTCTCTCTCTTTTCCTCGTTCTTCTAAGATCGGATCCGATTCGATTGTAGAGAGGAAGCGAGGAACTTTGCCTGATATAGAAAACGGGGGTCAAGATAAGCGCTTTTGTTTTATTGTAGAAAAAATGGTGTTTTGAGAATCGACAACAACCTTATATGATTTAGAGACCGTCAGATCATGATCCAACGACAATCTAGAGCTGAAGGATAGTACGCCATTTTCTCTTTAGCGTATGGTAGCGGGTATTTTGAGTTTTTGACCAAAGGTGGAGTGCGCCTCTGCTGACTATTTAATTTTTTAAATTTTAATCGGTCAACATCAGGTTTCTCTTTAGATATAATTAATTGGTCAACATTACAGTTTTAATTGGAGTACACCATCAAATGTTTCTTTTTAATTGGTCAACATACAGGGGCGGACTCCTAGTATTCCGGGGGCAGCTGCTCTTTGGATTTTGAGTTTTAGTGGAGATTTATTGACCTTGACCGACTTTGCTCTTCTGAAATTTTTCTTGTCCCCCTCTGAACGTTTGATTTGTAATTCGGGTTAAATTTAGAGTTAAAATTAAAATAAATTTGTTGAATTTTGATTGGTAATTAGAATTATAAGTCAGAGTATCAGAAATTACAAGTCAAAGCATTAGAAAGTATAAGTTAAAGTATTATTTTTTATCGAGTACCCAATTGGTTAATGAATTTAAACCCAATTAGATATTTAAACCCGATTCGATATTTTTTTACAAATTCTGGGTCCACCCCTGTCAACATAAGTGTTTGTTGCAATACACCGAAAAAGGGAATTACGAAACGGTTTATTAGCTTTTGGTCCATTCTAATCTTTCTTAAGATTGAATTGCTCAATTTAATCTGATATGTGAAGGGTTTGATGAACATCAGCTCAATTCAGCATGATATTCAATCTAGATCGTTCAATACGCATCGAGATTTGCGGGTTTCGTTTAAATTTACGAAATGATTTATAATTTTAATTTCACAAGAGTTTCTACATAAATTAGATGGTCCAGACTGTCTTGCTCTATTGATTTTCATAAGATAATTCCAATACCTTAAATTAGGTAGATCTCACCTAAAATATAAGATATTAGTTATTTTAGAAACTATTTTGATGATGATGATGATATGAACATAGATATATTTCAACTAAATAATCGAATCAATCCGATCTGGGGAGGGAAATCGATAATTTTTTTATTTCACATCGATTTGACTTGTATATATACAAAAAAATAAGATTGGATTAACATGTTATGACGTAACAAACACGCCGTAACTTATAGCCACGTTACGTCACATCAAATGATCAGAATATTTGTTTACGTGACATGACTGAAATGATGGAGAACAGTCACGTCACATATGGTCATACCGTAATTGGTCACATTAAATTATTATTTTCAAATTTTAAATTAGTTCATAGAAAATAAAAAATAAAAAATGTTAAAAATAAGAAAAAATTACAAAATAAATTAAAACAAAAAACATTGATAGAAAAAATTGATCATATTAAGTCACATGATGTGTCATTATTGATCGAAGAGAGACACCTCATGCGACATGCTTGTGTGTCACATGACCGACATGCGTAATATATCATGCCGTGACGTATCCGTAACGTGCTGATACAGAACCTATAATGACGTGACTAATTTTCTTCACTACATTTTTTCCCTTGTTCATTTTTTCTTCACTACATTTTATGTCATATGACCGACATGCATAATAATTGTGCCGTGACATATCCGTAACGTGCTGATGCAACACTACATTTTTTCCCTTGTTCATTTAGTAATGTCTTATGCTTCCTGTGTACTGCCTAAACTTGCTCATATTTGAAGCCCAGGTTCTGGAATTAATGTATTATTTATGCATAGCTGACCGTTAGCTGAACCGGTACCAGCACTTGAAGGGTAGATTGCTCAACTGTTAAACAATACACACACTACATAGCCATGAAGCACATAGTGCAAGTTACCTAATTCTGGATCATTTAATTTATACACATGGATCCAACTACTCCCGAGCCACCACCGCCATCAGTATCCCCACCGCTACAGCCATCAGTACCACCACCGCTGCCTCCTCCTCCTCCTCCTCCGCCGCCACCAGAACCTGATACGCCTGTATTTTCAAGGCCAGCTCCTGAGGTGCCACCACCAAATCCAGAAGTGCCAATAGTTTCTCCGGCACCTCCAGAAAAGAGTGCTATGCGACAACTTCATCCACCACCTCCTGAACCACAGGTGCCACTACTTCCACAGGCACCGACACCACAACGCCATGGATGTTTTGAATACTGGTATGATAAAAACTAAACTTTTTTTACAAAAGCTGTCAGGAAAAAAATAATCATGCACAATTACTACAATTCTGCCTTTTTCTTGTCATAACCTTGTAAATTCAAAAATTGCAGTTTGTGGTGGCTCTGTTGTTGTGGGCTGTTTACGGCTTGCTGTCCACCGCTATTCGAACCTGCGGGCCCGCCATACTGACTTACATTTTGTCGGAGGTCTCCATTTGTTGTGGTTGATTTACCAGTAGGATATCAAACTGCTTGGCTGTTTGTTCCTACTTTACAGTATGAAGTTTGCACATTTAAAATTTTTATTTTTTTGAGTGAAAGGAAAGGCTTAAACTCTTCTTCCTTTTTTCTTTTTGCATAAGGTTCAGATAGGAGCTGGATTTTAAACCTGTATCTCTCATAAGGAGAGCAATGTCTATAACTAACTAAATGTGATGGACATTATTCTCCACTTAATTAGTGTATTAGTTCATTTGAGAGACCTCGCTTGGAGTAAACGGAATTTGGAAATTGCACTTTTAATACTTTGCTTTTACATTTGTATGTTGTAATATATTCTAAGTAATTTTGCCAATAAATTCAAAGAGAGATGATTCTTGCTATTATATATGGATCAGACAGCTATGGGTAATTAACTAAGTACGTTGAGATTCTTGCTATAGCCCATCAAAATCATCAAAGAAGCTCTCCATGTGAAATATGAAAGCTATTGACCTGTGGTAAAATTTGCATAGCTATAGAGGATACAAACCATGAATGATCAAATAGAAAATTTTTAATCTGGCTACACATATATACCAATTAAAAACGATCCATACAATCCAAATTGGATGGCAATAATTACAGCAGAAAAATGTTACAGAGAAAAGGGACGTTACTCTGCTTTCCCCATAATTTAATGGTCCTAAAAAGGAATTGAAAAAAAAAAAAATACAAGTGAGGTTATGATAATATGCATATTATTGGATCAATTTGTGAACTATTTTCAAAGTTCAAACATTCAATCTAAACCATTAAACATAATCTTTATATGAAAATGTACAAAGAGATCACCTTTTATATTTTCTAGAATATTTTTAATATTTTTTAGATAGGTAAAAATGAGTTGATCTGAAAATTATGGACCATACTAAAGCGGTGATACTTATTCTGAAGCAGTGTTCTAAATAGCGACGCAATAGCGGCGCTATAGTGTTTTCGAACCTTAAACGCTAAGTTATGGGATAAAAGTGCGTTATTTCAGCTACGACCGCTATAACGGTAATAGCGGTCTGCTATTTGCACTACACACTACGCTCTATAGCGCACGCTATGCTACATATGTTTTTATTTAAAGGTCCAAAGTAATTTTTTTTTAAGAATTAATTGTTTTCAAGGTCGGGATTGCTTTTGCTTTTAAATAAAAAAAATAGATAGTTTATGTCATGATGCTTAGGTTTTTTTAATAGATAAAGATATATGGTTTATTTCTCTATAGCTACGCTATTCGCGATAGCTTTTTATTTAATATTTCCGCGATGACGCAATAATCGCTATTTAGAACCTTGTTCTGAAGTAAAAAAATAAAATAAAATGTGAAATTTAGTCTTCAAGTACATTTTAATATGAAGATCACGCTTAACAGTTCAGATCGACTATTTAAATTTTAAAAATATAAATATAAATCATAATACATATCGATCCGTAATATGCATATTACCACGGCCTCCTATTTTTATTAAACCCTGATATAATGCTATTAAGCCAACTTGGATAAACCTCCAATTAGCTTTTTAAAAAAAGACATGTTGGCTGATTTTACTCTACAAATTATTCTTGAAGCTTCTACCACACCAAGAAAAAAAGAAATACAAAACCTGAGGCAATAATGATCCGTCATAGAGCGTTTCACAGCCTCAAAATATCACGAGCTGCACCTTTTTTTCAAGTTGCAAATTGTTTGACCCCAAAAGATTAAGTTGATTTACATTTAGCATTAAATGCTACCAAGTTTTGTATAAGCTTTTGTCCCAGTTTAGCAGGTCGTATCACATTTAAACAAATATAGAGAAAATTGAAAATGTCACATGTTTGTTGTCGTGCCAATTAAGCACAGTTGCACTAACTCTAATTTACAGATGCGGACCCAGAGTGTTCTAAGAGGCAGCTAGCAACTACCTCCTTAATTTTGAGTTTTAGTGGAGATTTATCAGTCTCGACCGACTTTGTCTCTTCTGAAATTTTTTTTGTCCCCCTCTAGACGTTTGATTTGTAATTCGGGTTAAATTCAAGGTTAAAACTGAAATAAATTTGTTGAATTTTGATTAGTAGTTAGAATTATAAGTTAGAGCATCAGAAATTACAAGTCAAAGCATTATAAAATATAAGTTAAAACATTACTTTTTATCGAGTACCCAATTGGTTAATGGAACTCGATTCGATATTTTTTTGCTCCCCTGACGAATATCCTGGATCCGCCCCTGCTAATTTATGTCAATTAATTGCTATCAATTTCATCGACAGTTTTAGAAGCTTCAAGGAGAAAATTGTCGACCTACAAAAGGTCTATAATTAATAGATAAACGGACTACTGTATACCTTTTGCCCTTTATGGTTCCTTTTATTTTGAAGTTGGGTGTGTGTGCCAAATTTAATAGTAAATCAATTAATGTCACAGAATTCAACATTTCTACAGGAATTGGAAAAAAAAAAAAACAAAAACAAAGTCCAGTTCACATGGAATTCAAGCACCCCCACAAATCTTTGTTTGGGTTGTTTCAGGGGTTTCCTTCTATTTTCTTACTGAGTAAATCACCTATTCTGTCACTATCAAACCTCAAAGAGAAATGTGGTTAGTATATTTGCCACAAAATTGCACCTATAGGCAAGCTTATAAACAGAGGTTGGACCTAAGTTTAATACATTTCAGAAAAGTTCAACGACACGACGAAAATAACGTACCATATGGCCTATTCTACGGATAGATCTGTCAGGTAAGCAATTTTTATCTGATTATTCCACACACACACACAAAAAAAGGAAAACTGTCTATACCAGAAACCAATCAAGCTCTGATAAACTATATGTGATTGCTCAAAAATAAAAGATAAAGAAAACAAAAGAAGATTATTGTAGGAAAGGATTTTTTTTTTGTAACATGATGTCCGGTATAATCCATCATCAACATGTTTACCAGTAAATACCCCTTAAGAGCACTGTACCAAAGCCAGGTTCCTACTCTCTAGTATTGTACCTATAAAATGGCAATGTTTCATTGCTCAGTGGTTCTAAATTAATTAAGACTATATCAAGTAGACTATACAAAGAGATCTGGCTAGTATCTTGCATCCCATGAAGCGTATCATAAAAAAATTCTGCTATTAGCCATACAAATGTTTTTGTACCAATCCTCTGCGTTATTTTCATTTTTCAGATTTCAAGAGGACTTGACAGCAACAAAACAGAAGCCGGGAAACGCAATGTACCCAAAAAAGCAAACAATCAAGCCAAACAGGTCAAGGGCATACACAACCAGTTCCAAGATGTCCCCATGTAAGCCTCACAAAACCCCAAAGGAGGGGGTCCTATCGAGGATTTTCTCGGAAGAATACGATTCTATGCTTGATGTCAAGAAAAATATATTTGACCCGCACGGACCCAGAATACACCGATGGAACAGAATATTTTTAGTGGCCTGTCTGGTCTCACTTTTTCTCGACCCACTGCTTTTTTATTTACCAGCGACGAGTAAGATGCAGTGCATTGAGTTGACAACTTCACTAGAGGCGGTGTTCACAGTATTACGGTCTCTGGCAGATGTGTTCTATTTTGTGCAAATTTTTGTCAAGTTTAGAACTGCTTTTGTAGCTCCTTCCTCTAGGGTTTTCGGGAGAGGGGAGCTTGTCATAGAACCCTCAGAAATTGCTTCTAGATACCTTAAGAGGAGCTTTTGGCTTGATCTTTTGGCTGCTCTACCTTTACCACAGGTAAATTTGCATTTTTTTTTTCATAATAACTTCATTAAGATTTGATTTATGGAAAAGGAATCTGGATTTAGTATACCATATATTATTTACTATCATCATCACCACTGCTCTTATTATTCCTCGTCTTTTTTAATAAATATTCAGTTTGTAATTTTACAGAGGAGGGTTCCAATACCTCATGCCTTTCATAGCTCATCATACCTCATATTTTGTATCTTCATTTTCAAAGTTCAATATGTCGATCAGAACTGCTCAATATGATATCCATACTAAAATATGCTTGGTGATGAAATTTTATAATTTTTGGTAATTTTTTACTATTTTTTTTTATAGGCATAAAACCACTGTTTTTGAACGGTTCAGATACAGTGATTTTGTACCTATCTTAAAAAATAGTAAACAAATTGCAAAAATTATAAAATTTCATCCCCAAACATATTTTAGTATGGATATCATGTTGAACGGTTCGGATCGACAGTTGGACTTTGAAAACGGAGATATACAATATGAGGTATAATGAGGTATGGAAGACATGAGGTATTGGAACCCTCCTCTTTACAAAGTTATCAAGTGGTGAAACTGCTTATTTTCTTTCTGGAATTCATTTTTGTCAGAATCCCACAAAAACCTGGATAGGGAAATCATCACAAAATCACCATTTTTTTTTACCATTACATTTCTTCAAATTTAAAAATGTTCACTCTTCATAAAATAAAAGATGCAAGTAACACTTACTTGGTGGGGTCCTGAAAATGGAGTTCTCAAATTGGGGTCTTGTCTATATATTGTATATAAGAGTGTAGTACTTTATCATATTTTTAATTATAACATTAATCTTGTACAACTTACAACTACATGCAGTTTCTGATATGGGTGGTGGTCCCCAACCTCAAGGAAGCAACAGTCACAAATATAAAGAACCTTATTGAATTCGGCATAATGTTCCAATATGTCCCGAGGCTATTCCTTATATTCCCGCTCACGAGAAACATCGTTATGACAGCAGGTGTCATGACCGAGACTGCATGGGCCGGTGCTGCATACAATCTCGTGCTTTACATGCTTGCAAGCCATGTAAGTTCAACAGACATACAAATCTCCTGTAGTTTGTAATAGGAGGACATGATTTTAGCATGGAAAAAGTATATTTAACTTGAAGACAAATATATATCAAGCATACCTGTTTTAACTTTTATGAGGTATGCTGAGGTTTATTTCGGTGGCACATATAACTATGTAAGGCCTCTGAAAAATTTGGCATTATACATCTACCAAATCTCAAATATCTTTTAATATTTTATCTCACTAATTGTCTAGTTTGTTCTGTCTTCTGTTTACTTCATTAACAACTTAATTTTGGGCTGGCTTAACCTTCAGAAATATATTTGAGGAGTGGTATGGTAACATCTCTTGCTTCCCAGGTATTAGGAGCCATGTGGTACCTACTATCAGTTGACAGACAAGAATCATGTTGGAAAGCGGCCTGTCGAATGGATGGCCCGCCATGCCAATACAGTTTTTTTGACTGCAAGGATACTGATACAAAGCGTAATACTTGGTATCAATCGAGTAATCTTACAGACCTATGTAATCCAAGTAGTACCTTCTACCAATTTGGGATCTATGCTGAGGCTTTGAATGTCAACTTGACATCGTCTCCATTTTTGGAAAAGTATTTCTATTGCTTCTGGTGGGGATTGAAGAACCTGAGGTAAATATATAATAAACAGTTTATCAACTTGTGCTTGTTCTTGTACTGTAGCACTTTGGATGTGTAAACTTATATATAATTGATTTTTTTTTTCCTTTAGTTGTCTGGGACAAAACCTCACGACAAGCACATCTGTGGGTGAAATAATCTTTGCAATTGTAATAGCTGTTCTTGGGTTGGTACTCTTCGGCTTGCTGATCGGAAACATGCATGTAAGTATTATGGTCTTTCACATTTGAAAAAAAGATGGAAACTACGGATAAATGAAAAGAGAGGAAAAATTGAAATAACATGTCAAATGGAATATAAGGGGGGAAACTAAAAATCTTTGCATAAGTTGAGCAAAAACAAATTTAACACGGCTCATTAAAAATAATTGTCTATATCGAAATGTTGAATTATATTCTCTTACAGTTCACCCAAAATAAAATCGAAAAAACTAACAGAAACTGCCAATTATTTGTTGTCACTTGCATTGTTCAATAAGAGTGAGCTCTATTATTTATTATAGTATTTTCTTTTTGGGTATTCAACAGTCATATTTGCAATCAACAATGGTGAGATTAGAGGAATGGCAAATAAGGAAAAGAGACATGGAGCAGTGGATGCACCATAGGAAATTACCTCTTGAACTGATGCAATGTGTCAGGCGGTACCATCAGTACCGATGGGTCGCCACACAAGGAGTCAATGAAGAATCTTTGCTTAAAGATCTCCCTATCGACTTACGCAGGGACATAAAAAGACATATCTGTCTTGATCTCGTTCAGAAGGTATTCAACAACTTCCTGTCAATTTGTTATTCTTAACTTTTCTGTTACAAAACTGCAGAAAGAATATAGATTAAAAATTGCGAAAATAGAAGTCAAAACTTTGACATTTCAAAGAAGTTATGCTGAGTAAAAGAAAAGGGTACAATGATACATTGCGTATGATTATATATTTGATGAGCCAATTTATCAGTAAAACTTACTTCCCCAATTTTTCTTTCTGACATGGTTTTAAAAGGTGCCGCTGTTTGATGAAATGGATGATAGAATGCTAGAGGCTATATGTGAGCGGCTTGAGCCAGCACTCTTCACAAAAGGCACGTGCATTATTCGGGAACTTGACCCGGTTGATTCGATGTTATTTATAATTCGTGGCTATCTTGACTCGTGCACAACCCAGGGTGGCCGGACTGGGTTCTTCAATTCATGTCGTATGAGCCCTGGCGAGTTCTGCGGGGAGGAATTGCTTACATGGGCCCTTAATCCACAGACAGCAGCTCTGCCTCTGTCTACAAGAACTGTCAGAGCTGTGTCAGATGTCGAGGCATTCGCGCTTGCTTCTGACGACCTCAAATTTGTGGCATCACAGTTTAGAAGACTGCACAGCAAGCAGCTGCGGCACAAATTCAGGTTTGTTTTGTGGGAGAATCTTTACTCAAGAAAGCTTTATACTATTCTGAGAGAGGGCAATTTTCATGCATGCCTCCGGGAAATCTCAAAATTTGAAATATACCCCTGCAAGATCAGAAACATATCATGTATATGTAGGCTCTAGCTTCTGCATTTTTCTTTTCTTTGCCCAGACTATCGATCTGTGGAATCAAAGGGTTAGGTTATATTGATTTGATATACAAGTTATCTATAGTGTAGAAAATTTATCTACCGATCCGTGTTCACTAATTATCTCAAAACTATTGGTGCTACTTTTATGTGCCTATGTCTGAGTGTTTCCGTTTATAGTATCCAATTTTGAGGTTTTGTCAGTACACAAATGACAACTTCTCTAATTAAATTAAAATTTTAGCATGCAAGGCAGGTAAAATTCTACTTGTGAGATCAGGAAAATGCAAGTATCGATCCAGAGTTCCAGAAGTTGCATCTAACAAACCATAACTTAAATCGCATCAATGATCAGGTACTACTCTAACCAATGGCGCACATGGGCTGCATGTTTCATACAGGCCACATGGCGCCAGCTAAAGCGAAGAAGGGCATCGATCGACCTGAGGTATCTAGAAGGAGGTAGTGTCGACAGACAGAAGCCATACGATCCAGGCACCAAAGGAAAGGCTGTTACTGACGTATTTTCAGGAAAGCTCATGACAAACAGAAGGAAAAGCAGCAGGCCAACTGCACATCTGGCCAAGTCATTGAAGAAACCGACTGAACCTGACTTCACTATCCAAGAAGAGAGTGAATAGTTGATGGTTCTTGTAGAAATATTACTCATATAGCTTACTAGGTCCTTTTGTTCCATTCTTTGTGCATAATGATGCTAGGGATGTTAAATTTGTCATGACATTGATGATGGCAGTCTTACAGTTTTTTTTTTATATATATAATCTAATAACATACAATTATTATTCCTAGTTATTTATTTTTTGTTTACACTTTTCTGTTTCAGAAGCAACACCATAAGTAACCAAAAAGCAGAAATGGCACTAAACAAATTCATATCATATCTCAAGCAAAAAGATATCAGATGAAACAGTCATTCAACACACAACACAAGATACACCCAGAAGCCATGTGAAAAAACTGTTCAGAGAAAGCCAGAGCAAATACAACCCAAAATAAAGAAGACTCGCACAAAACAAGTACCGAGAGATAACGGACAGTCACTTGGGGTTCCTCAACACGATTATCACTGAATCTCCTCGAAGGAACATCTTACTGATAAACCTATCCTTGTTCACTGGAAGTGCTTTTTTCTTTCCTTTTCCAGTCTTTGGCACCTAAAAATTAAAAGGACATAGCAGCAATTAGCAACCTACATAACAATGACTATTTATTAGTTATTGCATTATTGGCCTACTTATATTTATAGAACCGCTTCATTCGCATGAGAGAAAAGCAGAGACTATTCTTCCTTTTTTAACTAATAAAAGTGAAATGGGAGAGGAGCAGTAAGCCAGTAACTGGTACAAGCATACTTTTAAAGTTAGAAGATGCATCCTTCATTTTAATGGGATTACTGGATATATCTAACTTTATAGTGTTAAAGGGATATTTTTTGAGGTTGTGTAGGGCCATGGGGATTAAGAAATCACCTCTTCTCATATTCCAAACTTAAAATAGTTGGTTTTAAAAATTTTACCTCAGTCCACATTTCCCTGACATTTTCTAAAACCATGTTGCAGTGGCGATCAAATGCTCTAACACGGCCAAGAAGCTTCTTGTTGTTACGACAATTAATCAGCACCTGAATTAAGGATTCAAGATAGTAGATAAGCGAATATGTAGAGATGCTCATCTTAATATGTAATTTTCAATCTGATATTGTTTGCAAAGTAATTTCTAAAAACAAATATAACTATATAAACAGCCAATACTAGTTATCAGCTAAAACCAGTTCCAGTTTCGCAATATTGATTCAGGTCTACACGTACTGACCAGTACAGGAAGATCTTAGTCAAGCCTGGTGGGGTAAGAATGAGCGATTAACATATTAAACAAATAACAGCTACTGCTATGGAGAAAAAATAATATTTGAAAGAGCAATTTTATTACCTGCGTGTTGTTCTTAACACTCATCATGAGCACAGATAGTGGGCCTGTGCTGAATTCCTCTTCTTCCTTTTTTCCAGCCTGACACAACAAAAGAAGGTTAGTACATAACTACATATTACTATTGCAAACTATTGCCTATGTATTCCCGCAGTGCAATTTAGATGAGCAACCAACTATAACAATGTTTACAAAAAGCTATGGGATATTCTCAGTCCTATTTCCCAGAATATACAGAAATTCTCCAAAAATAGGGGTTTGGGTAGAAGGAGCGTGCTTTGCATTTTTTTTTTTTGTTGTTTTTCGATAAAGGCACAATAAAGCCTAGTCAATTTCAGCTATGAAAATAAAATCCAATCAAGCCAATAAAAAGAAGAAACAAAATTTCAGATCAGGCGGGTATATATCCAAACAACAAAATTTGTACAGTATTACCACCAGGAAAAGAAAGGAGTATTAAAAATTCTAATTGAATTGAAAGTCCTTGTCGAACAACTTACATTAGGATCATCCTCCATTGATGCTGGGAAATATATGATCCTACAAGGAAAAAATTACCATAAAAACCTCCATTAGTTCACAGATAAGTAGGAACAACAACCAGTTGAAGTCTTAAAAAGAAGCTAGCAGGAACAGCAACCAGTTGAAATCGGATTCAAATGACAGAAACACAACTAAATTACTAAACAAACAAAACCTAAAAGATGTTTAAAAGACCTAATCAGCACCTAATAATCGCTTAAAATTATGAAAATGAGAGAAGGAGAAAACACCTCTCTCGAGAAACCTGGAGTTTTTGCTCGCAAAACGAAAACCCTAGAGGAGGGAAAAGGGTTTTGGGATTTGCTACTGGCGGGTTCAAGTTCGACAACAGCACGCAGATGAAAACAAAAAAGGAAAAATGAAAAGAAATAAGAAAAGAAAAGGCCCATTGGGCTGGGCTTCTTTATTTGATTTACCTTTACATTTACAGGCCTTATCACCTGGGCGCTGTTAAATAATCTTTTCGCTCTTTTTGTCGAAACAGTTTGTGGCGCGACCTAACTAATATTTTGTGACTTGGTCGCGTTATGTTACGGTTTATGATGGAAAAGAAAAAATTACGTAATGTAACGTGACGACGGAACTTGACTAAAATAGAAAAGGATAGTTGTGTAACTCGAATAGTTACGTCAAGTGCGGTCACAGTCTGTAATGTGATATGACATAATTAACACATGAGTGAGGCTATGGTACTTCGGCTAGTGTACTACGGCTCAATATGGTACTTTTTAAAATCCTAACGGTCGATCCGACCGTTCAATGTGATATCCATATGAATATGTACTTGCAAACTAAATTTTATATTTTTTCTAATTTTTTTACTATTTTTTTAGATAGGTAGAATTTTCAGTGTTTTATACAAATTCTGGACCATCAAAATTCTATCTATCTAAAAAAATAGTAAAAAAATTCGAAAAAATATAAAATTTAGTTTGCAAGTACATATTCATATGGATATCACATTGAACGGTCAGATCGACCGTTAGGATTTTAAAAAGTACCATATTGAGCCGTAGTACACTAGCCATAGTACACTAGCCGAAGTACCATAGCCTCACTCATTAACACATTGTGACTTGATTACGTCATGTTGCGATCAGTGACTAACTTTTTTTTTACATGAAGTGACTAAAATTGTAAAAGACAAACACCCATTGTGGTTACATTATTGTCGCAAGTGACGTGATCAGACGTGACTAATCACATTTAGTTACTTTTTTTTGTATTTTAAGTTAGTACATGGAAAATATAAAAAGAATATGCTAAAAATTAGAAAATATTGTAAAATAAATTAAAATAAATAAATAATATTAGAAAATTGATTATGTAACATAACTAAGTTATCATGCATGACATGTTGTGATGTATCATTTTTTATTGAAAAAGACATGTCATATGAATAAACACATCACGTAACTGACACACATAATGTGATATGTCGTGACATAATCATAATATACCGTATTAAAACTAATAATAACGTAACTATTTTTTTCAACTTAGTTTGGTGAAGTACTTTGCATTAGAATCGGAGTTGTATTAAAACATTTTATGAGATTCTTGTATAACTATTTTTTGTGAGATCATGCTTTACAGAACAGAGCAGGCCAGGTCATGTATCATATGCTGCGCCAGTTAACTGCTACCAACGATATCTTGTTCATCAAAACAAGCTACAATGATTCAAGTACACCCTGGTAGCCTCTTAGATGAAAAATAATAAATTAAAGTTGGCCACAAGAGATAATCGAATTTTTTTTATAAACCATAATTAAAAAAAATATTTTTACGAAACCAACATGATTACTTTTTTTGTAAGAATTGAAATGTCATTTCGGTCCATTATTTTTTTTTATTTCGGACCGAAATGACATTTTAGTCCGGTCTCTTTTTGGATTTTTATGTGACGGCTCATATGAAAACTTGTGAAACCAATACCACAGAAAATCTAAAAAGAGGACCTCCGGGATAAATAAAAAAATAACAGACCGAAATGGCATTTCGGTTCTTATGATTTTTGTAAAAAAAAAAAATAACTATGTTGGTTTCGTAAAAAAAAATTTAATTATGGTTTATAAAAAAAATTCGAGAGAATCAGCATACATATCCAGTGACAAGAGATCATGTGAGAAATACGGATTTGAAATTCAAATAGGATGTTCTTGTAGCTAGACATTAAATTTAAAATTTAGAAGACTAGGATCTCCATATTTCTCTAAAAAAAAAATATTGATCACAGGATTTTTAATAATCTCAAAGCCGTCCAATAACACAGTGGCTAATTTACCAAAACTAGATAATCATGATTAAATTTTTATTTTATTATTTTTAATAAAGTTGAAAGTCAAGTCATCTAACTACTAATTTTATATTCGTATGAGATTCTATCCGCATAGAATATATGATATTTCATACAGAAGACAATATCTCTGCTGCTACTACTACTAAAAGTTAGTTATCATTAACGGTTATTAAAATATTGTAGAAAATGTGTTGTCTAAAAGGAAATTAATATGTTTTTGAGATGCATGTCACTAGAAAATGTGTGCGTCATCAATAGCATCAAGTAACAATTCATGAGATACAAAAATTTAATATCTGGTAAAATTTAGTAATAAATAAATATTACAATTACCTGCTCAAACCCACAAAAAAATAGCAAGATATATATAAATTAATTTGGTTAAATGCGATAAGATTCCTATCATTTTCCTCGATGAAATTGATAAAATTAATTAATTAATGCGAAGAAACACCATCTAAATTTGATACATCATCCTCATTCAGAACCAAATTAATATAAATGCAAGATAGTTTCACAATAGAAATACAAATCAATATGATACAGTTATAATATAAATGAAAGCACTAAGAATGATGTTTATCAAGTTTCACCATTCACTACTAGAATTTCCGTTTTTTGCAAGAGCAGGAAATAGCTTTTTCCAATGGCGTACCGTTGGAATAAGCCCTGAAATCGTCATTTCCATGCGCTACCCTTGGAAATACTCCCGTAGCAACAACCCTCGTTGGAAATAGTGTTTATTTCCAAGGACGCCGTTGGAAATACGTGTTTCTAACTTTTTCCATGCGTTTACTCTTGGAACAAGGGCGCATGGAAATACTTTCGAACTTGGTCACTATCTGGAGTATTTCCAATGGCAGAGAACGTGGGACCCACATTGGTATTTCCAAGGAAGCTTAAGTGGACCCCACCCAAGTATTTCCAAGGGCAGCGTACATGGGACCCATCTGTTTATTTCCAAGGGTAGAGTACGTGGGACCCACCCCTGTATTTCCAAGGCAGGGTACGTGGGACCCACCCCTGTATTTCCAAGGCAGGGCACGTGGGACCCACCAGAGTATTTCCAAGGGGCAGAGTACGTGGGACCCACCACAGTATTTCCAAGGCTAGCAAAAGTGGGACCCAGCAGAGTATTTCCAAGGGCAGCGTAAGTGGGACCAACCCCAGCATTTCCATGGTTATCGAATGTGGGCCCGCCAGATTTATTCCATGAGACATTATTTGCATGGGAAGATGATTTCGAGGTTCCAAAGATATACCCATGGAAATACTAAATGGGATTAATTATATCTGTATGCCCTCATCCTCCAATCTTCCCTGTACCAGTTTGGTACTCTCATTCATTCCCCACTTCCCTGTACCAGTTCGGTACTCCCATACATTCCCCACTTACCATTGAACGAGATATACATGAAAACATCAATAAATAAATGAAAATGACATTCATAACTAGATCGATTACATTTAATAAGCATAAAGCATAAAGCATAAACATAGTATATATAATGATCATTACAACAACAGTGCTATATAATTGCATCATTGACAATATACACAAAATATACCCCCTATGAGTTAGCAAAAATTCACAAGATAAGTTTCTATTGTGGTTAACAAAAATTTACAAAACTAGTTTCCATTATGGTTGTCATATGTTGTAGCTTGTAACCTCACCAAAAAATGTGCACTTTTGCACATTAGAAGCTAACGCTGGTTAACGTGGAAGGACTGACCAAACAAGAAGCTTATATCATCTTCACCCCTTGTATTTTCATCATTTACAGGTTGAGTTTGATTTAATAATGCCTGGAAACCCCCTCCCTGGTTTGCTTGCATAGGAAACTCAAGACCCTATATGTATACGACAGAGTAAAAGCATGTTATTGTTACAAAGATCATTTATGCAAATACACCCTTGAGTAATGATTTTTTAACTATATGCACTTGAAGCATGCGTTTTTCTCAAAAGAAATTAGTTGGCCTGATTTTGCATCCTACCATCATTTACTGTGATTGAACTGTTGGTTCACCCATTTCATTTCAATTTGAACATACTTATAACAGTAGGTACATGTAAATATCCTTTAGCTTGTTTTCATAAGAAGTTTAAGTTTGAAAGCATGACTTATATAACTCATTACCCGTGAGATGGCCATCTGCCTAAGTGTAGCTCCAGGAGATGGTTGATTGGTGGGCCGTTGACCCTAAACATGGTATACATGCAATTACAATGTTATAATCCATATATCACAAAATGGAAGATGAATAAAATAGACATCGGTTTAAAATTTGACCTGAAGAGAAGGAATATTCTCAATGACACCTTGAGTTCCAGAACTGTTTACTTCATCCTAAGTTAAACAATGTGCAGGAGTGTTGTCTTAGTATACTGCTATATCTCAACAGCAAAGACAAGTCAATCATGATAAAATTATGAATACAATTAAAGTACTACTAGTTTTATATCTTATCTGAATCAAATACCCAAAGCTACAATGCAGTGTCATACCCAAATCTGCCAACAGAACGAAATTTATAACCCTAGATTAACCATCTGAGTGTTAAGTACCTGTGAAGTAGGCTTTTGTACCCCATACATGTTGAATAATTGACTGAAGTATAAGTCATAAGTTGCCAATTTTCTCTCCCTCATGGCCCTTTCCTCATCAAGACGACGATCACGGTCAGCTAAGAGCAATTCCAGTTCTTCACGGGTATGGATTTGCCCCCCTTCATTATTTGTCAACCCAGAAACAGAAGAAGCTGTGTGTTTGGGCCTTGCTCTGGTGGTTGCTGTTTGCACCTTGTCGTGAAGCATGCTTCCAAATCCCCGCACCCTACCGTGGCGTGATCCGCCAACAGCTGTCAGAAACATGGTGCCCTCGTCCATGTCAGCATTGGCCTGATCCGTCGTCATGTCCTTCACTTGTTGCTATTTATTGCAACATATTAGAAACCATAGGAAAATAGATTATTGCCCTGTCAGCCCCAACTTGTTGCCATAAATAGAACTTAAAAAAATAAATTAGAAGAAACCATGTCTCAGCTCATTAACTACTGCCCTTCATACACCACCATGTCTCAGCCCCCACTTGTTATGCCCCTAACTAATGTATCACTGCCATTACACAGCTGTTCCTATGCTCTTGAATCTCCTTGTGCTCAATTATACCCTTATAAATTTTATATTTACCTTTCAAGACCGACAACAAATTAACCCTATTTATTTTGACCTTGTTATGCACTAAGGCAATAATATATGCACATTAATGTATATAATACAACTTACATAAACAGCTTTTGCATTCGGGTTGGTGAAATGCAAGGAGTTGATATCATAATCTGGAACCGGTGTGATTGGCTCCTCGGTACTTTGATCCCGAAGTCCATTACCATCCGTGTTTTCATTATATTCAGACCCATCCGTTATGGCAGATTCTATTTGGACAACAACCGGTGATTTCCCATCTTCTCGACGACTATGAGTATGGAGATAAAGTTCCCCCATCGATGGCTCTTTTCCATTATTTAAATTTTTCTCCACATGAAAAGGAATAAAGAAAGTCCCAAATGTCAGATGAATGTGTAAATTACAACTTTTGTTAATTTGGGAACATAACATTTGATGAAGCTTACCAGTTTAGTAAAATGCTGGTGTGAGCTGGCTGATCCACAGTGATGGCCAACCTTTAGTCCTGACTTTGTGCGATTGAGGTGGTGTTTTCTACTCATCTCTTGCCAATCTTCTGTGAAAAATATATCGCACAAACCGTGCCAGTTGGAGTGGTCAAGGCACCAATGGGGAATGTAGTCCTTCCATGCTTGTATGTTTCTGCCAAAATTTTTCCTGCAATGGTCCCGTGCCTCGTGTAGCTCCTCGCTGTACCTTTTCGCTGCTATGGCCTCAAAAACATCCCGACAATGGTCTGGATTGTCCCCTTCACGGTATCTGAATTTCTTCTTTAAAAAATAAATATGCATTGTATTAGAAGTGGTCCTTGTTTTAAGATTTTCAGAATTGCATTTGTGTTTATTACCAATAAAAATAAGTGTCAAGAAATGCATTTCAATATACATAGCACACACAGCATTATGCTATCAGTTTGGAGAAGCATAGCACAGGTATCAGTATGATACAAATTTTTTATATAGGCATAGCCTAAACTGCACCGTGCTGTTGGTTTGCTACAACTAGTTCACCTATTTTCTGCCAAGATCCCCCCTATAAAATTAATAAAAAGATATATATGGTACCAAAAACAAGAACTCGATATTATCCTTCGTGGTGTCATCAAATGACAAGAAGCTTCTGTACGGCGCCGGCATGTGATTTAGGGCTAGCCTAGTGATAGAAAGGGAATTATCAGCCATTCACTTACAATATGAAACTGTGTAACCCTAAGATGTATTAAATGGGCTGACAGGATATTTATATGATATAGGACAATCACACAAATATCCATATAAAGACTAGGATAAAGTTGGTAAAAAGAAGAGACCAAAAAATTAAATATTCCAAGAAATTAACATAAAAGGTTGAAATCTTGGTCTGCTATTTTATTTTTGTAAGTCTCCTTTTTCAGATTTGGAATGAAATATATAAATTTGTAAGTAATTCTGTCCTTTCATTTCAGAATGTTTAAATTCTCATTTGAATAGAATGAAATGACATAATACAGAGGTAGGTTTAATGGAAATGCTAAAGTACTCCAATTAGATTTTGGACTGTCCAGGCTTCAAGTACTCAAATGATAATTTTACCTAGTAATTGCTGCTGTTATTTTTTTTGGTTGTTCGTTGCAGGTGAACTCACGGTCCCCAACTGGCCAGATTATTGGTCGGTCCTCCACTACCTCTGTTGATTTTTTTATCTTTCCAGGGCCTCGTCCCTTTTTCTTTGGTGGTTCTGGTTGTGTAATTTCACCTTCTGGGTTAGCATTTGAACCCTCGCCAACCTCAATACCTGGCTGTGAGGTACACTTTCTCTTGGAGTGTCGTTTACGTGTTGCTCTTGTAAGACCAGTCTTTCTTGGAGCCATTTCTGTTGTGCTAATAACAAAAAAAATATGTGTTACGTATGAAATATGATTATAATTTGCAAGGTTGTAAAGAAAGACAAGATGAAATAAATTCATCTTCAAAGTAGATGAAGAAGGTATAGACTTCAAATTATAACTCATTTAACATTGGGAAATTACTCCAAAGGGTATACATATAACCCAATTACACCAAATGTCAATTACTCACAATGGTACAAAATACATAATTTCTAACTGCTTATAATTTAATCATCATGTGCAGTTTTTTTCTTCCTAACAAAGGTAAAAAAAAATTATAATGAGAAGCAGTGTGCTTCATTTGTTGTCACACTTGCAATAGCTTTGAAGTGAATCATGTAAGAAACACACAAATTTGAAGTATTCGCTCAGAAGTGGAGACCTTTGTGAAGAACAGGAAAATCAAATATGCATTATTCTAAGATATTTATAATGTACAACTCAATTACAGAAAACAGTAAAAGCAAAAAACATTTGATATCTTGTTATTGTTTACATAGCTATTATTGCATAATAACGGAGTTTATAACATACAATATTGAACAAAAAATGATAACTTAAATACTATGTTGTGCTGATTGAACAAAGCCAATAGCACAATTAAAAAAATTTCAAAACCAATATGACAATTTCAAAACCAATAGAACAAAACCAATAGCACAATTTCAAAACCAATAGAACAAAACCAATATCACAAGTTGTACCATCTCATTCTCACGCAAACAACAAATCAATGAGTTGAAGTCAAATAAATTCATAACACATAGTGCATCTCATTCTCATACCAACAGCAAATCATGAAATTGAAATCAAATTATTCAAAGGGGGACTTACCAAATAAGCTCGTAATGGGTAAGAGTTTTTTGCCCCTCTTCTGAATTCCAAACAGGACAACCACCGAAATGTGCTACCACGAGGAGAGGTATTGAGGTGCTTAGCCCAAGCTTAGAGGTAACTTAGGGGGGAATTTCGGCGATGAGAGGAAATGAGAGGATGTGAGAGAGTGCGTAGACTACCTAGTGAGAGGCGATGAGAGGATATGAGAGGAGTGTGAAAGTGAGGGTCGAACTTAGCGGGAAATTTGGGTGGCCGGCTATATCTCACTTGGTGGAATTTGGGGGGAAACATGGTGCGAAAGGGGGGAAAGGGAAAAATGGAGAAATTTGGGCGTCCGCCTTGTTTATCCGCCCGAATTTTTGGGTTTTGGGGGGGAAGCGGAAAAAAAAAACGTCTAGGGTTTCACTTCAATTTACGGTTCGAGATATATATCTGCTCTTTGAGATTTGGGCTAGCGTTGGAGATTTAGGAATTCATGGATTGTCAGATTCGTGCAAACTTGAAATAACGGTCCGGATCGACAGAGAAATATAAAGATTGGCGCATGTAGGCATGCAGGGAGGATGTCAATTACTTGGACAATTTCAGGCCATTTCAAATGGACAGAGCAGTTTGATCTTCGTGTAGTTTACTTTATATGTTGGAAGCTCTTGTTATTTTACAGGACAGCACTGCTCGTAGTCAGAACTAATGTGTTAAAAAAATCACATATAAATTGTATCTGTAAACATTAAAATTAGGAATAAATTTGAATTGCAAGCTTGATAAGTGAAATTTACACAAAAATTTCAGAAATAGCATGTTTATATGAATTAGTAAATAATTTGTGTACAAAAGATAATATACCATAATATACTTGTTGCATCAATAACTCACATCCTTCAATCATCAACATAGAACATTAACTCTTGTAGTATGAGTTAATGAAGACCCGCAAATACACGTTGTCAGACAGACGATCGGAACCGTTCAACTCGAAGAGCATCTCATTCATTTCATCGTAGTGAAGTTGTGTGAGAATTGATTGTCGTTTAACCATCCATCAAGCCGACGACATATACAAACATCGTACGGACAAAAAAAAAAAACATTGGATCGAAGCTTTTCCGTATCGAAACTTCTGTTTTCATTTTTTTATTACGTATAATGTTCTACCTTGATTATTTAAAAACTAATTTGAAGTTATTTCATTAAAGATCGACCGTTGATTTTTGACACAAAAATCAACGGTCCGTAATTATTAGCTCAATTTGAAGGGGAAAATATTGATGAAATAATATGAAATTGACAAATACAAACATTATATGTTCACAGTGTATGTTAAAATACAGATTTTATTTTTTTAGGATTTTAATCATATTATTTGTTGTACAAAAAACACTCAATTACCTAGTCTGCTTATAATAGCCATCTGATGGGTGATGAAGGGTCAGGATCCGCAAAATGAATGCTCCATTACAGGGCTTTGATCAAGAGGACATGATGAGGTGGCATAAATTTTCTTTTCGATCCGACCCACCAGAAAACATCCCGATTCTTTAATAATCGTGCCAGCTCAGATCATACGGTCCCGATCTAACAATAAATATTATGTTACCTTAGTTGATCATACCTTGGGTAGTTGTATCCACCTGTAAATGCTCTCCCGGAGAAATTCGTTTCCTCTGAGATATCTCAGACTTTGCCTGAAATTATGGAAAATCGCAACCACTTAAATAAGTTATGCACGAATCTCCAAGCAGTAATATTACTGGCCCCCGCGCTAGGCCCAAATAGGCACCGGACACGTCAGTCACGCAAACATTGAGATATCTCTGAGGATTCGCACTACTCTAGGAGAGAGGGCATTGAATGAGGTTTGGACTTAGCCATTTTTTTTGAAAACCAAACGCCCAAACCCTCCTCACTCTCAACCTGTTAAAAAAGAACTCAAAGAAAACCGGCCGTCGGTGGAACGGCTCCCGCAAATCTTCCTCTCCGCCATCTCTTTTAAACAACCACTCTCTACCAACCGCCCACACCCTCTCCTCGCTCTCTTCCTGAAACCTACGCTGCCTCGATTGAAGGCCTCATCGTACAACACCTGAGAAAGACGGCGATGCAGCCAGAGCAGCCTTCCAACACTGGTACGAATCTAAATGGTGTTCATCTTGATTATTCTTGTTGCTTGTTAGAATATGGAAAATAGATCTGAACTATTGATGCGAGGTCTATAATTTAGGTTTAGGGTTTAGAACTGAGTGTTTATTAAAGTTGTCCAATTGTTTATTTTTTTTTTTTTTGCTTTGTAGTTGTTACATGCTCTGTTGTCAGTGAGTGTTAGGTTGTCAACTAATTGTTACATGCTTTATTGGAGCCATTTTTCTTGTATTGGAGTTTTACCCAATTTTACCCAATTTATTTGTCAGTGGGTGCTCTTATTTTGTTTTTGTAACTAATTGGGCATTTATTATGTCATTGGGTGGGTGTTAGATTATTTAGGAATTTGTGTACTAATTTTTAGCAGTTTAAAATTGGGCAGTTATTTGTTTCTGGATTAATATTTTAGGGTTAATTTCTCATGTGCCCTTAAAGATTTGTTCAACTTCTTATTTACCCCTTTACTCTTTATTATATTCAAAATGTCCTTTAACTTTGTTCTCTCTTTCTTGTTTGCCCTTTACTCTTTATTATATTCAATATGTCCTTTGATTCTGAACTTAACCTTAGGTAAAACACAAAAATAACCTTTTAGAAATTCTTCTTTAAAAATTTGATGAGTCTCCTTGTTTTCTGTTATGAGCAATATAAAAATTAGAAGAAAAGAAGAAATACAAAATAGTGCACCAATGAGAAAATAAAAAGAAAGAAAGAGGGATTAAACTAAAAGTCCAATTACAATAAAATAGAAACCGAGAAGCTATCCTAGCAATGCTCCAGTACCAGTACCAGTACCGATTTCCTCTGTACCAGAGCTGGTGTTGTTCCTCATACCAACTGGTACAGTACCAACTGTAGTCCCAAATTGTGCTGTGTTCGTAACAGAAAACAAGGAGACTCATCAAATTTTTAAAGAATAAATTTTGAAAGTATATTGTTGTCTTTTAACTATGGTTAAGTTCAGAATTATTGTATAGTGGGTAAATAAGAAAGATAAGACAAAGTTAAAGGACATATTGATATAATAAAGAGTAAAGGGGTAAATAAGAAATTAAATAACTCTTGAAGGGTACACGAGAAATGAACCCTATATTTTATTGTCAGATTCAGCAACTTTGAGCAAACTGACAATTTTGCCCCTGATTACAAATTAAATCTGCATTGGACTCCTCTTTCCTTCTCTTCTTCCTTCGTAGAACACAATCTAAATGGTCTCAATTTTTCCGTCTCTATAGTCTATGTACTCAATGTGTCTTGCCTTATCCCATCATTTCCAAAACGAAAAGCAAAGACATTTAACAATTTCTCATGTATTTGACTGGCATGTAATATATGGCTCTGCTTCCCAATTTGGTTCTCCATAACCCACCGATTTGGTTCAATTTTGTTCTTCTAGATTCACAAGCCATATTATTGCTCTACTTTATCACAGTTCAGGGCCACTACCTCATGGGAATGTGTTTGTGCAATAAACTTTCATTTCTCCCTTGAATTAGAAAGTTACATTGGGGTTTGAGAAATTAAACACTTCCCGTTTAGGATGAATTAAACTTTATGGATTTTGATTACAATCAACAATAAGCAGTCACAACTGTGAGGGATTGACTAGCGTGAGTGCAACCAACTTATTAAATCCTAATTTGTGCAAGTCTATCAAATAGACGATCACTATTCAGATTTGAAGTTAGGGACAAAAATGTCATTGTATTTATTTTATCACTAGTAATTACTGTTATTTATTGATTAAATCACTAAATGGGTATGAAGTTTTGATAGGCAAATATCTAATTCATGAAGTTATGATGGGCATATATCTAAATTTCAATTGGGCTATTTATTTATTTCTGGATTTATTTATCACTAGTAATTAGTGTTATTTATTTTCCTGTTAAATGTTGCAGAAAACACTGCTATAGCCGATGATGCCTCCCAATTTGTTTTACTTCAACGTCGAAAATCACCGAGACTAAATCCGTGCCCAATGATGACAGCTGAAACCCAGCCACCGCTGCCGCCTCCTCCTCCGCCACCGTCATTACCACCGTCACTGCCACCCTCATTACCACCATCACCGCCACCGTCATCGATGCAGGAGGCATCCCACCCCCTTCCGTCACCGGCTCAAAATAAGAAGCACCAAGTTCAGCTCCCACCGCCGCAAACAGCTCCTCGTGCACAGTCCCCGATTAAAAAAAAAAAGGAAGTGTTGAGCATGCACCAAACCCGTCGGAGGTCTGCGAGGCTCAATCCGTCGTCCCCTCCGCCACATACAGCAGGTTCACCGACTCGCGCCGAGACAGCAGATGCCCATCCACATACAGCAGATGCCCAGCCAGCGGATGCCCAGCCAGAGTCAGGTTCTGCCCGGTCACAGAACTGGCCATCATGGGATTCGTGGGAAACTCCTCTGTCTGAGTCAGGTTACTGGCATACATCTCATTCGTGGGAAACTCCTCGTTCTGAGACACAGAACTGGCCCTCATGGGAACCTGCTGACAAGTCACCGGCTCAAAACAACGACACCAGCCCTCAAGAACCTCATGGGGCCCAGTCACCGGAATCCTCGGCTGAACCAGACATGTCTGGTGAATATAGCAGAGTTGAAGCGGAGTACTGCGATGATGGCAGTACTAGGTGCCGGAGGCGTCGGACCCTCGCTATGGTTCCTGCAGCTTTTCAAGCCTGCGGGAGAGAGCTTGACGAGTCGGCATCTCAAGGGTCAGCTAGCAAGAAGAAGCGAAAGAGAAACAAGGGCAAATCTGATGTGAGGTGTGGTCGGGGACTTGCCCGGCCTCGTGACCCGGCGCAACCAGATGACAGACCAAAGCTGAAGGTGGTTGGGGATGCGGAGTTCATGTCCTCGCCAATTTGCACCAAGGTGATAACCACAATACGAGTTATAACTTTGGAGAACCTGCCCGGACCCTATAGGTCCTACAACATGTTTCCATCGCAGACGAGGTTGGTTATCCTACAACAGTTCCTGCAGAGGTATTCGTGGGGGGTTGGGGAAGACATCGGGCGTTGTCTCGATGTCTTCGAGAACATAGCGGCGGATGCATACATGCGTGAAATGAATGAAACAAGACAACAGTACACGAAGAAATATGGACCAGAAAAGGAGTCATGGAAAAACTATCCTCCTGCATGGTGCAAGAGCGTAGTAAATTGGCAGGTGTTGTGCGATGTATGGTCAACAAAGAAATGGGACCAGCAATCGGCCACCAACCGTAGTAACAGAAATAAAGGAAAAGGTGTCATCTATCATGTGACAGGTTCGAGGAGTATGTTTCGGCACAAGCTTGCATTGGTATTGAAAAACTACTCTTTATTAGATTCTTACCAAATTTTGATTTTTTTTTTTCAACTTCACTAACCAATCTCAATTGTACAACATTCAGATGAAGGAGAAAGGTGACTCCGTCGGATTGAAAGAAGTTTTTGATAAAACTCACATGCGCACAACACCGAAGGGAAAGGAGTATGTCAACAAGAGAGCTGGAGATGCAGCGGTAATCCCCTTTGTTTGTTCAATGTTCCAATTAGAACTTAAATGTGAACACTAAATGTAAACCACTGAACTGTTCCAATTTGTAGTTTCTAAAATTCAATGGTCTGAATTTGTTTACTATTTATTATTTATTAAGTATGGTTCTGAATGTGAGTATGGTTCTGAATTTCTTTAGACCATTGAATTAGAAACAATGGGGATTACTAGCCTATTGAATTAGAAACAAAGGGAATTAAAACAATCTTCTGAATTTCTTTAGACCATTGAATTTCTTTAGACCATTGAATTAGAAACAATGTGAGTATGGTTCTAATAAATTTGTTTACTATTTATTATTTATTAAGTATGGTTCTGAATGTGAGTATGGTTCTGAATTTCTTTAGACCATTGAATTAGAAACAATGGGGATTACTAGCCTATTGAATTAGAAACAAAGGGAATTAAAACAATCTTCTGAATTTCTTTAGACCATTGAATTTCTTTAGACCATTGAATTAGAAACAATGTGAGTATGGTTCTAATAAATTTGTTTACTATTTAGTATTTATTAAGTATGGTTCTGAATGTGAGTATGGTTCTGAATTTCTTTAGACCATTGAATTAGAAACAATGTGAGTATGGTTCTAATAAATTTGTTTACTATTTATTATTTATTAAGTATGGTTCTGAATTTCTTTGGTAGTCAAATTCAATGGTCTAAATTTTAGTTTCTAAAACCATAGGCTAGTAATCCCCTTTGTTTGTTCACTGTTCCAATTAGAACAGTTTTTGGTTAGGGCAGCAAACCATAGGAAAATAGATTGTTCGACACATTATTTTGCAGAACAAGTTGGGGCTGACAGGGCAATAATCTAAAAGTTGATATTATATAAACTAAAATTTTTGCAGAAGGACTTGTGTGTTTTGCAGAACAATTTGTAGTTTCTAAAATAGAACTTATGTGTTATCTTCATTTTTCTAAAAATTATAATAGTTATTTATCTTCTTATGGTTAGGGCAGCAAACCGTACTAGCTGTTTTTTTTTCAAAACACTGACATTTTTTCAAACCACTGCAGAAAAAGTTTGTTTCACTTAAAGGGCAATATGGGGATGACATGGAAGACGAGCAAATCTGGGAGCATGCTGTGAAAGGAGAGGACTCCCGAGGCCGGTTATTCGGGTTTGGATTCCGGGGAAGAACCAGCAGGTCAACCCGAGTACTTGAGTCAGTGGAGAGGACTCCAGAGGCGACCCCATCGGGTCCAACCAAGAGCACTGCCACCTCTGCTGAAGATGCGAATAGGAATTTCACAAAGGAAGAAGTGGCACAATTATTAGCAGCTGAACGAACCGGGTTTGCTAATGAGATAGCTGCCCAGGAGAGGCGACACAAAGCTGAATTGGAAGAAATACAAAAAAACAACGAGTACTCCCAGGAATGTTTTTCATTGCTCTTCTCACGAGCTGGAGTGCCTCCTCCACCGCGTAACAGAAGTGGAGGGGACCCCAACCCATCAGCCGGCAATTCAGGAGGAGGACATGCCCCTAAAACATGAATGGGCAATTCGGGAGGGGGATGGCAAGGCTATTGAAATACATGTGTTACAACTAGTTTTGTAATAATTACTTTAAATTAGGAGTTGTGTTTAATTTATCTTGAATTTATGGTTTCTCTAACTTAGGATGTGTTGAATTGAATTTGTGGTCTTAGGATGTGTTGGAATTGACTAATTAGATGTGAGCAGTTGATAAATTAGGATGTGTAGAATTGAATTGATAGCTTATGATGTGGTGGAATTGAAGACTTAGGATGTGTTGAATTGAAAACTTAGGATGTGTTGAATTGATAACTTAGGATCTGTTGAATTGATAACTTAGGATGTGTTGGAATTAAAAACTTAGGATGTGTTGAATTGAAAACTTAGGATTTGAAAATATGCATTGGGGTATATACATATAAATTGCTGGGCTAAGTCTGGTTGTAATAAAAATTTATGCGTACACCATGGGTACGCAACAAAAAAATTAATGTTTTCAAATAATATATGCCCCTACTTCCATTGGTATACCGATGGAAATACCTCCCAGTACCTCTTTAATGACAAGCCGCCGCATCCAGCATCATTTATTTCGTGGATATATCCCCATCCCATCTCATAGAAGCTTCTTTTCAAGCCCTCGCCAGCTACTCCCAGGGAGCTCTCTCAACTGTCCGAACTTTGGTACACAAATTCGGGGACCAGAGTTAGAACTGAGCTCTCCCCACTGTCGTTAGGCCTTAACTGAGCTCTCCCCACTGTCGTTAGGCCTGAACTGATCTCCCCCCACTGTCGTTAGCTCTCCCAGAGGCGACCCCTAACTTCAGTTCAAGAGTCTGAGGTAATATACAACGCCCTTTACTGTTTTGCCTTGTACACCTCAAGATTTGGTCTCTCTCCCCACTGTTTTGACTTATATACCTTTAATCGAGATCAAACTGCTCTGTCTTGATGTTCATTTCAAATGCCAGGACCACCTACAAATAAATATATATAATCTACAATTCTATGCCCTTTCAATTCTCTGCACTTTCAAACAAATATATAATCTGTTTTATGCATTTTCAACTTTAGAATTAAGTTTTCTTGGATTTGGAGACTAATTACCATATGACCACCTACAAATTTCATGCTCTGCCTTGTGATTTTGTGAATGCTACATTGTTAAATTAACTCAAGTCTAAATGTATAGACAGCTCATCATATGGCAACGGATCGGGGATGGATGTACAATGACAGACAAAGAACTGGTGGGCAGCTTGAACCCGAATTCGTCAAGGGTGTAGCCGGATTTATTGCAACAGCACTGTCCAAACCCTCTATTGTGCGTGTCGATCGACAGGGAAGGCAGTGTATCCCGTGTCCGTGTACATCATGTGATAACCTCTTCAACCAAGATGTGGGGACTGTCGAACTACATCTTTATCGTTTTGGCTTTTGCAGCTCATATCATATTTGGCACAAACACGGCGAGCCACAGCCCAATCCAGCTAGCTCTCAACCACACAGTCCACCAACTCTGGACTTTGCCACAGATCGAATGGATGACATGGTAAGGGATGCCGCTCCTCAAGGATTTGATTGGAATGAGGAGACACCTACCGGAGCGGCTAAGAAATGGTTCGACATGATGAAAGCATCGCAAACACCGCTTTGGAAAATTAACTCAACAGGTGAAATGAAATGCGAGACACACACCGTCTTGTCGGCGGTGACACGTGCAATAGCTTTGAAGTCGAAACACCAATTGAGCCAAAGATGTTTTGATGATATGCTGGGCCTCATGAAAAGCACGCTTCCTTGTGGTGAAGAAATGCCAGAAAATTTTTACCAAGCAAAGAGATTGGTTTCGGAATTGGGCATGGAACATGAGAAGATAGATGTATGCCCTAACTTTTGTATGTTATATTACAAGGGACCGAACAAGAAAAAAACACAATGTGATATATGTGGTGAGCAAAGGTACAAGCCAACTGGACCCAATAAGAATGCAAAACCCGTCCCACAAAAAGTACTCCGTTATCTACCTATCACACCCCGATTGCAAAGGATGTACATGACCAAATCATCTGCGAAGAATATGAGATGGCACAAGGAGGGTGTGCGTCACAAAGCACCGCTGATGGTGCACCCGGCGGATGGTGAGGCTTGGAAATATTTCGCTAAAAAACATCCTGATTTCGCAGGAGAGTTGAGAAATGTCGTGTTGGGGCTAACAACAGATGGGTTCATGCCATTCAACTCGAGTGCATCTCCATATTCTTGTTGGCCGGTTTTTGTTTTTCCGTATAACCTACCACCTGGGATGATAATGAAAGAAGAAAGCATGTTCCTCGCGCTTGTCATCCCGGGACCAAAGCATCCGGGTCGGGATATTGATATTCTTCTCGAACCTTTAATCGATGAATTGAAAAAATTGTGGTTGCATGGAGAAATGACATGGGATGGGTACAAAAGAGAGAATTTCAAGATGCGTGCACAACTTTGTTGGACGGTGAGTGATTACCCGGCTTATGAGATGCTATGTGGGTGGGGTACAAAAGGAAAGTTGGCCTGTTTTTATTGCATGGATAAGACAAAGGCTTTTCAACTCGAGAATGGTGGGAAAGCATGTTGGTTCGATTGTCACAGGTGCTTCTTGCCTCCAGATCACGCATTCCGTCGAGATAGGAAGAATTTTAAAAAAGGTAGAGTCGAGAATGATCCGCCACCACGACGATTGACGGGAGAGGAGCTTGAAAACATAGTCAGTTTAATAGGGGAGATTAAATGGGGTAAAGAAGGAGGATTAAATCAGATTCCGGGTTATGGTCAGACCCACCATTGGCAAAAGAAGAGTATTTTTTGGTCATTACCATATTGGAAAAACAATCTGTTGCAACACAATTTGGATATGATGCATTTGGAGAAGAATTTCACCGAAAATTTGATATACACGCTGTTAAGCATAGGTGGCAGAACCAAAGATAATGAAAAAGCTAGAAAAGATCTAGCTCTACTATGCGATCGTCCCAACCAACATCTAACTCCGGTCGACAATAAACCGGGAAAGATGAAAAAACCAAATGCGCCATTCGCACTCTCTCCATATGATAAGAAGATTGTTTTAACATGGCTTAAGGATATAGTAAGGTTCCCCGATGGCTACGCATCCAATTGGTCAAGGTGTGTTAACCTCCTAACTGGAACCCTCATTGGGCTCAAAAGTCATGATTTACATGTGTTCATGGAGCGCCTCCTCCCCGTCGCCTTTCGAGACTTTGTCCCGGATTCTGTATGGGATGTTTTATGTGAGATTTCAGCCTTCTTCAGAGAGATTTGTGCCAAAGAGCTTGATCCAGTGAGGGTGGCATCCTTAGAAAATGATATTATCGTTACAATGTGCAAGGCAGAAAAAATATTCCCACCTGGTTTTTTCGATTCAATGGAGCATCTTGTGGTGCATGTAGCATACGAAGCTAAAATGGGTGGGCCAGTAGGGTCTCGATGGATGTATCCATGTGAAAGGTGTGTTACATATTACTTTTATTTGTGAACCATAAAAAAATAGGTAATAACTAACACTAAGCTATTGTTACAATTATAGGCGTAACAAAGAACAACGGATGAGAGTCACAAACAAGGCACGTGTTGAGGGTTCAATCGTGGAGGCTACCATTGCAAAAGAAATTGGTACTACTTCGACACATTATTTTGCAGAACAATCTAACGTTAGCCAAGAGGGAGTTGGAACAAGTAACCATTCGGCGAGGCCACTTTCGATATTCGATACTCCGGGCCGGTTCATTGGCAGGGAAAGACGAAGGACTCTCGATGACCAGGATTTTCATGCTGCACACACCTATGTCATACTCAACTGTCCAGAGATCTGTGAGAAGTACTTGGGGTACCGTCTTACGAATTTTCTTTTTATGTTTCCAAAATTATCTTTTCTAAACCCAATCAAAATCTAATATTTGGACATATTCTAATGTGCAGAGAGTTTGATACAAGCATGCTCAACTCTGGAGTAGCCACAAGCTCCCAAGATTTGCCAAAAGTTCGTCAAGATGGTTTCCCACACTGGTTGCGGAAAAAGGTAATAAATTCTCGTGATGAAGCCGATTACTACATACGAATGGCAGGAGTCAAACCTAGCAAACAAGCATACTTCTATGACGGATACGAAGTCAACGGCTATCGATTTCACACGCAATCATATGGGAAAGACAAGACAACTCAAAGTTTCGGTGTTTGCATCAAGGGCGAGTGGGATGCAAATGCACCGCAAGTTGACTACTATGGAGTTCTCCAAGAGGTTATTGCACTAGAATATGATGCCCACACGGTAGTTCTTTTTAGGTGTGATTGGTTTGACATAATAAGCGGTGTAAAGGTGGACCGCGAACATGGTCTTGTTGAGGTTAATCATACTTCTCGCCTAGCAACTTACGAGCCATTTGTATTAGCAGCTCAAGCATCTCAAGTGTGCTACCTACCATATGCATCTCAAAAGCCCGAAAGACGCCAATGGTGGGTGGCATTTAAAACAAGCCAAAAGTCCATGTTTCATGCCGAGGGTGACGATTCGAACTTAGAATTTTACCAAGATGAAAGGCCGGATAATCCAATATCGGTTTCAGATGGACCAGATTTTGATTGGGATGGTATGGTCCTTGGAGAAAACGACTTTGAGCTAGTGGACGAAAGAACGGTACTCCCGCCAACAACATCAGCTGCACCGCAATCCATGTCGAGAGACGAAAACCACGTAGATGAAGGTGAGGGAGACTCTGGCAGGGAGCAAGAGTATCACATGGAGCTAGGTGATGAGGAAGATTGGTTATCCTATGATGATTCCGATGAAGAATATTAATTGGTAAATTAAAACAATACACATGTTAGGTTTTCCATTTTATTTTACTTTACATTTTTCTAGTCTGCAAAGCATTTTGGCAAATAGCTTTTCCAACTTTGTTCTCTTTTCAGGTTTGTAACAGGTGTTTACTTTGAGGTGTTTATTAGCCAGCAGCTCACTGATGTGTGGGATGCACATAGTTTAGAGGTATACATGGTTACTAATTTCAAACATTTATATCTTAGTTATTACAAATATGGAAAGAGATGTAAATATCAAACATTAAGCACTTGTTTTTTTTAACAAAATTCTTTTTCAGTGTGTATATGGGACCTTGTCAGAACAGTAAATGAGAAATTTACACTTGGGTCCCTATATTATATCCTATTTGTGTTTTTGCTTAAAAAGGAAAATGAATATCTACATTAAGAATCATAAAATGCTCTTCGTGAGTTATTCTCATTTCATTCCTTGCATCTTCATCTTCATTTATTTTCAAAATATGATATATATATATATAGATATATATAACTGTTAAAAAACAATAACCATCTTGTATTGTTTTTTATTAGAAATTATTATTATTTACATGACCTTATACTTATGCATATATATATGATCACTGTTTAGTAATTCTATTTACTTTTTTTACTCATTCACTAACACTCATATGTTTAAAAACATATATTGCAGGAGGACAAATTAAAGAGTCATTCAAATGAAAGAAAGATAGCATGTACTGCTTGCATTTGTCAAAATGTGTTGCATGTAAATTACATAGATTGGCTTAGTCCAAGTACCCAAATTTATGTTTTCAATTTGTAGTGTGGTGTTTCATTTTACATTTCGCAATTTAATACTGCTTGCTGCTTTGATTTATTTTTATTGCTACAAAGGGAGATCTCAAATAAATATAAAAGATTCTGTCTCCAAGAACTTAACAATTCCAACGGTAGCCTCATGGAAATAATTAGTCTATCTATAAAATAATATAAACTGAATCAATAAATTATTTCCAAGGGCACAGTGCTCCACTATTTCCATGAACCTTAACTATAAAATAATATAAACATATAAAACATAACATTTCCAAGGGTATCTCATGGAAATAATATGTCTCCCAATTTCACACTTATTTCCAACGGCATGGGGCTAAGTATTTCCATGAACTTCCAATAAAATATAATATTTTGTCTGTTCGGAGGGTCAGGGGCCATGCAAAATTATTTCCAAGGGCGGATAGGAAACATTTCCATGTGCAAACTGCAGGGATTTCCATGCGCTACTAGTTCCATGAGTCTACCGTTGGAAAATGTTAATGGTGTCAGAAAACGCAATTCGTTTCCATGGACCCTTTCTCCGCTTGGAAATAACATTTGCTCCCCTTGCAAAAAGCGGAAATTCTAGTAGTGATTAAAACAAGCTGGATATTAAAATGAGATTAAGGAATAAATACGCACCAATCTGAAATTTTGAGAAAATAAAAAGAACTCTATTCAAGACTAAGATCCATTTACTCATCATATTTAGTTGTGGGGTAAAATTAATGAGGATTAAATCGCTTACTTCGTGTAACTTCTCATATTTTAATATAAATGAAAGCACTAAGAATGATGTTTATCGAGTTTCACCATTAAAACAAGTTGGATATTAAAATGAGATTAAGGGCATGCTCCAGACGGAGGGACGATGAAGAAAGAAAGGGGACAATCACTGTGCGAGAGAGACGCTCACCCCAGACCGACTCTGCCCGATGGTTTCCCCTGCTCCAAAAGAGAAGAACCGGAGAGAGAGCGGAGGTGAAGAAACATTGTTCGGAGGTTCGCGTAGTGTTGATTTTTGATTAATTCTGTCACCTCCGATTTGAGGTGTAAAATTACTGTTCGGAGGTTGTCTCACCCCCGATCTCTCTCCTTCCTTCTCTTTAATGAGCAGTTTACCCCTCTAGAGCGGAGCACAGCTGAAGTAATAAATACGCACCAATTTGAAATTTTGAGAAAATAAAAAGAACTCTATTCAAGACTATGATGAGGGGTGGAGCCAGTTAATAAAATTGGTTGGAATAATAATTTAAAGGTAGAGCATAATTGTATAATTAGTTTAGACAAAAGTATATTTTTGTAACTTTTTTAGAAAAAAAAAAAAACAGAATATGGTCAACAGAATTTAGGAAGTATGGTAAAAAAAAAGTCGTCTTAAATTTTGAGCAACTCTTATATATTAACAGTACTGTTCAAACCCAACGCTAAGAGTGAGGCTATGGTGCTATGCATAGCACGGATGGCTAGTGTACTACGGCTCAATATGGTACTTTTTAAAATCCTAACGGTCGATCCGACCGTTCAATGTGATAACCATATGAATATGTACTTGCAAACTAAATTTTATATTTTTTCGAATTTTTTTACTATTTTTTCAGATAGGTAGAATTTTGATGGTCCAGAATTTTCAAAAAACACTGATTTTTCTACCTATCTGAAAAAATAGTAAAAAAATTCGAAAAAATATAAAATTTAATTTGCAAGTACATATTCATATGGATATCACATTGAACGGTCGGATCGACCGTTAGGATTTTAAAAAGTACCATATTGAGCCGTAGTACACTAGCCATTGGTGCTATGCATAGCACCATAGCCTCACTCCAACGGTAAACCTAAACTTCGATGCATTTTGGAAAGCTAAACCATGTGAAGCTTTGACAAACCACGCACACACATCACCAGAATCTAAGATCCATTTACTCATCATATTTAGTTGTGGAGTAAAATTAATGAGGGTTAAATCGCATATTTCGTGTTACTTCTCATATTTTACATTTTGTTTTATAGTTTAAGTTATGAGTGAGGCTATGGTACTTTGCAATGTGTGGATCGTTCCGTGTATTGGATTTATATTTCCGTTTTTAAAGTCCAAATATCGATTCAAACTGCTCAATATTATTATCATATGAAAATATACGTGGAGACCCAATTTTATATTTTTTGAAATTTTTTTTTACTATTTTTTGAGACAATTAGAAAATCACTTGATTTAAAAATTCTAGACCATCCGAAAGTAGTGATTTCTACCTACAAAAAAAAAATAGTAAAAAAATTCCAAAAAATATAAAATTTGATCTCCAAGTATATTTTCATATGATAATAATGTTGAGCAGTTTGGATCGACTATTTGGACTTTGAAGACGGAGATATGAATCTAATATACGAAATGATCCGCGCATTGCAAAGTACCATAGCCTCACTCTTAAGTTATAGTTTAAATTAATTCATTTGAAGGAGTAAGACGTTGAAAAATGTGTTTTTGCTTATGACAGCGGACCATACAAGTGGAGCAAGTGTGGAATAAGTTAATCTATCCAGAGAAATAGAGTAAATTACTTCGGATTAACTCACCGCTTACTTCATCTTACTTCTGCTATTTTAATTCTTGTTTGACTCTTAACAACCAAACATGATCCATTAGATTAAGCACTGAGAAATAATTTTTAGTTTACATGTGTGGTAAATTTCAATAGTTAAAGTGCCAACACAGATATTAATTATAACTCTAATGATGTGGTCATCGGTTAAAGTGTCAGCATAACTTAACCGTTACTTTTTCAAATTACTTTATAAATAACAAATTTAGTTAAATTTTGCTAATTCGGGATCAATGATGTAACTGTTTGGGGTTGAGATTAGAACCCATCTTTGAGCTTATGTGAAAACAATGCAGCTAGAGTGGTAAAAACGTGTCATGCCGTGCTGTGATTAACACACTATGACTTTGGTCTCATAATGTGTTGTGTCGTGATTAAGTGAACAGTCACACGTGCTGTGGCGTGCCGTGACCAAAATGTCGAAGGTGGTCATGGCACGCGAGTCACGCCGTGTCTAAACGTGCCGTGCCCAAATGTGTCTGATTACGTTTAACTATTTTTTTCATAATTTAGGTTAGTTTATTCAAGATTCCATTTAATCAAGATCTAACGGTTCTAATTACACGTGACTCGCGTGACCACGTGCCGTGACCAGATCTTTCGCGTGACGTGCCGTGCTGTGCTAAATTTTCAAAAGATAGTCACGACACGCGAATGGTCATGGCACGCGACACATGAATCACGGCACGTAACAGTTACATGTGTTGTGCCGTAACTGTGTTGTTCCATGACAGAGCCGGCTCCGCCGTGTCCTTTTTCCCACTCTAAGTGTAGCTACTGATGAAGGTGCTGTCAATGAAGCAAAGAGTGGTGTGGCTGAGATCTTGAATTTGCAAGGGTTTCTGTCTAAAAGGGAAAGGGGCGAGGATTTTTTTTTTTTGCTGTCAAGATTGTAAGAACTACTTATGAGTAGTATAATTTGGACCTTTGTCCTTTTTTCAAAAAAAAAAAAATGAGTTAAAACTATATACACAATCTATCTAAAATATAAAAAACTTATCTACAACTTTATTTTTGGTGGTGTTTGGCAGGGTGAATTTGGGACAGAAAAATGTAAAATTGAGAGGATGTTTTACATCTGAATAATTTTCATGTTGCAATTATGTCCGTTTCTATTTCAACTGAATGAAATAAGATATTTCATATGTGAGGAGGGATCCACTTACATTTTTTTTTTTGGCATACCGGATTACAGTTTACATTTTCAAAGTTTTTAAAGTCTAAATAGTCAATTTAAACTGTTCAACATGATGGATATATTAAAATGTGCTTGAAGATTAAATTTTACATTTTTTTTTAATTTTTTACTTATTAAGTATTTTACAAATCGTTATTTTCTGACCATTGAATTTTTGTACCCATCTTAATAAATAGTGAAAAAATTCAAAAAGTATAAAATTTAATCTGCAAGCATATTTTAATATATCCATCATGTTGAATGATTTGAATCGACTGTTTAGACTTTAAAAATGTAGAGTGTAAATCTATCTTTGATAAAACATCTCTCTTGTAATACATAACTATTCAATGACCTTTTGTTTTACTATCCATCTGCATCACAACAACATATTACAAATATAATAATTTAATTTCAAAGATATCATTATAATTGTTTAATTAAAAATAGCGCATTTTATAGGATAATCGATAATGATTTGATTTTTTTTTTAATTTTAGTGAAATCATGAGAGCACATCTCATAATACAAATATCGTGAGTTTAAAAATTCATGAATGATTGATTAATATTCAAACTTAGGTGTAATTATGATTCCTCTTTCTCCCGACCCCACTCTTTCTTCTTTTTTCTTGGGTGAATTCATTTTCTTTTAAATAAATATGCTAAAAAAAGTAAGACCGGTACAATTAATTAAGTTATTGTTTTTCCTCGTGGAGCTAGGGAGAAATGTTGGCAACCCCCATGCATTTAGCACCGGGAAGGAGAGGAGTTCGGATCCAGTGAAGTAATTCAACTTTTGGGTTTTAGATCGTGACCGTCTGATTTGAATTCGAGAAAATTCATTCGCAAAGTGAGCGCACATATCCCGATGACGAATTCAAATCCCGAGACAATCTTGAGCGACGAATTCAAATCGGATGGTTTCGATCCAAAATCCAAAGATTGAGTTACTTTAGGGGATCCGGACCCGAAGGAGAGTGGATACACACAAAAGTCCGAATTTTTTATATTTAGAAATGTTAAAAAAATTGGAAAAGGAATTGAGTATTTTTTTTTTCTCGATTCCAAAGAAGAGACTGAACAATTGATTCGGTATCATTCTAAAATCACATTTTACTTGCTCACTTCCCACTTTAGTCGTGAGATTTTAATTCACTACAACAATTTTGGTCATCAGCGACCGGTGCAGTCGCCGAAGGTCTTTGAACCATTCTTCTTTTTGACAAGGACTACATTGGCAAAAAAAAAAAAATCACAACGAGTTTAGGAGACCAATATTTTCAGCGACCAATGCTGGTATTGAAACGATTCCGCACGTCAGTACTAAAAAATGCAATTTCGTCTACAGGAGATCCAAAACCCTCCCGCATCTCCTCTCCGTCAGACCCAAAACCCTCTCCTTTGTGCCTTTCTCCCCTGCCTCAAGCATAGTAGTGAAACTGGAAACCCTATTACCAAAGACCCCAGGCAAATGTACGGAAAATTTGTTGGTTGATTAGGCAAAAAAGATTAAATACTATGATGTGATAAGTGACAGTAGGGAGTTTCTGATTAGAACAATTTTCCCCTTAAATTTGTAGGTGGATTTGATTCTTTTTGTGCTAATTCTAGCTCTTATTATTGTGAATTGTTGTGTTATTTATAAATTGTTGTGAATTCTTTCTTCTGACTTTTCTTTATTAAATACATACTTTCTTCTCTCGTCAAATTTATACATAGATGTAATTGTTGCTTCAAGTGACAACAATCAATCTTAACTAGATTAACTTTTTTCTTATTTAAATAGTGTTTAAAAGTTCATGAAAAGTAGATGAGAAATTGCGTGCAATAAAGCAAATTAAGTTCATTATCAAATATATGAGAAACATTTTAAAACACCAATTTACTAAAAAATATCATCAGAAGTTCACATTATTGAAAAAAAAAAATCTGGTCATTAAGAAGTACAAATGTTGCCTAACAAGTTAGGCATGAAGTTTGTTAAAATATCATGACATGAATTAGATTAAAATATAATAATGACAAACAGAAAATTATACAACAACACTTACTAGTTTAATTAAAAACTGTACATTTAGTTTGAGATATATTAACAATAAGGATTTATTGTATAGAATTCTGGTACACTTCAATATCTTTTAGATATTATTTTCAAATTGAACATGTATCTCTCCGAAGAGAGACGAGAGATAGTGCCATTACACTAAGCCCGTGATTCCTGTAGTAAAAACTATTAATTGTCTGGTTCTTATATTTCATAATTTGACTTTTTTTTTCAATTTACTTATATGCAAATTAACTTCTAAAATTAATACTGAATCCTAAAATTAAGAAGTACAAAATGATATGTTCAAAACAAGTGTTTATAACTTTACAATTTGATTTTTAATTTTTAATTTCATTGTTTCACCTTCAAGTTATACATATTTAGTTATTTACAATTGAAATATTAAAGTAGATATTATTTTTGCAGATTTATAACAAAGCAAACACTAGTGTTTCTTATGAAAATATCATATATCTAAATCAATTAAATTTGTAAAAAAAATCAAATTATAAAAATACTAAAATTCCTTGTGAGAAATTTCGAACTTAAAAATTCATATTTGATCCATAAAAATTTGAAATGAATAAATGCAAATGCTTCAAAAGATCAAGCACATTTCATGAAACATTTGCATTTATTTTCTCTTGCTTAATTTTCAAGCTGCTGTAAATCAAACGGTGAGAATTTGAAGTGCACAATCAAAGGGTGTACTTGGAGACATGTATCAATTTGCTTGCACCGAACTAACATTTAATCCCTATCAGCTGTTGGATGGTTGCCTTTGCTTACATTTTCAGAAAGCTCCTCGCATCTCTCTTTTTCAACCACCATGTTTTTTATTCCCCTTAACAAATAATGCGCTCTTCTGTTAGTCAATATTAATCATACTTTGTTGGGATGGATGCAAATCAACACTTCACAATCTTTCTCTGTATTTTAGCTATATGTATTGTCATGTTTATATCGCGGCGTTTAAAGCTTTAAGGTTTCTACCTATCATTTTCACTTTCACTAGGATGGTTAATTTCAAGTTCAATCCATTAATTTAGGATAGAATAAGACGATATTAGTTCTCTTTGGTATTAATTATCTCATATTTAAGACCAATTTGCTTAATACTTTTTAGAGTGAGGCTATGGTACTTCGGCTAGTGTACTACGGCTCAATATGGTACTTTTTAAAATTCTAATGGTCGATCCGAACCGTTCAATGTGATATCCATATGAATATGTACTTGCAAACTAAATTTTATATTTTTTCAAATTTTTTTACTATTTTTTTAGATAGGTAGTATTTTCAGTGTTTTATACAAATTCTGGACCATCAAAATTCTACCTATCTAAAAAAATAGTAAAAAAATTTGATAAATTATAAAATTTAGTTTGCAAGTACATATTCATATGGATATCACATTGAACGGTTCGGATCGACCGTTAGGATTTTAAAAAGTACCATATTGAGCCATAGTACACTAGCCAAAGTACCATAGCCTCACTCTACTTTTTATTTATAAAATTTTGCATCTCTCTTGTCAAGTATATTTACTTAGGATTTACTTTTTTAATGTAAAGGTTTAAACTTTTTCGAGGAGAAAAAAAAACCGAATTTTAGATGAAACCTTGACGACTTTTTTTGGACGAACAAAATTATTACTTTATATTTTTTAATATTAGACATATATCACATTCACATTCTCTCAGATTTTAGTTTCGACCTAGTCTTTGATGAAATATGAAAAATATATTACTTGATTTAAGACATTTAAAACAAACTTAATTATTTTTTTAATGAAAAGTATAACTTCAATTTCCTTTTGAAGTTATTTTTATTAAATCTAACGTGCTTAATGTTTTTGTTGCTTGTTGTATAGTTGGCCCACCCGTTGTACAATTAATAAAAGATACTAGCGGCTTCTTATTTATATTATACATGCATCTAAACATTTTTGACATGTTATCATAAAGGCAACTTTTTTCCTAAGCGTCAAAGAAATATTATTTTAATATCTTAACAGAAAGCAATTTTTTCAAAGTATCAGAAAATATGTAGAAGACCAATCGAACGGAAAACTTGAAATTATGAAAAAAAAAAAAACTCGCGGTTCATATAATCATATTTGAATTGATAGCTATAAAATATTCCGAAAAGCAATTTATTATTTCTCCAGTCAGGACAACTGGAGAGGAGCTGGACGTCAATTCAGGTGTCGGCGACCCGTTTCCAGGACCACGTTGATTCAACCAATAATGAAAATGAATTGGGTTTTGTCCGAAGGGATTTGGACAATTTTTATCCAATCCGGGTCCAAAACGTTCGATTTGATTTGAGATTCGTGCAAACGATTTATAACTTAATAATTTAAGACGGTCCCGTGAATGTAAGCCGTCGGCCCGTACTTTGACACCGATCGGACGGTTTATAATCGACTTTAGATATGGTTCTGTCCATTGCCTTTTGACAAAAACCCCACCGGCTCATCCTAATGGCCTAATGAAAAAAATGCCTTGTGCCACTATCCCCCAGCACTAGGGGTAAAATCGTCAAATCATATTATTAAAACGATTATTAGGTTTAGTCACAAGGGAACGTCAAACTTTAACAGCGTCAGCAAAAAGACCTAACTACCCAACCTTTTCTCTCTCTTAAAAATGGCACCTTCAATCTCTCTTCTCTCTTCAGACACCAGTCGCTTCTCTTCTCTCAAAGTCTCAATACCTCCTCCAAGTGTGCGATCGGGTCGCGAAGGCGAGGATACAGGAGGTCAATCTCTCGGAGTAATTAAAGTGAGTTTGTCGAAATTATAATCTTCAATTTGTTTTGTTTCTTCCTCAGTTCTCAATTTATGGAGAAAATGGTGGTAGATGCTCATTTGTTTTATTGGTTTAATTTATTTAGTGGAACAAACATCAATTGTTTTTGGGATCTTATGGAAATGCTTTAAACTTTCATGCATCATTTTTTTCAATTCCTTGTTAGGATTTTTCTCCAGTTGTCGGCAATTCTGGAGAGCTCCTTTTCCTCTTAAATGTGTTATATACTAAAACTTAATTGAGGAAGGGACTTCTCCAGCTTTGTTTAATGGAGAGTACTAGAAATTCTCTCTATTTTACGAGTAAATCTGGCAAGCTTTACAAAATGTCCATTTCTGGATCATTTCTTCTTTTCTGATCAGTAGAATTTTGTTCCCATTTATGCTTCCATTACACAGTAAAACTGTAAAAGGCTAAAAGCGTACATTCATTCTTTCATGTGGAATTTTTCTGTTTTGCATTAAATTCATTTTTCTATGCTCTAGTGCATTTTGACAAAAGTAGACAATCATTTTTTCATATATAACTGAGAGAAATAGAATGGTTCAGTTATTAAAAACTTATACATCCTTTTATAGGCACCGTTACACTTTTTTCTTTTTCTGTTTTGTTATTTCAGTAGCTTTAGAATCCAGTAACTGAGAGTGTGATAGGGCCATCTGGAAAGTAACAGAGGTCAACATTAGATTTATGGCTGTCAGTAGTGAAACATGCCTTTGATTATGAAATTAAATAAAAATAAAAATAAAACAAAGTTTTTTTTTTTCCCCTTTATCTTTTCTCCCATAAAAAAACAATTGCTTTGCAACTTGAGGAATGGATGCCATAGCAAACACCCATGTGAATTAGGTTGCCATGAAACAATCCAGATTCCCTATGGCAGGTATAAACACACACCAACCTGTAGCCTTTCACTAATAGGGATGCTTTACAAATTAATTCCATTCAAATGAATCTTATAAACGAAATTTGGCTAGGGGTTATGCTCTTCTCTTATTGCAAGGAATTCATTAGACATCTAGGCGAATTTTCTCGGGCAATAAATGTTTATCAGATAGTTAAAAATTAATTTTTGGCCTTAAGATATTAAAGGGAAGCTTGGCCAGCTATTTTGTTAGGAGCAATCTAGAGCATCCAATTTGGTTAAATGGATAGCCTAGATTAGTTTGTGATGAATTCTGTACAATTGAAGAGGAGCTGAACCAGTGCATATCCTTGATCTTAGTCGCCACACCACATGGAGGTTTGTACCTACCATATAGGATCCAGATCAATTTGATAATAGGACTTCTGCGGCACTACTTTGACCTTGTGGCACAATATGACACAATAGCAAATGTCCTTTTACACCAGTGTGTTTGCACCTAATTTAGCTGATAGGTCAGATCTGGGTTGGTGAGATGCATCCATCTCAGCACTAACTTAGGTTGCAAATTAAATGTTGACTTGTATTTGACTCAACTGTACTACTGGATCCTATCTCACTAAGCTGTTATTCCATGGAGTTAAGATCTGTAGAGTATCTTTTCGTAATTACTAAATAGAGTACATTGTGATTTTTTTAGTTTTGTTGTTGTTCTTTGTTGTGTAGCTTTATATCAGAAAAACCCATTAATATGATGTATTAATTAAAATTAGTTACAATAATTTTTAGTGTGTCCAATGTCACATTTCTACCAACCTACATCAAATTGATATTTTAATCAACTTGATACTGAGGTTATCTCAAACCAAGAGAGCAGATGTATCAACAGTGCATGACAAAATGGTAGGTTTAAGTGCATATTGGCATGTTTCTCACACCTACCGCGTCACTTGTCTTAAACTTGGTACATAATATATAAAAATAAAAAAAAAATCTAACAATATCTCATCATGTTCTACCCCCAACATGATTGGGACATTGTAGGACAGACAGGGTCACCAGATTTAAGAATTCTTTTAGTTAACTAAATATAAAGGGCCTAAATAATGGTTAGTGGTTGTGTCTGGTACTAAGTCCTCTTCTCCATTGCCAACAATGTCACTTTTCCATATTTGTATCATGATCATAGTAGTTGTATTATTATGTTGAGTGGATAGCTATAATAAATTTATCTATATACAGTAATTATACTGCAATGCACTTATAGTCAGTCATTAACTGTTCCAGCTTCCTCAGAGAGGAAAGAGTTGTCTTCATTGTGTGTAATATCAATTGTCAAACCTACCCAAGAAAGATTCAGTGTCGAAGACACCTAATATTATCACATATTTTAGTTCAATGAGCCAAACTTTAAGTCATCCTAGTCCATTTGCAAATCCTGGATATAAGATCTAGTGTGGCATAAAATTGCCTAGCTATCCATGTTGCCTATTGCTAGGAGTAGTTGTTAACTGTTAGCTGTCACCAGAATCCAACTTCATTTACTTAGTTCATGCTACCAAGCCTGAGTTGCTTGTATGAGACTGCAACACGAATTGATGCCACTGTTACATCTCATAGAAGAATCCAACTCCCTGTTTTATGTGACATTAGAAGTTAAGAACAATTCTGAAAGAAAACTTTCTGGAATGTAGGTTCAAGGATAGAGAGTAAAGAGGAGGAAAAATGTCAAGTGTTCAGCTGGGCGTGATTGGATCTCTGGCGCTGTCAGTTGCATCATCTGTTGCAATTGTGATATGCAACAAGGCACTTATTAGTTTTCTTGGCTTCCCTTTTGGTACATTTGTGAACTCCTAATATTGTTTCTGTTCTTATATTATTTTTATTTTTCTATTTACATACTTTTCTCTTAATATATAATGGATCCTGATTTTGTGATATGTTTAACTTCCTACTATGGCATTGGAATTTGCCCCTGTGAGTTTATGTGATGGATAGATTATATGGACCACAAACATATTTGACAACCACATCACCAACAAAATGCTTATCAAAATATGAGAAATGAAAATTTTAGATAGGTCATGTGTCATATTTGGTGCAATTTGCCAATTGGTCAGTGATCAAACAATTCTCAAATTGCACTGAATTTGATGATGACATATCTTAGCTATAGAGCAGAAGTATGCAATTTTAATTTGTTTATTTTGATAAACAATTTATTGGTTGTCAGTTGTCAAAAAAGTTTGGTTATGTATTGCTTCTAATAATCGGATTTCAGGCCCGGCCAGTGGCAGTGTTAACCACCTCAAATAACTAGAATTCAGTTCTGATAATTTTGTATTCGATGCTTGCTCTGCTGCTCATTACTGAATTGAGGTATAAACATCAGAGTGTACCTTAGTTTAGCCAAAAGAACTCAAAACAAGTATGCCAAAATTGATACCATACCCATAAAAATACCAGCCAATATTGCTCAGTTTGTTTTTATGATTTTTAAGGAAGTTGTTAAAAGGAGAAATATGTAAATATTAATAGTATTAAGTATTTAATTTCTGCAGCTACGACACTGACAAGCTGGCATTTAATGGTCACATTCTGCACTCTACACATAGCACAGAAGCTGCATTTCTTCGAGCCTAAACCTATCGACAGTCAGACAGTTGTTCTCTTTGGGCTGCTAAATGGCACCTCAATTGGGCTTCTTAACCTTAGTCTTGGGTTCAACTCAATCGGCTTCTACCAGGTTAGCAATGTTTTTTTTTTTCCTTTCTAAATTTGAATAGCCTCGATAGTTTAGTGTATTTGCATATAAAGCCCAATATTTGTATATTTGTGCTTGCATATCTTTTAGTGTTGTTAGTGACACCCAACTGCATTCCAGTCTGATGGAAAAGGTATATTCCATTATATTTTGATCAATTTGCCATTTGTATAATGAATTGCCTAAGTAAAATAACAGTGCAAGGTACATTAATTCCAGTTTCTTTTAAAATCACCATATTGAAGTTAACATCAATTTTTGTGGGTTTTATTGTCATTTCAACTAGAGGCAAATAATATTTTTGTTTGTTAGGGTTATTTTACTGTAGCTTAACTGAATTGATATTCGAAATTAACACCGATTTGATCATTTTCTTCAATTGAACTAATCCCTTGTTTTCAAAGATGGGTCTAATCTTGTGAATAATCACATGAATATGATGATCCAGATACTAAAACTTCAACTGTTGGATGTTATATGCTAACAGAAAATACAAATAATTAATCCAGGTTTTCTAATTTCAGATGACAAAGTTGGCAATCATACCTTTTACAGTGCTTCTAGAGACTATTTTTCTAAAGAAGAAATTCAGGTTATTTATCAAACTTGTGTTCTTCATTCACTTGTTCAGAGCAAGTATTACCATAACACCTGGTTCAAGCACATAGCAGCACCAGTATTTCTTGACCCACTGGAGTGGTCAGGACGTACCAGACATTTTTTTTTTTTTAAATATAAAAATTCAGGCCAGGCCCAAACCCGACCTGACCCATTGACTCCCCAAGCCAATGATCAGTCCGGAAATTTCATTTTTTTTTTTCCATCTTTGCTGATAATAGTTTAAAATTTGCAGCCAAAGCATCAGACTCTCTCTTCTAGTATTGCTATTAGGAGTTGGTATTGCATCAGTGACTGATCTAAACCTTAATCTACTTGGATCCGTGCTGTCTCTTCTCGCCATTGCCACGACTTGTGTCGGCCAAATTGTATCCCTTTTTCATTACCATATTTGTCGACTTCAATTCTTCTTTACAATAATTATCAAAATAGAAAAGAACATTAGAGACTTTGCCAAGTAGCTTAAGTTCTGAAGTTCTGTCCTTGACCCTTTGATTCTGATGTAGCTAACAAACACAATACAAAAAAGATTGAAGGTCTCATCTACACAGCTTCTGTACCAGTCGGCGCCTTACCAGTCAGCTGTCCTCCTTGCAACAGGACCATTTGTTGACCAACTCCTTACCAACCAGAGTGTCTTTACTCATGCTTACACCCTCCCAGTCGTGGTACATTCTTTGTTGCTCTACTTATCTTAATTCTTAGGTTTTAGATGAACACTGTATAGAAAAGTAACTTGCAGAGACTACAATAGAAAGTTTCTAAGCAATATTATCAAAAGGTCCCTAGACTAGATTGTCTCATACTCCAGCTTCAATTCAGCCTGAGACATCATTGATCATCCCTTGTTGAGTTTAAAAAAAAAGAAAAACGAATAATACAAAAAAATCCAACCATAAGTACAATAGTACAATGAAAGGGCCAGAGACCAAATTCGGTTTATTCCAATGAAAGAAGTAGTAATCCATCTTTAAAAACAAAATGCAGGGATTCATCGTCTTGTCTTGTTTGATAGCAGTATCAGTGAACTTCAGCACGTTTCTGGTTATCGGTACGACATCACCAGTAACTTACCAGGTGCTTGGTCATCTAAAAACATGCTTGGTTCTCTCATTTGGTTATACCCTTTTGCAAGACCCCTTTACCTACAGAAACATAGTCGGCATTTTAATCGCCATTTTTGGAATGGCGCTTTATTCTTATTTTTCGGTCGGGGAGAGCAAGAAGAAGTCAATGGAAGATTCCTTGCCAGTCTCACAGGTTTGATCTGACTTTACATAAATAGAAAAAAATTGTAATGCAAGTTCTTTGAATATTGTAAGTACCCATACTGATTGGTTTTTTGGTGGATTTATGTATGCTCAATATAAATTGCTAAGAAGAACAAGATAAACTAAGGAAAAGGGATGGCGATTTCCCAAATAGAAGAGAAATAAAAGCAATATCATATAAGAAACTTTCAAGTTACGGGGGAATGAAGTTTCAGTACCAGTCCTTCGGTCCATACTGGTGTTGGGCCTTGTACAGTACTAATGATATATTAACCTAGCTTCGGCTGAAATAGTACCAAACAGAAACTTTGCTACATTTGTTTACTTAGTTTTTTGCTCTTGTTACTGTTTCTAATCCTTTTAAGTGATGGAGAAAACCAAGCTTCAGCATATAAACTATATATTAAGTCTTGACTATGTGGTATGTGAAAAAACAGATCCATTTTAATAGTTGTATGGTCCAGAATCACTCTGATTTTTTTTTTTTTCTTCTCAAGCAAGCTTTAATAACTTTGACATAATTGCTCTGCTTTTTCAGATGGGAGATAAGGAGGTAGAACCTCTGTTGGTGAAAGATGTAAGCGACACAAAAAAGGCAAATGGAGTTCATCTAGCTACCAAGGATTCTCTTGCTTGACCAAAATTGCATTTGTAGTGCTTAATGTATAGGTATCCTACATAGCATTAAAGGATTTGCTTCAATTTTTTATTTTTTGTTCTCTAAATGGAAAGGGAAGGTAATTTTTCCAGTGTGTGCACACATTTTTAAGCTTAAATGGCAGTTAGCCGGTTATTCTTTTTTCTTATTCAATTTGAATATTTTAATAATTATTTGGCAGTCACTTGGTGATTGTTTGTTAAACAACATTGTTTTTCAATCTTTTAAAACAGTTACAGTTTATTCACATTGGATTTCCATTTCCTGCTACCTGACTTGTTGAGAAAATTTAACTCACTTCACAAGAAAAAAGGAACACAAATTATCACATCTATCACATAACATTTGCAAGTTATTCAATACTAGTCAATTTTCAAGTCGGTCCGAACAGTCGACTCGACCCGACCCGAACCTACTTTATGGTTGAATGGGTTGTATATGTGTTTGGAATATGTGATCTGACGCTAGTCAGGTTGCCTAAATCAGACCCACTTTATTGTGTTTTATTGGATTTAGTTTGAAACTTGGCACCAATTAATATTTGTTGCAGGTTGATTAAAATTAAATTTTATAAATAAATTCATAAATATGTTATCAAGTCACACTAAGTTTGGGTCGGATCGATCTGTGACCTCTTTTGGTCTGGTCGAACGAAAATAATAAAATACCGAGTCGACTTAAACCCGGCCCGACTCGACCCATTGACGCCCCTTCTGTGCATAGTTTATCCTTTTTTTTCCGTTTGAAAAGGGATGAATCATGTACAAAGCGTGATCGTTACACGAAACGCAAAACAAAAAGGTCAAGTTTAGACAAAATTTTCTGTCTTAATTAGCAGCCCCTCTATTTACAATTTTACATAGATGGTAACAAAGTCTCAAGTTGTCAATAAGATGAAATTAAATTTTTGTTGTTCATTATTCATTACTTTCAATGTATCACAGAATAATATTACATGAGAGAGACTATAGTATTATTGCAACGTTCTTGAATCACACAATCAATCAGAGAGCACAGAAAACACAATCAAACAAGAAACTGAATCAATTTTACTGATAACCACGAACTCAGTTCATGAGAGATACAAGTTACCAAGGAGAACAAGAAAGCCTTATATAGGCGATGCAAAAGCAAAAGGAATTAATCAAAAATATCCCATATTTACTTCTAATCACTATACGGATGACATTTCACCAAGCACGCCTTCAGAAAAGTAAAACAAACTTCTCTAACTGACATTGTTGCCAGGATCGTTCCCTCCAGTCTTGCGATCCTTTTCCCTCCATTTCTATCTTCCTGGGTCCCATATTCAGTCACAGGTATAACTAAGCTTTGATTTATTTCACAGGGACCACTGTCAGCTACACTCCATCTCTTTCTTCTTCTCCCCTTTTCAATTGCGAATTTCCAACGATAATCCCCAAATCGACTGGGCCTCGCTGCAATTATCTAATAAGATGGGTAGTTGGGAGTTTTAACTCAAGGATTTAAAGCGGTTAGAGGACAGATGGTTATTTGAAACATATTTATGATTATTATTATTAGTATTATAATTACTAGATATTATTATATCAAATTAGTATTATAGTGAAAAATAAAATAAATTTTTGTTTATCTAGAATTAATGTTTTTTAATTATTGATTATTCTTCACTTATTTTATTTTTGTAGAAATATACAAATTTCTAAGAGTGAGGATACGGTACATATTAGCCTGTACTATGGATTGATATTTTCATTTTCAAAGTCTTAAACAGTCGATGCGAACTGTTAAACATGATCTCCATGTAAAAATGTATTTGTTGATTAAATTTTATATTGTTTTAGAACTTTTGAATATCTTTTTAGATAGGTAAAAATTCACTTGATCTAAGATTCTAGACCATTCAAGAGTAGTGATTCTTTTTTTAAATCTTCGCAGAGGCTGCAAAATCATAAGAGAAAATCGAACTCTCAACCTTTAGGTAACCAACAGTTTTTCCTAACCAACTGTGCTACCCCTTTCTTACAAGTAGTGATATTCTATCTATTTAAAAAAATAGTAAAAAGTTTCTAAAATATGCAAAATTTAGTATTTAAGTACATTTTCATATAGAGATCATATTGAACGGTTCAGATCGAATGTTTGAACTTCGATAATAAAAATATTGATTCATAGTACAAATCAAGCTACACTATGCATAGTACCGTAGCCTCACTCAATTTGCCACCCTCAAATGGTATAACCTGATCATGGTAACAATATTTTTATTGAATTCATTTCAAGATTTGACAAATGACTTCTTACTACAATTGATATTATGTTTAAAAATGAAACATATCTTCGGAACAATTTTTTACAAGGAATAAAGAAAATGTTATTGCAGTAATTTAATGTAAATTTTATTGATTGCTTGTGTATTTTATGTCTTTTTTCTTTTTCTTATTTTATGGAGAGAAAAAATTAACAACAGTTTAGCACAATATTATAAACGCATTTTAGGCATGTGCTCCTGCAAATCAGTTGATGCTTATAATTAATAGCCAAATTAACAAAATATTAAGGCATAATCTAGTTGGCAATAATGTAATTTCTCTAACCATATTCCATGAATTCATCCTCTAAACACCTCCATAAAATTTTCACGCACGTTACAATATTCCGATGCATATCTGTTTATTATTGCAATGCATAATGAGTAACGATAAAGGGCCATACTGCAATTATCTAATTAATTGCATGATTTAATTTAAGAAAGTAGTTGCTGAGTTTGCAAGATTACAATTGAAGGATAACGTCTAAAGACGGAATGCATTTATGTCCCTTTCCAGATTTATGTCCTTTTAAGAACAAATCTATTCTGTATATCTTAATTGAGGAGGGATCCGATTACAACATTTTTTTGAGTTATCACAAAGTTACCTCAATTATTTTCTACATTTTCAAAGTCCAAATCGTCGATCCAAACCGTTCAACATGATCTCCGCAATAAAATGTGCTTGCAGATCAAATTTTACATTTTTTTATTTTTTTTACTATTTATTAAGACGGGTACAAAATTCAATGGTCTGAATTTGACTAGTTTTTGTAAAATATTTAATAAATAGTAAAAAAAATTCAAAAAAATGTAAAATTTGATCTGCAAGCACATTTTATTGTGGAGATCATGTTGAACGGTTTGGATTGACTATTTGGACTTTGAAAATGTAGAAAATGGTTATGGTAACTTTGTGGTAACTCAAAAGTGTTGTAATTGGATCTCTCCTCATCTTAATTTATGAATAGTACCGATGACAAAATCAAATTTCCAAATTATTTCTGAATGTTTGTTTCAAGCTTTGGAACACTTTCACAAGCTTGCAAATCTTCTTAACATCCCTTTAGGTTTCACAAACCTGGGGGTAGAATTTACTAAACATCCTTTCGCAAAGGTTGTTTCTTATCCTTTTGCCAACCTTTCATTCACAATGAAAAATTGCAATTGTTAAGGTCTAATTCAATTGACTTTAAACATGATTACAAATGAGAAAGCACCTTCATTTGTATCTTGTATACAGTCAAATTTATATCTATTTGTTTTTCATCAAATGAGAAACCATTTATTCCAATAAGCCCTAAGCTTTTGGATATTCAACCAAGTCCTTGACTTGATTGTGGTATACATTTCAAAAATTATGGCACATAGTCAATATATTGGATTTGGGCCTTTCCATCGCTTCCGCATAATACAAGAGTTCATTTGTGTCCCACACAAAAATATCATTTATGCATCTCTATGCATAGCCTACCCTTTATGTAGTGTATGTGGTGAAAGAGGTAGTTAAGCAACATTTGCTTGACTTGTTACTCATCAACTATGAGCCAACTCTTTCATTGTAAGTTTCAGAACCTTCTACACAACTCGTTTGTGTCTAGTTCAACTTAACTCCACTAACCTTAGCATCTATATCAAAACAAGAGTTAATCTCTCTTTTCTTTGTTTTAATTAAACAAATCTCTTTTCCTTTTGAAGTGTGCTGTAGATCCAATATGTCATTTCTGCAACATTCTCACCTTTAATTGATACTTTGTATACTGTCCTAATTAATTTCTAATTGCAGTGTTTCTCTCTTTTCTTTGTTTTAATTAAACAAATCTCTTTTCCTTTTGAAGTGTGCTGTAGATCCAATATGTCATTTCTTCAACATTCTCTCCTTTTTAATTGGTACTTTGTTTGGTACCTGTTCTGGTACTGGTATGTTTGGAATTTTGTAAACATTGTATGAATGAATGCTTGCGTAGAGGCTTCACTCTTGTTGCTGCTGTTACAAATATTGTTGGCTATATGTAATTATTCGACATAGTTTATGCTTACGATGTCCGGCACATTTGCATTCAATTATTTTAGCCTTCAGCCTTGGCAAAAAAGAAAGAGAAATTGCTAGTTATTGTCAGGGTAAAAATTATATTACTTTGTTCAACTATTGTAAAAAAAAAAAAATTCAGGTACCATATGATATTTGAATTCAGATCCAGTGAAGTAACTCAAAAATTGGGTTTTGGATTGGGACCGTCCGATTCGAATCCGTGACTATCCAACTAAAGTGGAGCGCACGCATCCCGAGAGACATGTTCGAATCCCGAAGCGATCTCGAGCGATGGATTCGATTCGGACGGTCCCGATCCAAAACCCAAAAATTGGGTTACTTTAGGGGATCCGGACCCATGATATTTTTGGCGGAATTTTGGTAGTTGAATTTTTATGCTCAGCTCAATATATATATTTAGTATTTGAATAAGGGCCGAATTCTATCCTTTTAGCAGGCCTACACAATTACAGGCCTTTCGACACAGTATGAATAAGTGATGTCATGATTCTATTATTCTAATCTCAGTTGTATTCTTTGTTTTTTTTCATTGAAGAAAAACAGAGGTCATGACAAGAAATTTTTTTTTTTTTTCTACGTTCCAAGAAATTATTTTGTTAAATGCAAACAAAGCGAACGTACTATGACAGAAAACCGTGGCCAATTAACAAGCTAGTCTCTATAATTTCAACGGAAGGAAATTTCACAAAACAGCAACTTTTTTAAGCATGAGATATATAAGGATCAAAGTTTTCAAATTATCTCGAGTGCGAGCATTGAATTTTGAACTCATAATCTCTCACATAGAGAGCGATGTCTTAGCCAACTATGCTAGATAAGGTTCTCGATTAACAAATAACTTTGTAGATAAAGTATTTAGTCAGGGGCGAATAGCCAAGCTGGGGTTGCTTAGCCACCCTCGTAATTTTATAAAATTTAATTAAGTATATTGAATTTTTTTTTAAAGTTCTATATAGTTCATCCCCTCTCATAAAATGTTAAAAATGTGCTTTGTAGCTTAAGAGCATTTTGTGATTGTGGAGACTTGGATTCAAACTCCGGCTGTGCATTTTAAGTTCCAACCCTTCCATCTAAATTTTCTAATTCCGCCCATGTACTTAGTGACCTAGCGAAACACAAATCTCAAGACAATATGTGATGGAAATAGGCTCAAAGGGCACTGTACTGTATGTTTCAAAAACTGAGTGTCCTATGAGAATCTGTAAGGCCTGCCAGTTCGGCAACAGTATAGGTGCAGTGTGTGTGAACTCAGTCAGGTAATTTGTTCAATGTCTCTTTTAATGAAGTGAAGAGGTAATTTGGGCATTCTCACTAATTTTTAATAGTTTTCTTTTGTTTTTTTGGTGTAGTACTGGTCCATTGCCTAGTCCAGTACTGGCATGCATGACTTGGTGTGGGTCAGTATCTTTCTTTTTCTATTTATTTGACCTAGATATATGTGGGCCAGTTAGAAAAAAAAGATGTCCTTGATTGTATGTACCAACTAGCCAATGTAAGATATGGTTTGATTTTGTACCAGAACTATTGCTATTGTCTGGACCAGCTAGTTACTGAGACATGAACTCGCCTATGCATCACCAGCCGTGTGAAATATCTCGACCATATCTGTCAAGTTAACAGATTGCCAATCCAGACCTATTGAAACTTAAATCTAGATATGTGTACTTGATATATCCTCCTCTCATGGAAGTATAAGAGAGAGCAATAGTTTATCAGCAATTTGTCATGGATAATGAAATACTGTTATTGTACTGTGTGCTTAGTTGAGTAAAGGTTAGAGATCAAGCTACCCAACTAATTAATACCCCTGTTTAATACAACAAAGGATTTTCTCCATCTGAGTTTCAAACCCATGACCTCTCACGTAGAGTAAAATATTGTCAATTGTTAAAAAAAAAAAATTCTCGGTCTCGTAAAATGTTGTCAATTGTTAATAAAAACAGAGTAATCTTAATTTGTTATACGAATACACAGGCATTGTTTACTTTTTAGTTTGCTAGTAGTCTATAGCAATATGGGCATAATTGTATGGTTTTGCTAGTGGTCTATGAAAGAGATGCTCTGTCCTAAAGATGAAGGAAATAATTGTATGGTTTTGAATCAGAAAAAGGCCTCATTAGATACTTTATTCATTTATGGGCCAAATTGGGCCTAGTGAACTTTTTAAAATTCTTTTCGGATCAAATCAGTTATTCAGGATAAATGGAAATGAACAACATTCATATTATTACCACTTAATTTTATACTAAAAAAATTAAAAAATATATATAAATTTGAAATATAAAAGCACTGTCAAACTCCGGTGTTAACCTATAGGAGAAAGAAAAAAATTACAAAAATAAGCAAATTAAATCTAGGGGAGTATTTCTAACATGTTCACGCTTTCCTGCATATTTTGTTGGGCATTAAATGTTGAAAAAAATTAATGTATTAAAATTAATTTTAAAATTTCTACATTTGACTGCTTGATTTGATACTAAACAAATTCAAAAAATTATAAATTTTGCATGTAAACACACAACTAATGAAGTAAATCGAATTGAACGGTTTGGTTCGTCGTTTGAAGTCGATTTGATAAGTTTTCGAGTTGGTGTTTGATAGAACTGAAATAAGTAGTAATTTTTCCTATTATTTGATCTAAAATATTGCCAAATATCGAGTTACAAATATCCAATTTAGGTCGAATCATATTATTTTTGCTATTTTCACTTGATTTTGTAGAATTACATATTTTAGTGTTTTTAAGATTAAAACAAACATAAAAGGAAGCATTCTGAACAGCATGCCTTTTCCATGCAGTTTGGACGCAAACCACATGCAAATTGAATGAATTCAAATTAAATTTAAGGCATTTGGCAGAGAGTCAACAACAAATTGCACAGCTGGTAACCCATTGAAAATAAGTACATATGGTAACATTATTTTTTTCCTTTCACAACTAAATCCTTGTGAGATGTCAGGTTAGGAATTATATAACCCCTTTAATTTGGTGACTTCACAAGGGAATTGGTGACATGTCTAAGAACTTAAAAGAAGCAATAGGTGGGTCACAGCTAGTGGGTTGGAATAATATTTCAGAGTCAACGACACAAGGATGCACAGATCCCATCACCAAACTTTAATTAATATATACATCATATAATCAAATTGAATCATATTTAGCGCATATTAAACTACCAACCATTAATTTACAATAGAAACCCTCCCTTAGCTTAATGGAAGGTGTCACTTGTGCTCTGATCTTCCAACCGACTAACTCTTGCTTGGGAAATGTTTCGTGTCTCCATCCTTTTTGTTTTTGCACCGCTTGTAAGATGTGTAATGACAATTTTAGTATCTTTCATGTAATGAGAAAATTTCAGTCAAGTAATTTTTCTTAGACTTGTTTTAGTTGCAGGGTTTTTTTTTAAAATTCGTATCAAATTAAAATAAACAGTCGGGATTTCATTCTACCAGATTAGGTATCTGACTGGATCTGAATTAGCCCTCTTGTCCTCTAGCTTCTTCCATCCCTAATAACAAAGGTTTAAATAGCGTTTATCGCGTCATAGCGGAACGGCTGAAAAAACGCTATAGCAGCGCTATTTAAAACATTATCATGGACTGCACGGCAATAGCATTATAGCTTCTATGGTCCAAAAACGCTATAGCGGCGCTATTTAGAACCTTGCCTGATAATAATAAGGTGTGGTGACATTTTTGTAATTTAGGTTATTTTTATGTGATAAAATTAGATTTGAGATGGTGAAATGGATAGATCTCTTGCTAATGAAATTGCCTGGTTTTGGTAATATTTCTTACTAAGAAGCTTGAAAGCATTCCATTGGCAGACACTGCCAAGGCTTTAGAAAAGAAAAAGAAAAAAAAAGCTTGAAAGCAAACATAAATTAATATACAAGTATTTTGTTGGACTTAATTATAACATTCTTATTAAAATTTCAGAGAACTTCAAATGCAGTTTGATGATTGCATTGAAAAGAAAGTTCAAATCATAAACTATAAAATATGCATCATATACATATACTGTCATCTCTTATATGTATGCATGATGTATGTGTTACGTAGATCATCTCTAAATTTGATAGCATTTTTAAATATCAAGATACGTTAATTTTAAATTATATTGTAAACATAAAATAACAACTCACTCAGTAAGTATTTTATAGGTATTAATTATCAAATTCAAATTGAATACTCTGTTTTAATCTTATTAAATAGATAGTGAATGCAATAGTTAGAAAACCCATCTTCAAAGTTCACATTTGAACCCCTATAAGCTATGGAGTATGATTTAAGATTGAATGTAAATTCATTCGTGCAAATCAAATTAGGTTGATGGATTGTGGATATCATTGACAATATATAAGTATCAAATTAGGTTCGTACTATGAATCTATATTTTTTGTTTTTACAATTCAAGCATCAATCTGACCTGCTCAACATAATTATCATATGAAAATGGACTTGAAAACCAAAATTTACATTTTTTTTAGAATTTATTTTACTATTTTTTTAGATATATAAAAATTCACTACTTTCGCATGGTCTACAATCTTTAAATTAGATAATTTGCAACCTATCTAAATAAATAGTAAATATATTCTAAAAAAAAAGTAAATTTTGGTTTTCAAGTACGTTTTCATGTGGAGATGTTGAGCAGTTACGATTAACTGTTGGGATTTTAAAACAGAAATATAAATTCATAGCACGGGCATATCTGCTCACTGCAGAGTACCATAGTCTCACTCTAAGTATCAAAATAGTCTAAACTCAAATATAGTGATGTATTCGTTTCAAAACATCGTATATTATTATGTAAATTGTCATTTGATACAGATAAGATCATAACAAATACTAACTTAAATACTGTGAAAACCATATAATTGTTGCACTGAATTATAATTTTTAGCAATAAAATAGTTCCATCTATCATTTTATATGTAAATAGAGGAGATGTTAAACAGCACCTAATTTCATAATTATGACATTTAAACCTTTGTCTTCTCGGTGTTGCCGCTCGCTCTAATCCAACAAAGCCAGGACCAAATTGTATTTAATTAATACTAGAAATGCACATTCATTATACCCTTGTCTCTTCTTCATTGTCTCTGTAGATATATTATGGCGAACTTCTTGTTTAAACCCCGGAAAAATCAAAATATTATACATACCCCTGCAAAATCAGCAAAGGAAAATATCGAAATCGGATTTGAATTTAAAAAAAAGTTTCTTAAATATTTTGTTTTAAAATATTTTTATAATCCATCTCTAAATAAGAAGTTCATGCAAAACAAAATTTTCCATGTCATGTGGAATGTGTGATTTCTGTGAACATGATTTAAGATATATAGGATTGATAAGCAATTAAAACTTTATTTTTAATTTTGATAATTACAATTCAAGAGTTAAGTGTATATGGATAAGTTGAGTTAGATATATCATGTAATTTAGCTATGTAATTATATGGACAATAAGGTTTGAGAGGACTAACATGAAATATAGTTAATTACTTATTTTTTAATCTAGCGACAAAGACATATGATTCCAATGTGAGATATCATGAGTTCGAAATCCACAAAGTGAAGAAATTTTCTATAATATAAACGAGGTTCGAAGAAAAATGGTAAGTTAAACCTCCACCGTTCATTTCAAAAAGAAATATCACAGACGTCTCTATACTAAATAAATGACAAAAAAAAAATATCACCGATGTGTCTATTTTATCATTTAATTGTCAAGCTCATTTGTATATATTTTGTCTTTAGTATCATGATGTACAAACTATTAAGACCAAAATATCGTCAATCTTAAAAATTAAATTAAACAATCATAGACGGTAGTTGAGAGAGAAGGATTAAGTTTTCTTATAAATTGAAATTTTTAATATTTATTTATTAAATTTTGTAATTTTTGCATGTATTAATAATGTATCAATATTTTTATTTTTCAGTCCTTATAAAATAGGGGAAATTGGTTATTTGCCACTCCAAAACTTTCTAATTCTAAAAATGCCATCCCGAAATTTGAAATTGTAAAAATGCCACTCTAAACTTCATTAATTCCTAATTTTGCCATTTCTAATGTATTCTTATGCTTTTTTTTATTAAAAATTAACTGAAAAATATTGTTTTTGCAAATAACCTTGAAATTGTATGAAGGGTATAATCGGAAATACAGAAATACGTATACCAAAACAGTATTTTTCAGTTAATTTTTAATAAAAATAGCATAAGAATACAATATAAATGGCAAAATTAGGAATTAATGAAGTTTAGAGTGGCATTTTTACAATTTCAAATTTTGGGATGGCATTTGTAGAATTAGAAGATTTTGGAGTGGCAAATAACCAATTTTTCCTATAAAATAACACAAGATTATTTTTTTTTTTTGGTTATTTCAATTTTAATTTTCTAGCTCCGCCTCAGTAAATACTATAGTAATGAAATAACATTAGCATATTCATTTTCATTATGATGGATATGTATGGGTGTTTATCTGTCAGGTTATTATCGTACGATCTCATTTAGTGTACCGAGGTTTTGCAGTTAATATCTATTGTGGTATCTAGTGGCAGAGACACATATTGTAAATGGAGGTTAATTGACTTTTATTTATTTTCAAAATTTGTGTGTTTATTGGTAAATTTCTATATAGTTTAGCAGAAAATGTTATGGAACTGTCAAATTGACCCCCATTCGCAGCATAAAAATTTTATATGCTTGACCTTCATTTACGTTTGACTCTCATAGTCTGAATGTCTGGCTCTGCCCCTGGTGGTACCTGACCGCGTGAGGTTAGTCAAAACCGAGCCAAAAAAATTTAGAATTTTCCAAATAATTTTTTTAATTTCAAATCACCTATGCTTTCACCTTACTGTGGTTGCACCGAACTCAGATAAATGGATGCTAATTAAACAATAATTATTATTTATTAACGGAGGTTGGCTTGGTTCGTTGACTTGTCATAGTCAAAATGGACAACACGAGACCAAGTTCTTTAGCTCAAGTATAATTAATTTAAGCGAGAATTTCAAGTATATCCCTCAAAAACTTTAAAATTACGTATTTCTCCTTATAAAATTCATAATTTTATAATGAGCTTTAATCAAAAGAGACATTAAATAGAATAAATTTGCGAGTTTCTAAACTTTATAAGGGTAAATATTATATTATGTAATTTCAAAATTTTAAGGGGTGTATATGACATTCCTTCTTAATTTAACTTCGGAATAATTTTGTACTGTTATTCTAATTGAAATGTCCCTGGAACTATTCGCGCGCTATTAAGAAATATGATGTGCTGATATTGACTTCTTTTCAATTGATATTTTGTGTACAGGTCTACTTTAAAAAATGAAAAATTATATGCTGATTCCAATTTCCAAATATAGTATCTTCCCCTAATATTATACCCTTTTGAAAAAAAAAAAAAACTTTTACAGTTCTACTTAGCCTCCAAATTTTTAATTTTTTTAAGCGAATCTCTATTTTCAATGAGAAGGGTTCAAATGCCTCCATTTTTCATGTCTCCACCATGCCTCCATTTTTAAAAACTTTAGTAACTCAAAATTAAAACTTAAAAGTCAAAATAAATCGTTGGATATGATTTACATAATTTTATCTATGCACGTGTAAAAAATTATGACATTTCAATTTTGTTTTGGTTGTTATCAAAAGCTTGTAAAAAACGTACTAATATGGATAATTTCTACACGTTGATTTTTCAATTTATTGATTCACATAAAAACAAAATCAAAATGTGATAATTTTTTATGAGCACATAGATAAAATTATGTATATCATATCCAACGGTTTTATTTTGACTTTTTAAGTTTTAAATTTTGAGTTATTAAAGTTTTTAAAAAATGGAGGCATGGTGGAGGCACAAAAAATGGAGGTATTTGAACCCTCCTCATTTTGAATTATTGTAACTGATAATGCTATATTCAAAAGGAATGATTTTCTTCATTCCCAACTCGCTCATTAATACCAATGAGTTAAAAAAATTGTATAAAATTAAGTTTGAACTATATATAAATATTGATAAGTATAAATGTTATATAAATTCAAAATTTAATAATTTATACATAATTTAGACTTATGAATAAAGACGCCTGAGGCGCAGCATGATTATATTGATGGACTATTTCAGAAAAAAAAAAAAAAAATTGCCCTATATTATAATTAATTTTTCTCTCCTTGTGATATTAAGGACATATCAGACTAAGTTCAGACAGAGGAGGCAAGCAACATGAATTGACCACAACGGTGGAGATACTGGTGTCTATGACTGAGGTGGAGGAGTACCGGAAGGATTTTTTGGAATCACCCAAGAGCATTTTGGGACTGGCAACCTCTTAAGTTCAACGCCTAGAGGCGACTTGAATGATGAGGATTCAGTGAACTGAGACTTGCTGGATTACTGATGGATTATATTCATAGATTTTGGTTGTTTAGGTTAATGAACTGTGCTTATTTTTGTGTAGTTTTTGTTGGTTGTTTAGTTGAACATATATAGTGATGTTTTGTAACTAAATAGATATAATACCAGCTGAGTTATAGGTACCTGTTTTGTGTAACTGTACTTGATCATACTGATTTCTAATTTCTCCCACATAATTAGATAATATTTGGAATAAATCACGTGTTAACTGAAAAAAGGCCAAGAAAAAACATTCACACAACCCTTTTGCATAGGGGTGTTCAAACGGTCGGTTCGGTTGAAACCGAACTAAAATAACTAAACCAAATTTTTCTTCAGTTTTTTAAAATAGAACCTAATGGAACCATTAAACTTATAAACTGATTAAGAACTGAACCAAACAAACCGAAGTAAATTTTGGTTTGTTCGGTTCAGACCGAAGTAAACCTATTGGTGCCATTATTAACGAAAGTTACACATGTTTATACACAAGTTGTTCAATTCCATACAAAATATGTAGATGTTCTAAAATATTTAAACTAAAATGAAAGAAAGAAAACAATGATTAAATCAAACAAAATATAAATCATACTTGAACCAATATAATTCGGTCGGTTCGGTTAGTCGGTTTTGAAAAGTCCAAACCGAACCGATCCATTTAAACCGAGAAACTAAACCATTTAAACTGAACCGTTTGAACACCCCTACTTTTGCATAACGAGAACTAAGAAAAAAAAAATGTAAAGTTGCGAAGTAGTCACAACAACACAAGCCTTTTCTTTCTAAAAGGCAAGATAATTAGTGTGCACATTTCTGTCTCATTCATTTGTTTTGAGAATATGGTTAAAAATCAAAGATGTTGATCTTCGCGTAACGCTTTTCACGGAGGGGGATAGTGACTCCTCATCTTCACAATAGCACACACAAACATGTCATATGGATTCATTCATGGTATATTTGCTTAATGAAATTAATAAATTATTCTTAATAATTATTAAAAAAAAGTAATTCATAGTTGACCAGAGCTAGGAAAACATTTCACTAAAAAAATAGAATAGAAATTGGGTGTTTTTAAGCTCACTATTTTTTTTGTGAGTTTAACGTCAAAACATACCGGAATAATTTTTAAGTGATAAATTTAAATTGTTAAATTAATCTACTTCACGAGTAATGCATTTACATATCATATTTATACATTTTTGAATTAATTTAGTATGAAATTAAGTGGTAAAAAATATTTTATAAGTTATTTGAATTGGGATGTTCTTAAGCTTACCGAGTCATTTGGTGAGCTTAATTACAAAATTTATTGGATTAATTTCAAAAGATGAATCAAAACAATGAAACCAATGTTAAGAGTGATAAGTTTTCATGCAAAATTTATAAATTTTGCAAATTAATTTAGTATAAAGTTAAGTGGTCAGATAGTAGTAAAAAATGATTGTACTAAAATTAATTTATAAACTTTCTTTTGTTGGCCATTTGATTTTACACAAAATTAACTCGAAAATTTATAAATTTGGCATAATTTGTTATTTGAAATCAATCTGATAGATTTTGAATGAGCTATAACACCCTAGTTCTACTCTAATTAATACACCAATTCAAAGTAGTTTAAACTTGTAAGAAACGGAGGTCTAATAATCCGTGCTATTTATTGATTGAGGGAATTAAATGAGCGGAATCATGCATGAATTGGCTAACATTAATACAAGGGAATTAAATTAATGGGTTAATGGATGTAATTAAGGTGACTCCGGCCTGTTCCACCGGGTGCGGCCACTGAGACGGCGTCGGACCAGCCGTATGGCCTGGCGCGCCTGTCACGTGCCCCATGAACCGTTTGTCTCTCACTGTCACGTGGGACAGTATCCAACCGGATGTCTCCATTTCTGGTATCTTTGTTCCCGGGACATCCTTCACATGTGACCCAACCGATTACCCTTTTTCAACCGTTACAATCCTGGTTCTTTTGTTACAATTCCTATGTAACCCCGTGTACGGGGTGAAAAATTAAAAATAATATTAATTTGATAAATTAATATTTCAACATTTTTTGCTCTTAATTTTGTACCAAATTAATACAAAATTAATATTTTTTACATGAAAATCCATAACTAGTGAAGTAGATCGGTTTCAGCAATTTGGATTCACCGTATGAAGCCTATACGATATTTTTTCAAGAAAAATATCATGGCATGTCATTATGCTATTAATAGCATGCCAGACAAACCCTTCAGAGAATTAAAATTATACAATTATTTGTCATTTTTATTCATAAATAGTTCTATTAAATTGAAATTGTTCGTTGTTCAGACATTTTTTTTATTAAATCGTTACAGTATCCCAACATCTTTTTAGGTGTAATTTTCGAGAATTGAACCTGATGGAGCTCGTTTCACAGTACTAAGTCGGCGATTTTGTTATTCAGACACATTATTTTGTCCATTTGTGGGTAACCGCTAACATGCTATACAATGAGCCACACGGTGAAGGCCGCAGGAGAAATTAGAACTTGGGGTAATTAGCCAGGCAAGGCAAGTGTTTGCTAATTTGGTTGATGCTCCAAGCACATGCATGTGTGGTTTTGCATGAGAACTGTCATGCTCTCAATGCATGCATTAAATATGTTGCTTGACATTTTTCTAAAAGTCTCAAGCAATTTCATTGGTGCATCGATCCCGAGGACAAGATCTCCCCAAGCTTGCGGCACAAGGAGAGGAGATGCATCATGTACAATGGATTTTATATGATTTAACATAATTTTCTTGTTTGGTTAACAACTTTTTTTTATTTAAAAAAATGCGAATATAATAAGATCAGAGGATCCGAACGCCTGTTTTGATGGTATGGAAGCGTCTCAGAATTTGTTTGATGGTATTTTTATGCATTAAAATTTTAGTTGAAAACTAAGGCCTCTCCACTTGATTGTGCTCAAGGTTTAGTGCACAGTGAGCGTCTGTTCGGTAGCTTGAGGAGTTGGGTTCCATGAGATTTTTAAATAAATGGGATTTTTTTTCCTGTCATCCGTTGGGCTGTCAAATTTTATCATGATTTGTTTTAAGAACATCGAAAAAATAGAAGCTCATGGATATAACGGTGATCGTTGTAACGTGACAATTCATGCAAAATAACAAAATTTAGTTTTAGAATCGTGGATAGGAGCGTAGTTAGAATTTTTATTAAGAATAGACAAAAAATTTAACGATACAATTAGAGACCTGCGGACGGCTGTGAATTAACCAATTCAGTCCGTGAGCTGTTCAGGAGTAAACAAAAGTTTAATCGAATACTGAATAAAAAATAATGTTCTAACTTATGATTTATAATACTCTGACTTATAATTTCTAGTACTCTAATTTCTAATCATAATTACTAATTAGAATTCATGAAATTTATCCTAATTTTATCTCTAAATTTAATCATAATTACAAATCAACATTTCCAAAAGCAAGACAAATAAAATTCCAGGGGGAGCAACAAAGTTGGTCCGGGTCTATAAATCTCCATAAAATTTCAAAATCCATGAGGGATTATACATAGACCGATATCTGGTTTTCAAAATCCTGAAGTAGACAATTTCCTGCCTCTGGTTTAAAGTGGCTCTTACACTGACCGCGATCTTAGTATAGTGGCACGAGCCCCTTCTCTCTACAGAAAGGTTGATGGTTCAATTCTCGAGAATATCATCTAAAAAATATTGGAGTTAATCAGGATTATTTAATTTGTCTATTGTGCAGCATTCATCATAGAACATTGAAAAAGTTAAAACAAATCTTTGATTTAATGACAAAAGGTAACACCTATTTCCGTGTGGGAGGCTGGATTTGAAACTTGAATAAGAAGTCTTTCATGAAAATTAAATTGAAGTTGAAACGTTTAACTTTTATTTTTTGCGGTCTTTCAGATAGTTATGATAGTTATGATACAGAGATTTTATGAGTTCTGGAGAGGAGATACTGTTATCAACTTTCTTTTTTTATGAGAAAAAAAGAAACGAATTTGGCTGGACGGTGGTATTTCCATGTTTCTCATTTGTGCGAAATTGAAGAAAAAAAAAGAAATTTCAAAAACGATTATGTTAGTACGTTTGGTCACATTTTTTTCAAATTTGTAATGTGTGGAAGGGAGAAAAAAATCAGTAAAAATATTAAAAATGTGAAAAATTATAAAAAAAATCATAAAAGAAAGAAATAATGTTGTTAAAGAAAATTATTTTTATGAAATAATTTCTTATCTAAAACTTAGAACTGTTGTTTAAGATAAATGATGACATAAATGTTGGTTGTATGCAATTTTTTAAGTATTTTGTTTGACATAATTTGTAAAACATGCATTAGTTGAATTTAACCGTTTACATCATTGAGTGAGTTTGTAGGTTCAAGACCTTAATTGCAAGATTAATATGAAGAATCAAAGTTCATGAATATCTTAATTGAAAAATAATTTGAAGAACCGAAGAAATCAACAAGACTTTACAAAGCTATAGATTTGTAATAATCAAATAGAAAAGTAAAATATATTTGAGATTGTTGATTTCTGTGGAGCAACCGTTCGGAACGGAACTATCCGTATGGAATGGATTAAATCATAAAATTACAGAGAGTTCCAGTTTGGTTCTGTCCAGAACGGTTGTGATCCGTTGGAACGCTTATCAGGTAAATTTTGGAATAGATTGTACTAACCGTCATGAACGGACATATATGTTCAGAACGGTTAATATTAATTTAATAATGCAAAAACCCTAATTTCAATATTCGTACTATCCGTTCGGAACAGATCACTTCCATCCGAACTGATCTGGCAAATCTGGTGCCCCCACTATGAAAGGAGTTACCCCACTTCAGATTTGACAAAGCTAGCCGCCACCCACATTTCAAAAGCATTTATTGTGCATTCTAGAAAGCTTCCATTGTTTAGTGAGTTTAAAACTTTAATATCCTCTCAACACTCTCAAATCCACTCGACTTATCTTTTTTGAGATATAGTTTAGTGTCTAGAATTTAGTTCTAGAGCCTTCTCATCCATTGTGTGGAAATCTACTTAGTGCTCCAATTCTAATAGCAAGTGACTTCCTCGCTTATAGGGCATTAAAGAGGCTCACTTGCTTGAGCGTCTTCGGCTCACATATATTCATAGTTGTGTGACAATTCCCTTTGTCGGGACTCTACAACTTGAGCTTCTAGGCTCACCTTGTACACGAGTTAGGCTGTGACTTTCCACCTTTGTTGGACTCACGTGTCACGAGTTGTATCATTTCTTTTTGAATAATATGAAAGGGCGTCGATGAGATTGCTCTACCCCAGAGACGTAGAAATTTTACGCCGAACTCTGTTATCATCTTGCGTGTCAAATTTCTCTAACTCTACTCTATTTACTTTTACTTGTGCACGCTTACTTGTTGTTTATTTGAATTGTTAGTTTAGATGATATAACCGAAAAACGTCCAAGAGTTTTTCAGACTTCCTATTCACCCCTCTAGGTGCCATTAGGGACTACAATAAATTCTATATTGTTTTGGTCATGTACAATCATGTTTGATCACGTGTCGTGTCGTGTTTGTACGTCACGTAATTATATGTTGTTCTATATCGTACCTGTTTTATGTCGTGTCGTATCTTGACATGACTTTTTACATAACTAAATTTATTATATATAAAAAATAATCTGTAGACAAAAAAAAAATTTCGGACTAAATTTCGTATATCTTAGGTACCTCCAAGCATATTGTTTCCCAACCAAGAAAATTGCAGCTGTAGTAAACTGTTCCGGCCCAACAAAAACAAATGGGCGAAACAAAAATTGATTTAAAGAAAGGCTGTAAACATAAATTAGCAACCGACATTGATTCGAAGGTGGAGCCCACGCTATAGCCGATAGCGGGACCCGTTCTACAGTACCTCTCTCTTGTCGTTACTACAGTACGCGACAAAACCCCATCCCCATCTACGCGTGACAAAGCATCCAATCAAGGCACGCCACGCGTCCGTAAAAAACCCGCTACGAGCCAACCCGTGACACGTCAACACTGTGTCCGCGCACTGTGGCTGATGTCTTGTCTCCTAGCTGTCATGAGATAATACCGATCAGTGGACCCCACCGCTCTTTTATTGTTCGCAACGGGTCGAACGGATAGTCTATCATCAGATCTTGTTGTTATAGGATCCAAATATTACAGTAATTGAATTTTTGCCCCCCCCAAAAAAAAAGTTACGTATCAACTAAAATTTATCATGCTGGTGTGAGTTCAATTTTCCTAATTATTGGATTGGGTTAGAAATAATAAATTTAAACTGTTGATAAGATATGTTCTAAAACAAATTGTGTAATTTGGCAGGATCCAAATCTGCTGAAATTTCAGATCCATAAACAGTACTCTGAAATCTTTGAAATCTCGAATTCAGCGGTCGAACTGTTTCGAGATGCGTGGACAAAAAAAGTTGAACGGCTAGATTCAAAATTTCAGAGATTTCAAGTGTCTCGCGAATTTGAACTGTCAGCTGATTTAAATAAAGGTGAGGTAGAAATGATAGTTATGACCGTCGAGATGCCCACGGACTTTCTGAAGTAGGTAGAACAACATAACATATGATGACATGTAAGAGATCGGACATCGACGCTCTTCAATTAAGACTTCCAATTTGAATCGGGATCCGGTGCTCTTTTTTCCCTACTATTTTCCTGCTATTCTCTCTATCTCTCTCCTCTTTCTCTCTCTCCCACGTGATCATCTTTCTCTCTCTCCTCCTCTTTGAAGAGAGACATAGACACAAAAAAAGAGAGCAGGAAGCTGCTTTTCCTTAAGGAAAAAAAGCAGCAGAGGCGGACTCTTCCAATTTGATGTGATGAATCTTAAAAAAAAAAAAATCAAATATCTCATGATATTCATATTTAATTGTGTCTCACATTTTGTTTTCTTTTTCAAAGTTTAAACTGTCGATTCGAACCGCTCAATATGAACATCATTTAAAATTGAGGATAGTTCCAATACCTCATCATGCCTCATATTTTATATCTTCGTTTCAAAATCCAAATTGTCGATTTCAACTGCTCAACATGATATCTATACTAAAATATACTTGGGATAAAATTTTATAATTTTTGAAACTTTTTTTCACTATTTTTTAAGATAGATACAAAATCACTGTTTCTGTACCGTTCAAAAACATATTTGAGTATGGATATCATGTTGAGCGGTTCGGATCGGCAATTTGGACTTTGAAAATGAAGATATAAAATATAAGGTATGATAAGGTATGAAAAATGTGAGGTATTGAAACCATCCTCTATTAAAATATACTTGAAGATCAAATTTTATATTTTTTTCGGATTTTTTGAATATTTTTTAAGATGGTTCAACATCACTGTTTCTGAACTATAAAAAAACAGTGATTTTGTACATATCTTAAAAATAGTAAAAAAAAATAAAAAAATAAAAAATTTGATCTCTAAACATTTTTAATATAAATATTACATTTAAAGGTTGACAGTTAAACTTTAAAACATAAATATAAAACATGAGATATCAAAAAATATATATATATATATTTGAAAGCTCTTAGGAAAAAAATCATTCAGGATTGGAAGCTCTTGCATACTGTACAATAATTGCATATGCCGAATTTTTTATTTATATCCAAAAAATAAATTAAATTACAAAAAATAACCATGTTGGTGTTGAAATTCGAAATCTACCCAAACCGGAATTTTTTTTTCCGGAAACTCAACTCTAATTCCGGAAAAAAAAATTCCGAACTTAGTTCATTTTTTTTTTTTAGAGAAAAATAGCTAAAATACTGAAATCTAACACTAAAAAATCGAATTGTTTTTTTAAATATTTGTTAGATTACTTTTTTTGATAGCATATCTATACTAAAATACGCTAAATTACTTGAAATTATGTTAATTTATGCTGATTGACACTAGATTACTTTAAATTATGTTAACTTTTTTTAAGAGACAAATAGTTAAAATGCTGAAATCTAACACTAAAAAATCGAATTTAGTTTTAAATATTTGCTAGATTACATTTTTTTATATATAATTAGCATATTTATACTAAAACACGCTAAATTATTTGATTTATGCTGAATTACACTAAATTACTTAATTTATGCTGATTTATGCCGGATTGCCAAATTCAGAATCGCCAAAAAACAAATAGAAGGGCCTCAAAACTTCAGTTGAAGTTTCCGATTGAGATTTTCATTTATATTGTTCAATCTACGTAGCTCAGTAAATTAGTTATGTAATGAACTTTTAGAATACCAATTTTTATTATTTTTGGAATTTTTTTTACTATTTTTTATGATTTATGAAAGATGCCACAAAATAGGCCCCATTCATACGTAATTTAGCGTAATTTACCGTATTTTAGCATAATTCTACATAATTATTGTAATTTCAGCATTTTAGTAAATTTACCGTATGTTAGCACAAAATCGGCCCTATTCGTAGTAAAAAAACAATTCGATTTTTTAGTGTTAGATTTCAGCATTTTAGCTATTTGTCTCTTAAAAAAAAGTTAACATAATTTAAAGTAATCTAGTGTCAATCAGCATAAATTAACATAATTTCAAGTAATTTAGCGTATTTTAGTATAAATATGCTATAAAAAAAAGTAATATAACAAATATTTAAAAAAATAATTCGATTTTTTAGTGTTAGATTTAAGTATTTTAGCTATTTTCTCTTAAAAAAAAATGAACTAATTATTTGGACAATATTCTAAAAAAAAAAAATGAACTAAGTTCGGAAAAGAAATTTCCGGATTTAGAATCCGGATAAATTTATTCCGGAATTAGAGTTGAGTTTCCGGAAAAAAAATTTCCGGAGTTAGATGTTGAATCCGGAAAAAAAATTTCCGGTTTGGGTAGATTTCGAATTTCAACGCCAAAATGGTTATTTTTTGTAATTTAATTTATTTTTTGGATATAAATAAAAAAATCGGTGCATATGTATGCTCTTAAAAATATTAATTTGTATATAAATATCTGCACTCTGTAAATAAGTTTGTTTGCTATCAGACACGCAACCGTCACTCAATTAATCATTGGATTAAAAAAAAAAATATTTTAGACGGTTGCAAGTCATGCTTTTAATTAAAAATAAGGGAACAAAAGGAAAAAAAAAATGTGAACATGTTGGACGAATATTGTGTAATATTTTAAATTCTTGAATTGTCATTTGTCGCTGAGCGAAGTAGCTGAAACTTCGACTGAATTCATATAATCATATGTCGTCTTCTTATCCAACAGTTGAAGATCTAAATTGCAAATAATTAATAGAGACAACAGAATTTTCTCCTTTGTCTACCTTGTTTTTGGCGTAATATGAGCTAGGGTTGGGCAAAATTGCTAGAACTCGTAACTCGTTCATTTACAGCTCGTTTTAACTCGCTCATTTACAACTCGAGTTTGCTGACTCGTTTAATAAATGAGCTGAATTTGAGCTGAGTTGGCGGACTCGTTTAATAAATCAGCACCTGTTAAATGATACGTGCAAAGGGTATATGTAAAAAGCTTTATCCTCAAATACCCTTTCGGTTCATATTGCAAGTATACAATCCTACCGTGTAGTATATTATCGGGTATCGAACCACAAGGAGTAAGATAAATACTTAATTTTCAACTTTAGATGATAAATTTCAGAAAAAGTAAGAAAGTAAAGTGCAATAAAGTAAATTAGAAGGGTTTTGTACTAAAAATTCTAAGGTTGGGTTCAATATCCGAAGAAAGGAGTTTTTAAACAATTAAAAGTAAAAGTAAAAGAGAGAAAAGTTTGTTTGTTTTCAAGGTTAAGAGAATCTAGGCTAAAATCGGAGTTTGTTTGACTCGCTCGTTTATTTAATGAGCTGAGTTCGAGTTGAGAGTAACTCGCTCAAACTCGACTCATTTACAGCCCTAATATGAGCACGTATCTGAATTTAAGAATAGATCTACCGTTTCTGAATTTTTTTTACTCCACGCAAAGTATTTTTTTTTTTTTAATATTTGTGCATGATTGGTCACAACTGACAAGTCTAATGTCAACTTAAGCACAACGCTAGTGTCCCTATTTTCTTGTGACATCTTTGATGTGTGACCAATCAATAATCATGCATGCAACACGCAACATGTTATTGTAGCAACGACATCTTTGATGACTTGTTAATTTGCAATTATCTTTTGATATTGATTGATACATATAATACAGCTTTGTGTAAGTTTTGAACATTCTAGTCTACGTCATATAGCGTTTTTAATTGCAATTTGGTAGAATTAGTCTTAAAAAAAATTAAATGTATTAGCAATATCCCATAAAAAATTGTTGCTTTGCTAAGTTAATTAGTATAATGATTCCACTTGTCCGGACAGAAACTTGTTTTAATTTTTTTAAAGATGACATTTTTTATTTGGTTTGAAAATTGCGACTTTTTACACATAAAATATTGTCTTAACTTACAATTTACACTAATCATAAGAATAAGAATAAGGTTAATAAATGATGCATGATTAAGTTGTATTGGATTTAACTTTCTGATGATCCATAAGGTTAAAGTAATTTAGTTACTATTCATGATAATAAATTCAACATATAGATATATTTTTGTCATTAATTTTACGATTTTATGATTTTATGGATGATCACTCTCAGAAGCGGATCGTAATACAAGCCAGGAGTGCTTAGTCATTCTTATGATTTTAGTTTTAATTTTTTTTAATTGTGAATAATAATTTAATTGAATTTTAGTGTCTTCAATTTTTTTATGCAGTTCTGATCACACCTAAATTGCAACACGAAAAAACCAAAATATCTTACCGAAACAATTTTGAAGCACAGTGAGCAGAGGCGGATTTACATAAGAGATATGGGGTCAATTGACTCTCAATTTTTTTTAACTTTTTTATATTTATATATAATTTTTTATATAATTAAGAGTAAAATATTATCTTACTGAGTAATTGATCTTCATTTTTTGAAAAAAAAATTTATATTTAACCTTATTCTCTGAAGAAATTTTTTATATAATTAATCCTCATATATATTTAACTCCTATAGTTCGAAAATCTAGCTCTGCCCTTGACGATGAAAAGGATAAAGAGAACGGGACATAATACAGCTGGATAGGAAAAGGACAGACGGAGATAGAGATGGTTCCTTGTTTTTATTTCCTTTTTTGTTGTGTTTTTTTCAAAGATAAATAATAATTTATACTTGCTTTTCTCAAACTTGTACACAGTTTGCTATAGAGACCAATAAATTTAGAAATACTTTGAAACTTGAAAGATTCAAGATGTTGTGCTAAATAAAGAAGATAACATCTTGATCTTCCTACTTATTTTGCCAAACTTCCACACATGACTATTATACAATTCACACTTATTCAACCTTTTTCTTTCAACAAGTTGGCTAAAATTAGTTGGGATGTATTTAAAGGTGAAAACTTAGGGGGTATATATAATATTCCTAATAAAAACTAATACTACAATGAGTTTAATCATGTATCCTTTAAAAAATTATAGTAATACTTTAGATGTATTAAAAGTTTAAATATAGTACAAAATTTGAATGTACATTACAATTATTTTTTTTCACTTGTTCTGTGATGAGTTGACCCAAACTCTGAGGCACTAATTAGAAAATTTGCTAATTATATGCAGGGCGGAGTTAGAATTTCAAACTATAGGAATTAATTATGTAAAAGTTTCTACAAAGAATGAGGATTGAATTTAAAATATCATGATATTCTAATTAATACTAATCTTGAGCTAAGTCTTCTTAGTTCATTCATTGATTCATTACAGCACATCCTTGATATGTATAGCATTTGTAGATGCATCCTTGATGTTTATTAAAACTTTATATCTTTATGAACCTGCAAATATCTCAAGACAAGAAACTATAAAATTTAACAAATATATATTTTGCAAATTTAGTCAAATAGACTGAGTGGATTATTGCATAGTCCAACGCTTAAGTCTACCCCTGTTTATAAGTAAATTTGTGTCATTATCAAGTATTTCCAATAAGTTATTGGGAAAGAATATTGAGAGACAGTACGAGTATCTGGCGTAAAATTTAACTCTTAAATATTTGAAGGCGTGTTTTGAAAAATAAATTTCGTTGAAAGTAGAAGTGATTGCTTCATGGAAGAACAAAAAAGAAAAATAATATAGTTTTTAATTATAAAAAAGAAGAAAAATAATTATTATTAGTAGAAACCTCTCAAAATTTATGCGTTTAAAGCAAGCTCTTTATTTCCATCTAGTAATAAATAAATTGACAAAAATACCTTTTTGAATAACAATAGAAAATTTATCATATTTCTTAAGTTATAACTAAAACATTAAATTTTATGTTAAGACATGAGGCAAAAAAATTTGTGTTCGATTCTGTCAATTAAGGGTTAAAAGATTAAAATAATAAAAACGGCTAGAATCTAGGCAAAGTCAGAAAAAGAAAAAGAAAAAAAAACAGAGATTAAAAAAGTTGGTCTCTGTTAAACTAAACAGAAGTTAAAAGACGTTAAAGAGGAGCTATCAGACAAACAAGTATTAGAATCGGCTCTGATTGATGAAGTTATGATACTATTTTAGTTTTTCATCAACTCAATCTTACTATTTTTTTTTTGGAAAAAGATTCACAACCTTTAAAAATAATACTTATAAGCAACGTTTTCAATTTAATAATTCCCCTTGTAAAATTCATAGCATTAAAACCCAACATATATAGAAGAATTAAAACTAAACATTAATCTTCACACAACAAAATCAACTAATTAACAATTTAAAATTCACTAAACTAAAAATATAACTTAAAAATCATCCATCACAATAATTAAAAAATTGATTAAACTAAAAACATAACCAAAATAATTAAATATTATCACCCAAAACTGAAACTTAACCAAAATAATTGATTTCCTCTAATATCTATATATTATATGAAATGTTTTAAACTCATTGGTGATTTAATTTAATTTAAATTAATTTACACTGGAATCTTTCAAATTCACATACTATTAAGTTTTTCACTTATATTTATAGACATAGTTAAGCTAGTTAGTGAGAAGAATAAAAGAAATTAAAAAATACATGAAAGAGGAACGTAAACGTGTGATTCTACATTTACATTGTATGACAAATGATTTGTGTTATAAATTCTACGCATTAAATTTTAGTGTGTCTTTTTCTTATGGAAATGAAATGGGGATTTTTTTTTTCTTAAATAGAAACAAATAAACTAATTAAAAAAAATAAGTATCTCGCTAGTTAGATTTCCAAAAAATACCTCCACCGAGCCATTGCCACGTGGAGGGAGGAACACAATTTTATGTTCTTCCTTTCACCATGACAGTGGCTCGGTGGAGGTGTTTTTTCGAAATCCAACTTACAAGATGCTTGTTCCTTGGAATTGAATTTTCTCTAAATGGCTTTGGACAAAATCTCATCTAATGCTGGACTTAACCGTCTGATTTGCATTAAGATTCGTGCAAATATTTTTAAAACTTAATAAATTTAAATGATTCTGTAAATCTAAACCGTTGATGCAAATTTTAAATCAAATCAGATGATTTAAGACTGACTTTGGATAGGATTTTGTCCAATTACTATTATATTCTATATTTTTTGTCTTAGTTTTCTGCGTGTTAACTTTAGTACCTCCAATTACTATTCTATATTTTTTGTTTGATAATTTTTTCCCGTTTTTGTTTCACGCTGTCATATAGTTAGATGTTTATTGTTGATTCTATATTAGATAATAAAAAATAAAAAAATTTAGCTATAATGTATTCGTTGTTTTGAAAGATTATAAATATCATTATTGTTTTTCACCTTTTTAAAAAAGCTGCGTCGAAACTTTTCATAAAAAAAAAGAGAAGTAAGCTTCTTCATAAATTAAAATTTTATAATTTTATTTATTAAATTATGTAATTTTTATATGCATCGATGCTTTTTCTTTTTTTATAAAATAAAATTATACTGCATTAGATTTCCCGTTCTCTCAATCTCAATTTTTATGTTTTGTTCCGGTCATCTTTTTTTTTTATGGTTGGCAGGAATGCCAACAAATATATTGATAAAAAAAATTTATTTACACAAGGTTCCTAAGATTAACACTAATTACATATTATTTACACATAATTTCCTCAAACGAATTCCACCACCGGACAATCTCAATTGCCATTTCATTTATCAGGAAATGTACCATTTTATGCAATATTACGACTTCTTTATAACAATATTACTAACTTTCGCGGTAACAATCATATCTCCGACATTTTTATTAATACCCCACGTTAATTAAAGATTATTAAAAATACCCACGGTCCCCGAAAATTTTTAAAAATGCCCCTCCCGGCCATTTAATGGCCGGTACCGAATAAAATGCCCTACCGGCCATTTAATGGCCGGTTCCGATTAAACTCCCCAGCCGGCCATTAAATGGCCGGTACCCTATTAAATCCCAAACCGGCCATTAAATGGCCGGCCCCGTGCCTTTTTCGGTTTTCCACTTTCCACAGCTTATAAATGCAGCCGAAGACGCTCAGAATTCTTCAGCCGAAGTCGCAGCAGCAGCCTCTTCAAAGGTACGTTTTCTTTATGTTTTTAATTTAATTTTTTATTTTTTTTTTATTTTTTAATTAATTATTTTTTTTAATCTAAAAATTAATTAATTAATTAAAATTAATTAACTATGATAAATTAATTATAATTAATCATAGTTAATTAAAAAAATTTAATTAATTAATTAATCATAGCTAATTAAATATAATTAATTAATCATAGTTAATTAATTAATTTTAGTTAATTAATTTTAATTAATTAAAGTTAATTAATTTTCAATAATTATAGTTAATTAATTTTAATTAACTAATTGTAGTTAATTAATCTTAATTAACTAATTATAGTTAATTAATCTTAATTAACTAATTGTAGTTAATTAATCTTAATTAACTAATTATAGTTAATTAATCTTAATTAACTAATTGTAGTTAATTAATCTTAATTAACTAATTGTAGTTAATTAACCTTAATTAATTATAGTTAGTTGATTAATTATATAGTTAATTAATTTTAATTGATTAATTATAGTTAATTAATTTTAATTGATTAATTATAGTTAATTAATTTTAATTGATTAATTATAGTTAATTAATTTTAATTGATTAATTATAGTTAATTAATTTTAATTGATTAATTATAGTTAATTAATTTTAATTGATTAATTATAGTTAATTAATTTTAATTGATTAATTATAGTTAATTAATTTTAATTGATTAATTATAGTTAATTAATTTTAATTGTTTAATTATAGTTAATTAATTTTAATTGATTAATTATAGTTAATTAATTAAAATTGATTAACTTTAAATAATTATACTTAATTTTAATTAATTAATTGTAAGTAATTCATTAATTTTTTTTTTTATTCAGTAACTGTGTAAATTAGTAACCTGACAAATGATTATCACTTTCGAAATGTAGCTTGATTACAATGCCATTGATTTCAATACACTGTGGTGGTAAAATTGAAAAAAATACAGACGGGCCTTATTACAACAAAGAACCAATTGCTTCAGCTATGGTTAACGATGATATATCTCTTTTGGACTTGAAAGTCATACTTTTCGATTACACCGGTTATAATCCAGAAAGGTGCAACCTTGAATTGGGGACCCGAGTTTGTAATGGAAAAACCGGGAAATATTCACTTGTGAAAATTACAGATGAAAATACATGGAGAGGGTTGTGTGGGTATTTTAAGGACAACGGAGATTTTGTAATAGAGATCTATGTTAAAAGAGTTCCGAGAGAGCCAGGGGTTGGAAGTTCCAGCCAATACTCAGTTGCAATGGAAACTCCCGTCGTTTCTCCACATCCAGCAACCTACTATGAACCTACACATCCAGCAACCTACTATCCACATACTCACCCAGAAACCCAATATCCACCTACCAACCCAGAAATCAACTATCCACTTGCCCCGCAATCACCACCTCAACCAATACTCCAAATTTGTTCCCCACCTAGACCCGTGCAAGAGGTGCCTTTACCATTCCCAGGACCAATACGTGATGAAATTGGGTCAGATTTTGAAAATATCAATGATATTCCGGGTGAACGTCTGCAGAGTGGAGATGAATATGATGGAGATGACTGGGTCTCTGATGATCCAGATGAAACAGGCGAAGGGCCCATTCGAAGCAGCTCTGGCTCAGCGCCGCTTACCGGGCGGAGTGATACGCACCCATTCCCAGACTTCAATGATATATCTCGGTTTAGAGAAGCAGATACTGGTTCCTATGGGCCACGAATCGAGTACAACGGTGAGCTGGCTGCAAACCAATTTTTTAAAAGCAAAGATGAATTAATAAAGAAGATTAGAGAGCATCATGTTCATTCGAATCAGGAAATAAGAATGAAGAAAAGTGATAGCCGCCGGATTTATGTGGTGTGCAAAGACCGGCGTTGTGGTTACGAGCTCAGGGGACACCCATCGGGAAATGGAGATGCGTGGGTTATAACGAAGCAAGACAAGCCTCACACATGCAGGACAGAGTATACAAGGACCGACAATGAATGTCTGACGGCATCAATCATTGCCGATATCATCCAGAACAGCATTAAGACCGATCCCTGTATGAGCATCCGGTCGGTGGCAAACTGTGTTACAGCCGTGTATGATAACGTCACCCCGAAATACAACCGACTGTGGAGGGGTCGTGAGCTTGCAATAGCCCGCGAATTTGGTAGTTGGGAAGGTTCGTACAGCTTGCTGAGACCACTATTGATGGCAATTTGCGCTAAGAATCCTGGATCAAAGTATCATTTTCTGACCAGTCCGATACGAGACAAAGACACAGGAGTGATAAAGGAAGGTGAAGTTCAGTTCAGGGCCGTCGCTTGGGCGTTTGGTCCATGTATTGCAGCGTTTCGGTTCTTGAGACCGGTGATCAGCATAGATGCATGCTTTTTGTCAGGGCGGTACGAGGGTAGGCTATTGATAGCTTGTGCCTACGATGCCGAGAATCAATTGTTGCCTCTTGCGTTTGCAATCGTGCATAAGGAGGATGCCGATAATTGGGGTTTCTTCTTGCAATGGTTGAGGAATGAAGTGCTTGGATATAACCAATTTGTCTGTGTTATATCAGACCAGCACAAGGGGATCAAAGCTGCACTGACTGCAGAATACGGATGGCCTCCAGAGCTTTTTGTGCACAGGTTTTGTATTCAGCATGTTGCCGACAACCTGGTCCAGAACTGTGGAAAAGAAAAGTGGTATGGCCAAAGGTTCAGAGAAGGAGCAAAGAAGAAGAAGCCAAGAAAGTTGAAAGAGATGTTCGAAGAGTTTGCTAAGGTATTTGCAATGTAAAACATTTCGTTAAATTTTTTTTTAACTATACTGTGAAAATGAAATAACATATGTTTGTTTTGTGCAGCTAAATCCAAGGTGCAATGCATATTTACGGAAGGTTGGCAAAGTTCGCCCGAATGATCCGACGGAGTCGTCCAATTACGAGAAGATTTTCCAGACATGTGATGGAGGATACCGGTTTGGTATAATGACAACAAATGGCTCTGAGTGCCTCAACAATGTCTTCCGGGATAGCCGTAGAATGCCCGTTGCTGCTATAGTGGAGGATACGTTCTACAAATGCAACCAATGGTTTGTTGAACGGCGACAGCGAGCCATGGAATTAAAAGACAATGACAAGAAGTTTTCCAATCGGGTTTTGGAGAAGTTGAGAAGAAAATGGGAGAAAGCTGCAAGAATGCGATTGGTGCCTTACACGCACGGCCAAGGTGAGTACCAAGTTTCAGTTCCAAATGAGCATATCCCTTGCCGTCGCAACGACTTGGGGGTTATGGAGTTCACAAGCAGGGAGTGCATGTACATTGTGAGACGCGGTGCTGGGAACCAAATGGAATGTGATTGCAGAGGTATACAGTTAACCTCTATTCCGTGCGCTCATGTGTTAGCGGTTTGTCGGAAACGGAATTGGTGTGAGGATGACTTTGTTGCACACTGGTACAATGTGGACTACCTTTTGAGTACTTGGAACGGGGTGTTTTCTTCCGTTGGCAATATGGAAACTTGGCCTCCTAATACTGAACCAACAATTGTCCCCGCGCAAGGATGGATTAGGAAGGGTCGGCGAAAACACGTCCGTCATGTAATGACAATGGATGAACTGGAAGGTAGACGACGGGGGCATCAACCGCGACGTTCTACTGTTGATAGGCAACGAAGAGGTACGTAACATTTATCAGAAATTATATTTACTTTCAATTTGCACCAACTTACTAAATAACATATACAAATGCAGATGCAAGAATCGCGACCAACCAGTACGAGAATGACCCGGCTAGTGCAAGGGCAAGTGTGTCCGGAGGGTCACGGCGTTCCCCCGCTACAAGCAATTTAGATGCTTCAGTTATGTTTGCAGAAGCAATGGGGGATGCCATTAATTTAGGGGGTGAGGCGGTTGGACTGCAAAGAGATCCACCGAGAAGGTCAACTAGTAGGCGTACAACAAGGGCATCTGAAAGCCAAGCAGGGCCGTCCGGAACCCAAGCTGAGCCCTCTAGTCGGTCATCTATGGGAACCGGTCTCTTTAGGGGATTTAGTTTTAGGCGTAGTAGTAGTAGTAGGAGGTGATTTATCCCAATTATCACATTTTTGTACTTATATGTTATGAACCCTTTTTATTCTAATTTGTGTGGATTTCCTAATTTATACTAAGTATTTTGCGTAAGTGTGTCGGTTTGATATATTTTACTGTACTTATTTTTTTGGCGAACAATGAAATAGTAAGACACCGAACATAGAACAACAAAATATAACAATACAATAGTAAAACACCGAACATAGAACAACAAAATAGTAAAACACCTAACATACAACAATAAAATAACAAAACACCTAACATACAACAATAAATCAGTGCCGCCACGGAGAAGGGGACCATCGCTCAGCTGGAACTCCCGCATTCGCTCGATGCGGCCATGCTCTATCTCTCGGTGTCACCACGCGCTCGTCGGCCTCTCTATACATCCTATCTGCAGTATCCCAGTCAGACTCAGGCATAGAAACCGGCGGGGGTGTACCGAAGATAGATGCAGCAAGATCAGTCCCAAACTCAGGCTGAGCCCCGCTACCACCGGCCTCTCCATCGTGGGCCATCGGCGGCATCCCATAGTATGTCTGATGCTGAGCCCCGCTACCACCGGCCTCTCCATCGTGGGCCATCGGCGGCATCCCATAGTCAGGATGAATAAGCTCGTCCAGACCGAACTCTGGAGCGAACTCTGGAGCAGCCCCCGGTACCTCGGCTGGACCCTGCAATCACACACAAAATATACTAAATTAGAACTGCACCGAAGATAGATGCACTAATCCACACATCAAATTAAATGAATCATACCGGAGGATGAACTGGCCGACCGTGCTCGTCGTAGAATGCGTGCCATCCCTTCGTGGACAATACCCAGCGATGGTAGTCCCACGCTGGAACCGTCTCGGGGGGAGATGGCATGTCTCGCAGCCGAACAGGACTATCATCGGACTCGGACGCATCTATCTCACGCCAATTGACGTTCTCTCTGGCGTCCCGCAGCATGCCGATGAGCTGACCACCGTGCCCAGAATCCTCGATGAAAGTGGCACTCCTCTCGATGTAGCTGAACCCAAGACGCCTAAAACTCTTCTTCCCCAACATTGTGATACCATGCGCGGCGCCTTTGAGCGCTTTCAACAGCTGACAAAAACAATTTGTTAGATCAAACATTGATTAAGTAATCAGCCAAGGAAAAAAGTAGTAAAGTTATATGTGCATTACCTCGCGAGCCCATTTACTACCATTGGGCGTGTAACCGTCGTCGTCCATGATCCTGTCACGCAAGTGTGCACCGTAATCGCCCTCGAGATATACGCTCGCCATGCCGACCCGCAAGTACCAAGTCTCGTACCTCAGCAGGGGATCCCCCGGTGTCTGAAAAAACTCATCCGGGAGTACATAGAAGTGGTGGTCCTGCGGCTGCGCCAATATACTGCAATAGAAGGCGTGGTGATCGCTCCAGTCGCGCTCCGTACGCGATAAGTGAGACAACCTGTAATGAACACGTTAAATTCAATAAAAATATATCAAGTAAATAGAAAATAATAGAAAAGAGATACGACTTACTTGTGCAGGTCTGCGGTGGTAGAACTCGGCAAAGCTGGATCCATCGGTATGAACGGCGGATGTCCAAACTGTCGGAGTACACGATCCGGATAGTGGTGCTCCACTATCCAGAAATGTACGAGTGGCCCTATGTAGAACCACATATCCTGCGACTGGAAACATCTCGTCGGTAGCCTCCCCTCATCGTACAGCCTGGCGTACGGTGTCCACTCAACCCGCTCTGCCGTCAAAGTCTGCAGCTGTGACCGAACTGGCCTGATACCCACTGTACCCCCGTGAGTCGCATCGCGATAATGGTGCGTACCGTGCCACATCTTGGCGTATGCCGGGCAGTGAACATCGTCGGGATCTCCCCAAGATGGTGTCGCATTCGGTATGGGTCTGCCCACCGGTAGTCGTGACCACGACCAGTGCTGAAGCAACAGTACTGGCCCATACATCTGTCTCACATCTGGCTGCAGTTTGTAATAATTTTATATGTTGGGTGCCACTTCTTGATTTATTAGGTAAAATAGTAAGATAATAGTTAGGGACTTACCATAGAAGCACGGCACAGGTGGAAGTACAGATGCGCTAGGACGGCCGCACCCCAATTGAGACGTGATGGCTGCTCCAGGTCTGCCAGCAGCGGGAGATACATCATCGCCATGCAGTCACCGGAAGAATCGGGAAACATGACGGAACCAAATAGGTCCATCACGTATCCACGTGTATATCTGCAGTAACAAGCATGGAATATAAGTTAATCAACAAACGAAAATTAAATAAATAAAAATAATACGAGAGATTTGAAGTCTTTACCTCTGAATCTCCTCATCGGTGGAGTCTGCTGTCAGACCCGCGCTGAAGTGCTCGCGCAACCTCTTCATCCTTAAGTGAAATTTCGATTTTCCACTCTTCTCAATGATGAAGTCAGGATCAGCCCCCAAAAGCTCCTCAATCTGAGCAGCAAACGTCGTGCTGTCAGATACGCCAGAGACGGGGGTGCCACTGATAGCCAACCCCCAGAGAGAACTCACGTCCTGGAGAGTCACCGTCATCTCTCCGAACGGCATGTGGAACGTGTGCGTCTCGGGACGCCATCTCTCAACCAATCCTGCTATGAGAGACGCGTTGATGATCCCACTCCCAGTCTCCAAGATGTCCACCATCTGGTATAGGCCTAGATTGACGAGGTACCGGTTCATCAACCGGTAGTACGGCAAACGAACGCACCGAAGCTTCACATCTAAAAGATCTTTATCCTACATTGACAAATTTAATCCACATGGTGAGTTACAACAATTAGAATTGATGAAATTTAAAAAAATAATACATACCTCACGAGAAGCCAGTGAGACCCGGTGATCGCGGTGGGGCACCCACAGAAGAGGACTGAAATGCTCTGTGCTGTCAGTCCCGATCGGCTCGCCACCTATAGGTGATAGTGGACGAAGCCTAGGCCGTCCTCTAACCATCCTAATTTCATTAATAAAATTATGTTAACCGACGCTTAATAAATCATTTCTAAAGTAGGGATAATTACGCAAAAAAATGTAAAGTAGGCTTAATTACGCTAAAAGACTGGTATAATCGGCTTAAACGGTAAAAACCGATAAAATTGGCTTACTAACGATAATAAACGGTTAACATAGACTTAATAACGGTAAAAACCGATAAAATAAGCTTAATTACGCTTCTAAAACGCATAAAATAGGTTTCAACAGCTTAATGACGGTAAAAACAGCTAAAATAGGCTACAAATATACTTAATTCCGCTAAAATAGGCTTAACAACGGTAAAAACTGCTAAAAGAGGCTTAACAACGGTCAAAACAGCATAAATATGCTGTATTACGCTGAAAACCAACTACAATAGACTTAATTACGCTAAAAACAGATAAAATAGTATTAATTACGCTCAAAATATGCTAAAATATGCGTAATTACACTAAAAACGGCTAAAATAGGCTTAATACCGGTAAAAACATTTTAAAATATGCTTAATTACGCTAAAATCGGCTAAACTAGGCTTACTTACGCTCAAAATATGCTAAAATATGCTAAAATATGCTAAAATACACTAAAAACGGCTAAAATAGACTTAAAACCGGTAAAAACAGTTCAAAATAGGCTTAATTACACTAAAATCGGCTAAACTAGGCTTAATTACGCTCAAAATATGCTAAACTATGATTAATTAGACTAAAAAACGGCTAAAATAGGCTTAGTAACGGTAAAAACAGTGTAAAATAGGCTTAATTACGCTAAAAAATGCTAAACTAAGCTTAATTACGCTCAAAATAGGATAAAATATGCTAAAAAATGCTTAATTACACTAAAAACGGCTTACATAGGCTTAATTACGTTAAAATCGGCTAAACTAGGCTTAATTACGCTCAAAATATGCAAAATTATGATTAATTATGCTTAATTACACTAAAAAACGGCTAAAATAGGCTTAATACCGGTAAAAACCGTTCAAAATAGGCTTAATTACGCTAAAATCGGCTTAACTAGGCTTAATTACGCTAAATAACATATACACCAGGCTATATTATCCTAATTATGCTAAATTGCCAAAAATTAGACTTAATTATCATAATTTTGGTAAAATATCATAAAATATGCTTAAATATGGTCACTAATTCTAATTATACTAAATTAAAATAAATTATCCAAAATCATAAACCGTAAACCCAAAATTTGACTAATTACACTAATTACTCTCTAATTACAACAAATTATTCTAATTTTGGTAATTACTAACAAATTATTCTAATTTTGGTAATTACTAACAAATTATTCTAATTTTGGTAATTACTAACAAATTCTAACATTACATAACCATATTGGACTACAAAAAATAATAATTATAATTAGAAGGACTTACTTGCAAATTTGAGAAGAGAAGAAGAAATCTTGAAGAAAAAACTCAATCGAGGAGAGATAGTGTAAAATCTGATAAAATGAGTTTTGATACCAAAATTTCGCTGCTGCCTCCAATATATAGATTTTAATTTTCGGCGGAACCGGCCATTAAATGGCCGATAGGGGAGTTTAATCGGAACCGGCCATTAAATGACCGGTAGGGCATTTTATTCGGTACCGGCCATTAAATGGCCGGGAGGGGCATTTTTAAAAATTTTCGGGGACCGTGGGTATTTTTAATAATCTTTAATTAACGTGGGGTATTAATAAAAATGTCGGATCATATCTTCTCAATCCTCACACGTCCAATCAACAACAATTTAATTTGTTAAATCTTCTAAGTAGAATTTAGGAATTATGAAACTAGATTTAGTATGAAACTAGATTTTAGTAACAGTTAACAAATATGCAAATAATTAATGCAAACATAGTGTAGAGACGGCGCACACTTATATAATGAATAACCCTTTTCTTTTTTCTCTCTATCATACATAAAAATATGGTGAATAATAATTGCCAAATTATTGTGTAATTCTTCAACATAAGTATTCTATGTTGTTGCGAAGAGTCTTTATAATTATTATCTTCATAATATATTATGGAGAGGGGGAGGATATCGAAATCTCTAGAGATAAATTTTTATTCCATTTTTAAGTTAGTAAATTAATCAAGTATACGAGAGAGCTGTAATTTTTATTTTGTTTTTTGTTCAACCTCATTAAGCAATTTCATTTTTTTACTATTTTTATTGTATCGTATTTTTAATTTATCAATAAAAATATTACAAAATTTTGTGAGTATCTGCAAGGGTAAAAGACGATTATTGCCGAT